>OY757026.1:1251521-1758270 GCA_963580285.1 Lucinisca nassula
GATGACTATATTGTGTCTCATGATAAAATCACTTCGACTTATAGTTCATGATTGTCGGATGATTCCATTGTTTCTCATGATAAGATTACTTGGACTTATAGTTCAAGATAGTCGGATGATTCCATTGTTTCTCATGATAAGATTACTTGGACTTTTAGTTCAAGATAGTCGGATGATTATATTGTTTCTCATGATAAGATCACTCGGACTTTTAGTTCAAGATAGTCGGATGATTCTATTTGTTCTCATGATAAGATCACTCGGAGTTTTAGTTCAAGATAGTCGGATGATTCCATTGTTTCTCATGATAAGATTACTTGGACTTGTAGTTCAAGATAGTCGGATGATTCTATTGTTTCTCATGATAAGATCACTCTGACTTGTAGTTCAAGATAGTCGGATGATTCCATTGTTTCTCATGATAAGATCACTCTGACTTGTAGTTCAAGATAGTCGGATGATTCCATTGTTTCTCATGATAAGATCACTTGGACTTGTAGTTCAAGATAGTCGGATGATTCCATTGTTTCTCATGATAAGATCACTTGGACTTGTAGTTCAAGATAGTCGGATGAGTCCATTGTTTCTCATGATAAGATCACTTGGATCTGTAGTTCAAGATAATGAGACGATTCCATTGATCTTCGTGATAAGATCACTTGCACTATGATCACATCATAGTGTAGTTTATATTTTCTTGTCCTTTTGGATCATTGATTCCATTATGGAATTTTGCAAATAATTGAGGGTCACTGATGAGGCCTAATTGGCCGAAACTAGCTTGTCTGGCCCAGAAAACATGCACGCTTCATATTTTCCAGTTCTGTGGTGTATTCCTTGCTTCTAAAGGATAACCCTTTTATAGAACATATGTGTAGTTCAAGCCAGTCATTGGTCATCAAGAAGAAATTACTTGGGCTTGTAGCTCAAGACAGTCCTTGTTCATCAAGGAGAAATTGCTTGGGCTTGTAGCTCAGTCAATACTTGTTCATCAAGAACAAATACCTTTGGCTTGTAGCTCGGTCAGTCCTTGTTCATCAAGAAGAAATTACTTGGGCCTGTAGCTCCAGACAGGCATTGGACATCAATAAGAAATTACTTGGGCTTGTAGCTCAAGACGGTCATTGTTCATCAAGAGGAAATTACTTGGGCTTGTAGCTCAAGACGTCGATGATCCAGCGTTGGCCAAGAAGCCGATTGATCTTGTAGTTCAAGTCGGTGGATTATTCAATGGTTCTTCAAGAAGAAATTGGAAAACCCTATGGTTCATCAAAAAGATACCAATTGGACTTGTAGTCCAAGACACTTTCCTGGTAAGATGCGCTGCACCAAAGATGTAAGGGTTTTGTGGTGGCCCGAGGCTGTCACATCTCTTTTCAGATCTCCCACCGTGGGTGAAGACTTTCATCATAAAGTTGGTGGGAGTGTGGTAACATCTCCCGGTACCGAACATCTGAATGTACCAGGGCCGGTAAGTATCGGGAATTAGTATTAGGAGGGTACCAAACAAGCGGAGAAGTGAGTGCTGGCTACGGCTGGCGAGAAGTGAGCAGTGGAATTTTTAAGTCCCTGTCCCTCCAACCTTCCTCCTAATCTTGATATCTTATGCGGGGGTTAAGTTACTTTATTACAAAGACCTGCCGCCCAATAAAACCAATAAGGTTTATAAGCATGGACGGGTCGACTCGCACCGCTTTGCTTGGACAGGCATAGATCATCCAAGCTGTTTACCAGTACTCGTGTGCGGGTCGGTTTCCGCACTGCGTGGAAGCATCACGCAGCCCATAAATTTTTTTCAAGCCCCGATGAACGAAGGCCGACCGTCTGAGAAGATCGCATTCGTTTTTGCAGGGGCCAAATTCCAGCCAGTAGCGATGAATCTAAACAAGCTAAAATAATTCGGCAATTTACAACAATATGCTCGTTGGCGTCATTAATGTGTTTAACAGCGATGTTCCTAATTTATATATTTACGAGAGGCAGTACTTATATTAAAAAGTTTTTTTTAACGTTTTGTAATTTATATTTCGATAATATACGCACATTTTAACAACATTGGGACGTAATACAATCATTATAAAATTTAAACATAGAACTAGTACTTATGGTCCATTTCGAGGCATGTTTAAGAAATAGATCAGGTATCAGTGATTCATTGAGCGACATACTACTGCTTGAAGGTTAACTGTAAAATAGATCCAGTCACGAGCACGTAGCGCGAGTGTTTTTTCTACCCATAACTGTCCGACAAGCAGCGATATATCACTCATTAAACTAAGGCACAAGAGCCGATCTTTTCGGATCTAATACACTGGAAGTCGACGAAATTAATACTGATTCCTTCAGGTTCTCCCTATCCTCCGCCATTGTTTAAAGGAATCCCGCCAGTATAACTAAATTAATCATACGACGCCTCATCCGAGAATGGAATAACACCATGTAATAAACCCGACAATCCACCAGTGGACCAAACATGCAAACTGGACAGATACGCTGCGTAACGTTACACGTATGCCGTCCTAAACGAAGTCACGTTTACTAATGTCGGAATATTAACATTTTCATATAAAAATCGTGAATTTAATGCGTTTTAAATATCATATGATAAACAGAATCTTGCATTCGTGCTCATGTATTACCGAATCTACCAAACTCGTTGAGTAAAAGGGGTAAAATTCTCGACAAAGCCTTGCATTGTATCCCTTTTCCTCAACTCGCCTAATAAACCAAACAACACATGAACACCCATGCAAGATCCTCTATATATTTATCCCCCCCCCCCCTGGAATTCTTTCCACTGACCGTTCCAAGGCGGTTCTTCTGTGGCGGTGTTGTTCTTTGTTACTACTCACTGTGTGTATCACTTGTGTCTTTTTATTTTAGATGGCCATTTGGCCATTTTGTGGGAAAGTAACTGTCCTTATGGTCATCCTTTGTTTAGGTTTCCATTATGGTCTGGTCGCTTCGTGTTTGTGTTTCTTTCCTTTTGGTTTCTTTGATGGGTTGAGTAAGTTAATTGTATCGATTAATGATTTTTATTTTACTTATACTTTACCTGTTTTCATAACGTACCTGATACAAAGTAGAAGTAAAACAAAGATTAGGAATCGATACAATTAACTTACACAACCAGCAAAGACACCAAAGGGAAAGAAATACAAACATGAAGCGACCAGACCATAATGGAAACCTAAACAAAGGTTGACACCATAGGGAAAGAAACACAAACATGAAGCGACCAGACCATAATGGAAACCTCAACAAAGGATGGCTACAAGGAGAGTTACTTCCCCTCAAATTGACCAAATGGCCATCCAAAATGAAAAGACACAAGCAATACACACAGTAAGAAGTGCCAAACAACAACATAAATGAACCGCCACAGAAAAACCGCCTTGGAACGGTCAGTGGAAAGAATCCCACTGGGGGGCTTAAATCGATTTTACATGGCCATAATCTTCGCCCTTACCTCTGTCGCGGTATACACTAATTTTGTTTAGTCCGCATGAAGGCTTCCTAATCGACGTTACACCACTTAACGTCAAAATAACAATGAAGGACGTCATTAAACTGAATAAAAGTCGCGTTCTTACGAGATGTGTAGTGATTTTTCACTATATATCACTAGATTTTACTATTAGCTATCAGTGTTAGAATCTGTAATATACCACGTGCCTCCGTGGCCTAGTGGATAAGAGCGCTGACTCTTAGTCATTAGGTCTCTCACCGCCGTATGTTCGAGCCTCGCTAGGGCCACGTGTGAGAAGCCAAGTTCTGCAACGGAAGGTCAGGTGGGTTTTCTCGGGGTACTCCGGTTTTCGCCCACCTCCGATTAACAATCGGCTCGATATGAGTGAAATAATCTTGAAAGGGCCGTAAAACCCAAATCAAAACACAAAAAAAAAAAAAAAAAAAAAAATCTGTAATATACCCGACTTACTTGTGAGATATAACTATCGTAGAGCATAGATTGCTAGAACTTCGATGACGAACGATGAATAAGTCGTATTATTTTTTAAATAATGAGTGATGGGTCAGTGAGATTTTCTTCTTTTATCCTGCAAGTGTATGCTGTGTGTGCTCATTATATTCGACTCGTTGAGGCGGCTCAAACCAGCACACAAAACATTTGTATTACATGTCACGGGACGAGGGTTTATTACATGTATATATCCGTGAGTTCTAGTTTGGAACCAAGAACTAAGTCCTGGACGACTGATAGGGATGACATTTAATAGAAATAATGTAAAAGATGAGCATCACTTGGTCACATGAAACATCTGAAAATATAGCAATTAACATCTTATTAGAATCCATGATAAACACGTATATGAGTGACTATAAACTATGAACCTTCAACTCAAACAGCTTGCGAACAAGTGCAGTGAGGCATAGCTTTACATCAGTGAGTGTTAGTCAAAATTATGTTAGTATTTTCACTTTATAGGATATTGTACGGTTGGTTAGCGAATTGACGGGCCGAAGGATGGATAAAATACAGTCACAAACAATAGATATATGAGATGGAAATAAAACAAAACAAAAATAACAAACTGTTGTTTTTTTTACTTTATTTCTACCTGTGACACATTTCTCTGCCAAGGAAAATGTCGTCCTCGACATACTTAAAAATAATATATTGTCCTGTAAATATTTCCCAAAAAACTTAAACATCGACCATATTAACTAAGGCAATGAGTGAATAACTGACTGACTGACTGAATGAATGAATAATGAATTGATGTAACAACGAATGTCTGTTTACAAAGCTTGCAGGTGAACGTGGTCATGGAGTTGAGTCGTCTGTTCAAATCCTTCAAGGCTACTCTGGAAATTAAACAGACAATAAATCAAAATGTTGTTAATGTTAATATATGGTGAGAAGGCGTTTAATTAGACATCACCGTGAGAACATTCACACAAACGCTTAAGTGAAAAACGCCCATACACAGCACTCTGAAACAATATTTACATAATTCATTGTATCCGCACAATGCTTCATATGCCTTATATGGCATTAACTGTACAAAACATAAAGGGTAAATTTTGATCATCAACCTCTACTTTGCCATCTTCGGCTATCAAAAGACTCTGTGCATATTCTAGTGAAGCAGTATGCAAATTTCTGGATACCAGTGTGTTACACCTTAATTAAGTCATGTGTCACATGGCTGACAGGCACAAAGAATCATGGGACCCAATACAGATTAAACAGGCACTGGAACTCCCACCAAATGGTAATTCCACTGCAGGTTATGATAGTTTACATAACCCACTGTCCAGTTGTCATCCGACTTGGCATCTTTTTCTGTCGCCGTGGTCTTACTTGTTGACGCTAACGCAGACCCCTCTCACCTGGCCCTCTTCTCTTGGGGATTTTATACACAGGTGCAGGTTCTCTGTATTCTTCTGCCATTCTGTCACTGTCTGAAGAGGAGCTGTATCTGTTTTCCTCTTCTGAACCAGTTGGTTCTGGAATTTCTGTAGTTGCAGTATCATCTACAGGCTTATCTGCCACTGTGTCTACTGTTTCTTCTTTTGGCAAACAGAAGAAAGGGAGAAGATGATTTCGACGGAGAGTTTTAATCCTAACAACACCATCCTCCCTCCTTACCTTAAAAATTGGAATATCTTGGAGAGGCTGTTCAAGGATCCTATATGGTTCCTGTTCCCGTACATCTACCATGTTTCTGTATAAGGACTCTGTCGCCAACATCAAGCTTATTTTCCCTGACATTCTGGTCATAGTACTGTTTGTACCGGTCAGCTTACCGAGACGCTTTTTGAGTTGCCTTCTGATATGCAGACTCTAGACGAGTTTGAAGCTTCTTAGCATACTCAGTCTGGCTTTCCCCAGTGACTTGATTTGGCTGCAGACCAAGAAATGCGTTAATTGCAAGTCTAGGATGGGGACCGAACATCAGGAAAAATGGCGACAACCATGTGCTTTCATGTCTTGTTGCATTGTACGCATACACAAGTGCTGGAACGTAAGATTTCCATTCGCATTTTTTCAAGTTGTCCAGAGTCCCTAACATCTGCCACAAGGTCTGTTTAAATCTTTCAGCTTGTACGTTCCCCATTGGGTGATACGGAGTTGTCCTAGGCTTCCTTGCACCAATGCCGGATGACTCTGGATTCGAAGTGCTGAGCTTTATCGGTATATAACTTTGCTGGAAACCTGTAATGTACGAAGAAATTATCAAACAGGACTCTCGCAGTTGTTTTGGCCGTCTGATTTCTGGTCGGGATTGCCTTAGCATAGCGAGTAAGGTGATCTGTAATGACAAGTATACTGTCATGATCACCTATCGACTGTTCGAGCGACAGATAAACAATGCACACAAGATCCATTGAACTAGCACTTATTGTGTTGTGTTGATGCTTACCAGTTCTGCCGCTGGAACAGGGCGTGTCTTACGACAAATACACCTGCCACACAGACGCACTTTACTCTCTATATCACTACCCATCCCTGGCCAAAAGAATCTAGTTTTGACAAACCAAGCGGTCTGATCACGGCCTTGATGACCTTGGTCGTCATGTAAAGCTGCCAAAATGACGTCCTTGACGTTGACTGGAATGACAAGCTGGTCATATGTTTCGGCTTTCATCATTGCTCTTCTGTAAAGAATCCCCTGTTTCATGTTTTATTTGGCCCAGTCTCTCAGATATTTCTTAACACCGGGGTGTTCATTGGCAGTTGGTTTCATAGGCCTCAGAAGAAGGTCTTTCACTCTTGAGATAATAGGATGCCTGTCTTGACCCTTTTTCCAGTCAGCAGAGCTAAGTGCATTCGCCTTCAAACTTTCAGATGGAACTGTATCTGAAATCTGTTTCCGCATTGTCTGGCCAACAAGTATGCTTTCAGCAATTGGGCGTTCTTCAGTTAGAACAAGGCAAGTGTTCATAACTGCCTTCAAAACATCAGGGTAGATTACTTGCAAATTACCATTTTCATATTGCCGAGAGAGACTGTCGGCGTCCCAGTTCAATTTCCCACTCCTGTAAGTGATGGTAAAATTGTAGTTTGCAAGGCTAGCTACCCAGCGATGTCCAGTTGCATCAAGTTTGGCCGATGTTAGCATATAAGTCAGTGGATTGTTATCTGTTACCACTTCGAATTCAGTCCCGTAGAGGTAACATATGTCAGTGGATTGTTATCTGTTATATGTCAGTGGATTGCTATCTGTTACCACTTCGTAGCCTGGATTGTAATTTAGTTAACATCACAAAAGACATGTGCTCATAAAGGAGCCGTCTAACCAACGCAACTAAACTCATTTCAACTTTATTTGCAAATCACATATCATAACATTGAATACATGAAATGCGCCAATAATAGGCATAGAACACCAAACAGAATAAAAATACATATCTGCAAGCAATCAAAATTCAGTTAATTTTCGTAAATATTCGGAAGTCTCCGCCTAGTCAAATAGCTTAGACACGGTACCGACCGAAGAATTCTATATCACAGTGATCCCACACACCTAGAGCAAGCCTGCGCACATACTGATCTTATCTGCACCATTCACCGGCTCCTCAGTCACCAAATATGCTGTCTTAACTTGTATTTGTGGAGGCGATACCAAAACCACTATTATTAGTATTTACAAAAATTTATATTTTAGAGGTACAATGGTCTGAACACATTGCGATGAACAGAGATAAAACTTGGACACAAAACAAATACAACAAACCTGATTCCTAGTCTGACATATACAATATAAATTGTGTATTAATGGTTTTATATGGAAGGATGTAGTGTCACTAAATTATCCGTTTTATGCCAAAAATATATTTCTCTCGTTTCTCTCACTCCTGTGTGTCTCCAATCCGCTTGCAGGTGTTTTAGGGTATCTGCCGAATACAGACGGGCGTATACGGGAAAGTACGAAAGAACGAACACAGCGCCACCGAACGAGAAAAAATGGGAACTTAAAGAAGCAGAATCGGAATTTCAAATTGCAAAAGTGGAGAGAAAGTGAAATAAAAGTACACAAATTCCAAAATCAGACGACAAAAATGAGTATCATAATGCAGTGTAGCACAATTGAAACTAATTAAAGCATAACAGAATCTCCAAACTACAAATGCAAGTGACACGATATTACCTTACAATCTGAATGGTGCATATTTGAGTTTTTACTTAAATCCTGTTCCATAGGAATAATATTTCACAATGAAACAGTTTCATACACAATGTATTGTTGCTTTTAAAAATCGTTAAAGTTAATGCATTGATATTTTGCCATTTTGTTAAAGATGCGTTGTTAGTATGTCAACTTGACATGCTGCATTGTTGCAATGCCAACTTGACAGGCTGCAATGTTGCTATGCCAACTTGACATGCTGTATTGTTGCTATACCAACTTGACATGCTGTATTGATGCTATGCCAACTTGGCAGGCTGTATTATTGCTATGTCAACTTGACATGCTGTATTGTTGCTATGCCAATTTGGCAGGCTGTATTGTTGCTATGCTATCTTTGCAGGCTGTATTGTGGCTATGTCAACTTGGCATGCTGTATTTTAGCTATGCCAACTTGGCAGGCTGTATTGTTGCTATGCCAACTTGACAGGCAGTATTGTTGCTATGCCAACCTGGCCGGCTTAATTGTTGCTATGCCAACTTGACAGGCAGTATTGTTGCTATGCCAACCTGGCAGGCTGTATTGTTTTTATCGGAGTCTAACTGTCAGTTTTCTTTTGCTCATGCAATTCTGTTGTTGTATGCTGTCGAAGCCTCAACCTTGTTTCATCTCTGTAGGTTTTTATTATTTGTATGTTCTCGGAGATGTTAAAATGATGAGTAAGGAAGCTTCCATGCGGACTAAACAAAATAAGTGTATACCGCGACAGAGCTTAGGGCGAGGATTATGGCCATGTAAAATCGATTTAAGCCCCCCCCCCCCAGTGGATTTCTTTCCATTGACCGTTCAAATGCGGTTCTTCTGTGGCGGTTTATTTATGTTTGTTACTTACAGTGTGTATCACGTGTGTCTTTTTATTTTGGATGGCCCTCTGGCCATTTTGTGGGAAAGTAACTGTCCTTACGGTCTTCCTTTGTTTAAGTTTCTATCATGGTCTGGTCGCTTCATGTTTGTGTTTCTTTCCCTTTGGTGTCTTTGATGGGTGGAGTTAGTTAATAATTTATTGTATCGATTCCTGATCTTTGTTTTATTAGTACTTTGCAGGCTCTTTTGTTGCTATACCAACTTGGCAGGCTGTATTGTTAGTATGCCAACTTGGCATAACAACAATACTGTCTGCCACGTTGGCATAGCAACAATACAGCCTGCCAAACTGGATAGCAACAATACATGATCACTGATCATTGATACTTGATCATTGCCTCTTCTTCTATTTGGCAGGCTGTATTGTTAGTATGCCAACCTGGCAGGCTGAACTATTGCTATAACAACTCGGCAGGCTCTTTTGTTGCTATGCCAACTTGGCAGGCTGTATTTTTGCTATGCCAACTTGGCAGGCTGTATTATAGCTATGCCAACTTGAAAGTCTGTACTGTTGCTATGCCTACTTGACATGCTGTATTGTTGCTATGCCAACATGGCAGGATATAACGTTGCCATGCCAACTTGGCAGGCTGTATTGTTGCTATGCATACCTGGCAGGCTGTTATGTTGCTATCACCCAATTTGCAGGCTGTATTGTTGCTATGCCGAATTGGCAGGCTGTATTGTTGCTATGTCAACTTGGCAGGCTGTATTGTTGCTATATCAACTTAGCAGGCTGTATTGTTGCTATACCAACATGGCAGTCTGTATTGTTTCTATGCCAACTTGGCAGGCTGTATTGCTGCTATGCCAACTTGGCAGGCTGTATTGTTGCTTTGCCAACTTGACATGCTATATTGTTGCTGTGTCATTTTGACATGTTGTATTGTTGCTATGCCAACTTGACATGCTGTATTGTGGCTTTGTCTACTTGGCAGGCTGTATTGTTGCTATACTAACTTGGCAGGCTGTATTGTTGTTATGCCAACTTTGCAGGCTGTATTGTTGCTATGCCAACTTGGTAGGCTGTATTGTTGCTATGTCAACAATTTAATGCATACTATATTTGTGTTATGAAATGATCTTTAAACATGATGTATTGATATACTTCGAACAATTTGACACGAGACTGGACTTTATGCAAGGAATAAATTATTCAATGCTATCGCCTAATTCGTCGGCTTTCGTAAACTTCTCGTGAATTTTCGGCATCTCGTTAATTGCGACCCATTTACCTACCCCTATGTATTGGATAACAATATCGCCATTTTCGGAAGTCGGCGAACATAAATACATGCATTCAGTCGGGTGTGAAATTATGTTAATAGAGGTCACCAGTCTCAGGTCATTTTGTTCCGAACTATACTATGCCATTTTGTTACCATACATGCATTGTTGGCATGGCAACGTCATAAGGCAGGCTGTTTTAGAGCTACACCAATATGTTTAAAATGATTTCAATATCAACATGAAAATATATTTTTACTTGTTGTATTGCTATTTTCTGTTCCAGGATAATACCAGTTCCTTGTATCGTAACAGAGGACTGTAGTGAGTATAGCAACCTTTCTTATTCTCTTTATAAAAAGGGTTAAACTTTAAATTACGACAACACACCCCATTATTCTAATAAACGCTTGAGATATAGTGCATTTTTCATCACACCCCTTTACATTAACAAACGCTTGAGGCATAGTGCATTTTTCATCACACCCCATTGCACTAGCAAACGCTTGAGACACAGTACATTTTTATCACAACCCATTGGCCATTGCGCCATTCTCCCTGCCCTACATCATAGTGTATTTTATTCTTTCTTGTTCTTTGGGAATTGATTCCGTCGTGGCATTTTGAAAATATCTGAGGGTGCTTGATGAGGCCTGATGAGGCCTAAATGGCCAAAACTAGCGAGTCTGTTCCAGAAAATATGTACAGTCCATATTTTCAAGTCCTGTGGTGTATTCATTGCTTCCAAAGGATAACCCTTTCTAGAACATATTGGGACATGGGTATGATAAAATCATACCCCATTACTCTAACAAACGCTTGAGAAATAGCGCATTTTTCATCACACCCCATACGCGAACAAACGCTTGAGAAATAATGCATTTTTCATCACACCCCTTTACGCTAACAAACGCTTGAGACATAGTGCATTTTTCATTACACCCCATTACTCTTATAAAGACTTGAGACATAGTATATTTTTCTTCACACCCCATTACGCTAATAAACGCTTGAGACACAGTGCATTTTCCATCACACCCCATTACGCTAACAAACGCTTGAGACACAGTGCATTTTCCATCACACCATTTTACATTAACAAACACTTGCGATATAGTGCATTTTCCATCACACCCCATTACGCTAACAAACGCTTGAGACATAGTGCATTTTTCATCACACCCCATTACGCTAACAAACGCTTGAGACATAGTGCATTTTTCATCACACCCCATTACGCTAACAAACGCTTGAGACATAGTGCATTTTTCATCACACCCCATTACGCTAACAAACGCTTGAGACATAGTCCTTTTTTCATCACACCCCATTACGCTAACAAACGCTTGAGACATAGTGCATTTTTCATCACACCCCATTACGCTAACAAACGCTTGAGACATAGTGCATTTTTCACCACACCCCATTACGCTAACAAACGCTTGAGACATAGTGCATTTTTCACCACACCCCATTACGCTAACAAACGCTTGAGACATAGTGCATTTTTCAGCACACCCCATTACGCTAACAAACGCTTTTGACATAGTGTTTTTTTTAATTACACCCCATTATGCTAACAAACGCTTGCGACATAGTGCTTTTTTCACAACACCCAATTACGCTAACAAACGCTCGCGACACAGTGCATTTTTCATATCTCCAATATGGCTACTTTTTAGATGAAAATCCGTGATATATGTCTTATTTTTACTTAAAACATATATGTTTAGGTGCTCGTTAGAACCTCACTTGTTTGTTTGTTTGTTTGATTTTAGGTTTAACGCCCCCGTTAACACTGTAAAGGTCATTTTGGAGAAGTGCGAGTGTCGGACCGTCCATGCTTATAAATCCTATTGGTTTCATTGGGCGACAGGGCCTGAGAAGTTATTTCATCTCAATGTCGGGTAAAAGTCCCACAAAATTGGAAGCAACTTCTCAAAAATGACCTTTACAGTGTTGAGGGTGACGTTAAACCTAAAATCAAACAAACAAACACCCACTTCTGGACTAATAAATAAGTTCTGAAATTAGAACCCTTGGGAGCAGGGAATACACCAAATAAACGAAAATAGCAGACTCGGTTTTATTGAGTCTGTTCATGACCAGTACTTAAATGTGCAACATCGGCCACGCCCTCTAGCACCGGCTTAAGCAGAACTCTATTTTCAAAATGATACCCAATGAACTCAGTGATCCCACATGACCAGAAAATACAATCTGCACTATGATGATGTACGGGGAGACGTTTTACGGCCGCCACACGGCACAACACCAGCTACAGTGAAAATAAATAAGTTCTGAAGTTAGAACCCTTGGGAGCAGGGTATACACCAAATAAACGAAAAAAAGCAGACTCGGTTTTATTGAGTCTGTTCATGACCAGTACTGAACTGTGCAACACCGGCCACGCCCTCTAGCACCGGCTTAAGCAGAACTCTATTTTCAAAATAATACCCAATGAACTCAGTGATCCCACAGGACCAGATAATAAAATCTGCACTATGATGATGTACGGGGAGACATTTTACGGCCGCCACACGGCACAACACCAGCTACAGTGAAAATAAATAAGTTCTGAAGTTAGAACCCTTGGGAGCAGGGAATACACTAAATAAAGGAAAATAGCAGACTCGTTTTTTTTATGCTACTAGTTCCAGCTGTTACCATTTATTTTTTATTTCATCAGTAAAAACTGACATTGCCACCCCAGTTTCTCATTTAACCATTTCTTTAATCAGTTAGAATTTTGCACTTAAGGGGAAGGGGTACACCTTCAGGGGAGGCAACTCCTTCAAAAGTATTTTTCTCCCGTGTCAAAGGGGGTCAACTTTTTTAGGAAAGAATTTGCTCCTTAGGATAAAATTCTTTCCTTTAAGAGTAGACCCTTTTTCAGCGGCACAGGGCTAATAGTAAAGTGTACAGGAAATCCCGAAAGTTGTCTCCCTTTGAATAATGTCGGAAAAATCTACCAGGTGTTCCCATTCCCCTTATAGGAAATGAAAACTTGGACGACTACAGGATGAGAAGGATGCTGGTAAGACTTAACACTGACGGCACTCGTGGATGGATTGTTCTATAGAACTTCGATTACTCGAACACCGATGGCTCGTCCATCATGGCTGAGTCGAACCGGTACTTGGAATTCCTCGACAAATGTGTGCTGTATGTACTCATAAGAATCGCATCGATGAGGTGACTCTAATGAGTACACACAACATATATATTTATTATTGAACACCGAAAAAAATTGCCGAAATGCCTCCTGGCAGTAACCCTCTGTGGCTCGGACTACCCTTGTTTCGAACAGATTTTTGTGGCCCCAAAGGTGTTCAAGCTTTTAAAGTTCGACTGTATCTAGAAAACGGGTTCTACACGGGGAGTCCGTTCCGTTTAACTAGTAAATTCGTATATTTTAATCAAACAGTTAAGACATGATCAGATGCCGTCGTCTCCGTTTAAAAGGTCTGCAAATGTCCGTAAATACGAGCACAGTTCAGATCTTATATACAGATAGAGCCCCGCCAAGCGAATTTGTGTCTTCGAGCATTCCGTCATGACAAATTTTAACTGCGCATGCCCAGCCATTCAGAGGGGCCAGGGATATGGCTTTCTGTCTGAAGGTTCCTCTTGATTCACTGCTTGTATGAGCGAGCAGCGAAGGTTCTGGCGAGACTGCGCGGATGCGCAGGCTCGCCTGAACCTTCGCTGCTCGCATAGGCGATTAGTACCAAAATCGCTTGACGGGGCCCAGATACATCTTTTACAATGCACACTGACGCCAAAGCTACAAGAATAACCCAGATATACCGTAAAGACCCTAAGTTTTGGACAGCTAGGCGTAAGCAAACAACACAGTTCTAGATCAGACTGCTCCCCAGGTCAGATCAGATCTACACTATTTATTATTCCGTCTGCACCTTTAAGACTCCTTGTTGGATAAAGAAACATTAAAATCAAATTTTAGGAGAATTACAGTAAGTCCCAATGGGTCCAAATTTATAATAGGAAGAGTCTAGTGACAGATGTCTGTCAATAGCACAAAGTCGGGAAATGTGCTATTGCCAGACGTCTGTCAATAGCACAAAGTCGGTAAATGTAAGTCCCAATGGGGTCCGAATTTATAATATTTTTACGAAAAAAAAAATCGTTACCTGGCCCCGAGGTTATACAACTTTAGTCATGCTGTACTCACTTGAGCATGGAATTTGTCCTGCTTACAAATTTTACAATTGCCAACAAGTGTTGGCATTTTAAAATTTGTGAGCAGGACAAATAACATTCACTGCTATCTGAGAAAGAAAAATCGCTCAGCTTCTTAGTATTTTAGTTATTATGTTTGTTTGTTTGTATTGGAGTTTAACGGCCCAGTCAACACTATTTAGGTCATTTTTGAGCCGGTCAGTTTACCTATTCACACTTTCCTGGGCAGGCGTATACGTAAGCGGTTAACCAGTACAGTGCACATTCTTTCGCCAGAAACTGACAACTGCCCTTCTTGAATCAGCGGAAGGGAGAGAATGACCGTAGAAAAGATTTCATGATCAATCTCCACGAAAGAATGTTGCCGACCCCGGCGGGAGTCGAACCCGCGTCCTCCTGATCACCAGTCAGACGCGCATCCGACTGAGCCAACGAGGCCGGCATTTTAGTTATTATGAGCACACATGTTTCATGCTCAGCTGAGTTGAGCATGAAAAAAGTTTTATAACCTCGGGGCCTGGTTTTCGTGCAAATACTATCAGCGCAGTCAGAGATAGTGAGAGACAGAGATATTATCGTAATGTTAAAGCGACCTGCTACGCCAGCTGGAGTGACTGTAAGAGAGGATTAGGGGGCGGGACAAGAACCAGGTATGGCCGATGCTGTTCCGACAAGTGTACAAACTGAAAGTTATGACAATCATGGTAATCTATGACTCCATTGGTGGAACGGGGAAACAGAAAAGAGTAAGATCTTCACCGCACACTAAATGCAGCTTATTCTATTATTGAGCCGGAAAACACAATTTGCATAATAAAACTTCAAAACATGATTCTCTCGTAAGGAGAGCTAAGGGCCTAATGCTACTTCATTCAGCAAGAGAAGTCTCTGGTAAGACTATATAGATCCGCAGACTGATCCGAGTCTTCGATGGCCGCACATGTCTTATTGTAGGTTTTGTCATGCGCCGGCTCATATGTTATCGTAATATTACAGCGACCTACTACGCTAGCTGGAGTGACTGTAAGGGAGAAAAAGGGGGCGCCACAAGAACCAGGTTTGGCCGATGCTGTTCCGGCAAGTGTACAAGCATTGTAAAGCAGACAGAAAGTTGTGGCCCAGCATGACATAGGCTAATATCGAGTAACGGTGGGTAGCAGAAATAGGGATGACCACATGCACTGCTTGCATCAAAGTTTTATCTGATCTACATTACTGCTATATTTCTGAATATTCATAAACTGTGAAAATTTGACACGACATCAACGATCGATGGCAAGCGATTAGGTTAGTCTATATGAAGGCCAAGACAAGCTTCCTACGTTATATTGGTTACCTAAACTTCATTAAAGACCATACAAAGCACGGTTTATTGCAGATTCAAGCTCTTTTACCATCACTGAACTCTCCAAATTATAAACTTCATGTTTTACAGTTAGACTCCGATGGGCCCAACAAGAGACAGAGCATCAGGCACCAACCAGCATTACCTTGAATTAGATCTCTCTAACTCTCAATAAGCCTTTACGTTGGTACCGTCACAGAATCTGAGGCCCGACCCACCGGCGTGCAATCAAAGAGAGAAGCAACGTTCCCAACCGTGATTGGGTTAACTCCCATGGATGCAGTCTGTCGTATAATATCCATATTGTACCCAATCTTTTTATATCGAAGAATGATTTTACGACATTGGGTGCTAAAGTCATTGCGGTTATATATTTTTCTGAATTTATATTCTAAGTCGCCATAAAATTCGGGTTCCGATAGACCTTGTTGCAGAAGAGATTTAAGTCCAATATTGAATTTTGAAATTAAATCAGAATGGCGTCTATAAAATTTTGAAAAGGCTTTGCGTAGTTTATGGTACCGATAACCCTGATTAAGAAGTTTAGCCGTTAATAATTTATTACGAGTGTTGAAGTCAGTTACATGACTTCACACTCTAGCAAATCGAATTAATTGCGAAATATAAACGCCATAGGATGGCACACGAGGAACATCACCATCCAAAAAAGGAAAATTTACAATCACAAAATCAAAGTCATCGCGTTTATCATAAATTTTTCATGAAACTAACCCATCCACCACAGGCAGATGTAAATCCAAAAACGGGACCTCGGTATCAGAAGAATTTGCTTTATTTAACTGAAGTTCTGGGGGGTAAATCTGACTGATCAAACCATCGAAATAGGTATTATCAATGTTTAATAGATCATCTAAATATCTAGAAGTGGAGCTAAAAGCTTCAATAATTTCAGATTGGTTATCAATTGAAAGCGAAAACATGAAGTCTCTTTCATAACAATACAAGAATAGATCAGCCACAAGAGGTGCGCAATTCGTACCCATCGGAATGTCCACAATTTGTCTAAATAACTTAGTACCGAATCTAATATAAATATTGTCAAGTAGAAAGGTGAGGGCATCACACACTTTCTGACATGACCAAAGTGTATAATTTTTATGCTCTTTAGAAGTGAAAAATGCATTTCTGACATTACATGCAATATAGAGAGAATCTTCTCTGTGAAAAGCCCATTCAATTAAACCATTAAGCTTTTCTTTTATAAGATTATGAGGAAGTGTAGTGTAAAGAGTGGAAAAATCGTAAGTAGACAGACTTGAAGCACGAAAATGTCTGGATTTCAATTTATTTAAAACCTCATTCGAATTTTTTATGGACCAAAACAGATTTCTTCCTGATCTTTCAAAGACTTTATCACAATATTTAAACACATGCGTTTTAATAGCAGTAAGACAGGAAGTTAATAATTTAGAAAGTTCAGTGGTAGTGCAAGAGCCAGAATTTGCAATAAACCGTGCTTTGTAAGGTCTTTTATGAAGTTTTGGTAACCAGTATAGCGTAGATAGCTTGTGTTGGCCTTCGGTAACACACACAGCAAACTTGGTGGCTGAATGACTAATATGTTTATCAACTATCTACTAAGTCGGTGTTTTGCTGTGATTCCTTCATGTTTTGTGTTGGTGGTTCTGATTCTTTTCCTAATAATATTTGCTGTTTCGTGGATGATTCTGATTCCTCCCAATTTTGGTTGTTCATTTTTAGTGATGTTTGTCCTTCCAGTTTAATGTTTGTCATGTTGGTGATTCTGATTCTTTTTCCCATTAGGGATAATTGCTCCTTTTAGTTATGCTTAAGTTAGGAGGCCTTCATGCGGATTGAACAAGTTATTTGTCTAACTCGCGACGGAAATAAGGGCGAGGATTAAGGCCATGTAAAATCGATATAAGCGCCCCCACCCCCCAGTGGAATTCGTTTCAGTGACCGTTCCAAGGCGGTTCTTCTGTCGCGGTTTATTTTTGTTATGGTTTGTCTTTGAGTGTGTGTATCGCTTGTATGATTTTGTTTTGGATAGTTGGATAGCCAATTGGCAATTTTGTCGGAAAGTAACTGTCCTTTTCGCTTTCCGCTATCGATCTTTCCATTAGGGTCCAGTGATTTCATGTTTGTGTTTCTTTCCCTTTGGTGTCCCAGATGGGCGGTTTGGGTTAATTGCATCGATTCCTGATTATTGCCTGTACTTCTATTTTGCATATCAGAGATGTTTTGTTTGTGTCGTGTGGTGGCTGTAAAAGGTATCCCCGTGTATGCATTTAATTCTCTTATTTTTCCTATCCTCAGGGATTGCATTTATAATTTATTTTCACCGTTCCTTTAAGGTCATTTATCACGAAAATTAAAAAAAAATTAACATAAAGTATACCAGAGATCCATTTTACTGAAAATTACATGAAAAAAAAATCCCATTTGTTCCAAAGGTATATTCATCTTTATCTCATACCTACCTGTTTTCCTCTAAGTGTAACGTCCCTTGAGTTTTGATTGATTTAGACCCAATTGCAATATTTTGTGACATCATAGTGGTCTTTTTTTCAACCTTTTGAATCAACTTTGAATCGAACATAATTTAATTGCTATAATATTTATAATATTGCTATATATTTTTCTCATGGCAACTTATGACTGTGAATCTTTTTAAAAAGTTGAGATATAAATTTGAAATTTCATTTCCGAATTAAGACGTTTATATATATTTTAAATAAAATTTAAACTGCTTAAAACTAACAAACCATTTATAATTTCGTTAGTGGAGTTTAGGAAAACGCTTTTTGAATGTCTTCTAAACACATAACCTTCCACTGCATGTCATTTAATCTACATACAAACGTCTAATATGAAATTTAAATTATTTAAATATATTATTTAAAGTTTACTTTATAGACTTTAGGTTCCAAATAAGAGAAAATTGTTTTTGACATTTGATTAAGATCAATTTAATAATATATACAGGATGTTAAGTAAGTTCTGATGATTATAAAACACCAGATATTTTGATTGTTAAAAAGTTCAAACAATTTAATTGCAATTATGACATCATAAAACACTCATGAATATTAATGATCCAGTTTTGAATTGTTCCCCCTTTGTTGAAATAGTTCAGACTTAAAATTGCAGTATCTCAGATAATGTAATGCGGTTTTCAGATGTCACTTTTCTGCAGCAATATACTTTTAGTTATCAATTATTTCAATACCGTGAGAAATGACCTTTAATATGACATCGTTTAGATACCTGATGAAGGTCATAATTAGACCGATGTTCGTACCTCGTTGTATAACAATTGTTTGTTTCAAGCCTGTGGACTTTTTGCAGACTTAGCAATAACCCTAGACATAGCTGTTTTGTGGGCTTTTGTTGTACCTTCCTTCTATTTGAGAGATTTAGCATAAGTGCGTTCGTATGCTGTTTAACTTAATGACCGGTATGAATATCGCTTTACTCTTGACGGTATCGCAACGTTACACATACATGATTATCACAAATAATTTTAAACTTACAATACATCCCCTTAGGCTACATTCTGCATCTTCTGTACTTATTTCCCATTCTATTAGAAATTTTGGAACTATGTTGCCGTCGGTATTTGTCAGACATATTAATTTGGTTTTCTGCAGACTCCTTTAACTTCAGTGGAGCAGGCAGTACTCATTTATTTAAAAATAATCTTTGAGTTAGACTATCTCCCATCAAATCGCCCATGCTCAGAAAACATACCAATCCGTCCAAAAGAAGCGGAGTATCCTAGCATTTCTAAGTGCAATGCTAAGAGGTGTAGGTGTTGATCGCATTTATGCGCTACGTCTACCGTTTTTTATCTGTAAACAGTAGACCCTTTTCTGTTGTTAGCATGTCCAATTTGACCTGAAAGTCTAAAGATCTGATATATGTGATAACGTGACGTGTTGCAAACTGTAAAACAGGTGGGCATGCTAAAAACAAGATTTAACGAACACTATCGTAGAATAAGTAAGTCTAAAAAACTGACACTTTCCTCTACCGTCATTTCAAATGTTTAGGTCATTCTGTAAATGATGTTTCTGTACAACCAGTGGAAAAAATTTACTTCAATATAAATTCTGCAGCTAGATTTAAAATTATTAAACGTCACGAAACTGAATAAACATGGATTAAATTATTAAAAACACCCTCTCCATTCTTTTTTAATGAAAACATTTATCATGAGGGTAATATTTCTAAAATACCAAATTTTGATATTTTTTCGCTTTTGCAATGTCGAAAATGGAAAACAAGATTCTAAGACACCAGACAAAATACCAACTATAAGCGTAAATGACGCGCTTTCAAAAGAAACAATACTATGCTGAAGTGGCTGTCATGGTTGCAACACAACGCTTGCATTTCTAATTTCATTACCCGATTCTGTATCACGTATTCTGGACACCGAGACGAAATAATTCTACAATAGTTCTAATCAGATATATAATGCAGCTATTTAAACTAACGGTTATACTCAGCATGCTCTTCGTCTTATCACCGATTCTGACTTTAGATTTTGGATGGCCATATGGCCATTTTGTGGGAAAGTAACTGTCCATATGGCCTTCCTTTGTTTAGGTTTCCATTATGGTCTGGTCGCTTAATGTTTGTATTTCTTTCCCTTTGGTGTCTTTTATGGATGGAGTAAGTTAATTGTATCAATTCCTGATCTTTGTTTTACTTCTACTTTAATCACAAACGTCATTACATCAAAATAGCTTTCATTAATAAGTGGTTGAATTACACAGAATTGCCTAATATCTTCCGGGACAGTTTGGTAATTTTATCCATTTTCTTTTTATTTTCAAAATACTTAAACACCCATATTTTGCTGTAAATAAAACAAACCTGTTAGATCTATCACTTTCAATTTCAATAAACTTGTAGCCACATAAAATCGATTTAAGCTCCCAGGTGGAATTCGTTTCCGCTGACCGTTCCAAGGCGGTTCTTCTGTCGCGGTTTATTTTTGTTATGGTTTGTCTTTGGGTGTTTGTGTCGCTTATGTTATTTTATTTTGGATAGCCTTTTGGCCATTTCGTGGGAAAGTAACTGATAAGTCCTTTTGGTTTTCCGCTATTGATGTTTCCATTAGGTTCTGTTGTTTCATGTTTGTTTTTCTTACCATTTTATGCCTCTGATGGGAGCTGATGGTTAATTGTATCGACTCCTGATCATTGCCTCCACTTCTATTTTGTTCCAGATCGTGATAATGATACAAATGTAGCGAAGGCTTTGAATAGGAATCGATACAATTAACCCACAGCTCCCATCAGAAACACCAAAGGGAAATAAACACATCAACAGCGGAAAGTAAAAGGACAGTCACTTTCCCACAAAATAGCCAAGTGACTATCAAAAACAAACAAACAAACAAATACTAGCGAGACAAACCATAACAAAAATAATCCGCGACAGAAGAAACGCCTTGGAACGGTCATTCCACTTGAGGGAAGGGGGGGGGGGGCTTAAATCGATTTTTCGCGGCCGCAATCCTCGCCCATACTTCCGTCGCGGTATAGCTTTGATTTCAATAAGTTAAGAGAAGAAATCGCTGCTGCCTTGAATGAATTTGGTAATTGATTGTGTAAACAAGAGTATGTTGAGCATAAGATCAACAAAGAATTGACACTTGGCATTCTGAAACAAGTGACAAAAAGCATTTCTTTCTATTCTCAAAATACTAACTTATGACCACCTAAAACTAAGACGTCGCCGGCCTCGATAGCTCAAGCGGATGCTCGTCTGACTCGCGATCAGGAGAACGCGGGTTCGATACCTGACCGGGCCGACAACATTCTTTCGTGGAGATTGATCAGGAAATCATTTCTCCCTTCCGCTGATTCAAGAAAGGCAGTTGTCAGTTTCTGGCGATTGAATGTGCACTGTACTGGTTAACCGCTTACGCATAAGCCTGTCCATGAAAAGTGTGGATAGGTAAACTTACCGGCTCAAATAAGACCTAAATTAGTGTTGACTGGGCCGTTAAACTCAAATACAAACAAACAAAACAAAGTAGAAGTAAAACAAAGATCAGGAATCGATACAATTAACTTACTCCACCCATCAAAGACACCAAAGGGAAAGAAACACAAACATCAAGCGACCAGACCATAATGGAAACCTAAACAAAGGAAGGCCATAAGGACAGTTACTTTCCCACAAAATGGCCATATGGCCATCCAAAATAAAAATACACAAGTGATACATGGTTTTCAACGGAAAGGGACATCACGATGTCTCTTTCATATCAAAGCAAGAACAATTCAGCCACAAGGGGAACGCAATCGTACAAATCACATATTTTGATGGCATGAAATTAATAATTTGGATACTGTGTTGCAGAAGGCCAAGACAAGCTTCTTACGTTTTTCTGGTTTCCTTAACTTCATAAAAGACTTCATAATAGACTAATTTTATTGCAAATTCAAAGGCGAACTTTACAGTCTTCTGCAAGAATTTGGTGGTACTAAGGGCTATGAACTACAGCCTTATTGGCCGAAACTAGCTAGTCTGGCCAAGAAAACATTTACACTCATTATGGTTTTCAAACCTAAGACTAAGTATTCAAGAATTTGATCAGAAGTATGTTTTGCTCCAGCAGACAAGGCCGCTAACAATGTCATCGTTGTTTGACCGCTTTTCTGTCGCGGTTTATTTTTGTTAAAGTTCGCCTTTAAATTTGTTCATCGCTTATATCTTTTTGATTTTGGCTAGTTAATTGGCCATTTTGTGGGAAAGTAACTGTTCTTGTGGCTTTCCGCTAGTGGTGTTCCATTTGGGTCTAGTGATTTCATGTTTGTGTTTCTTTCCTTTTGTCTCTGATGGCAGGGGTGGGTTAATTGTATCGATGCCTGATCATTGCCTTCACTTCTATACAGTCTTTCGCAAGAGTTTGGTGGTACTAAGGGCTATGAACTACAGCCTTATTGGCCGAAACTAGCTAGTCTGCCCCCACCCCCCCCCCCCCCCGCCCCCTAAAAAAAACATTTACATTCCATATTTTCCAGTTCTGTGGTGTATTCCTTGCTTCAAAAGGATAACCCTTTCTAGAACATATTTGGCTGTAGAGAGGGTTGTTGTCGGTGACCACATTCGTCATTCAGCCACCAACTTTGCTGTATCTGTTGCAGAAGGCCAAGACAAGTTTCTTACGTTATTCAGGTTTCCAAAAGTTCATAAAAGACTTCTGTGGCGATTTATTTATGTTGTTGTATGTTACTTACTGTGTGTATCACTTGTGTCTTTTAATTTTGGATGGCCATATGGCCATTTGGTGGGAAAGTAACTGTCCATATGGCCTTCCTTTGTTTAGGTTTCCATTATGGTCTGGTCGCTTAATGTTTGTATTTCTTTCCCTTTGGTGTCTTTTATGGATGGAGTAAGTTAATTGTATCAATTCCTGATCTTTGTTTTACTTCTACTTTTCATAAAAGACTAATTTTATTGCAAATTTAAGCTCTGGTACCACCGCAAAACTATCCAAATAATTAATTTGTTGCCATCAAAATATGTGATTTGTACGATTGCGCCCCCCCCCCCCCCCTACTCCTCCCCCCCCCCCCTTTGTGGCTGATCTGTTCTTGTTTTAATATGTAAGAGATATCATCATGTCCCTTTCCGGTGAAAACCAATCTGAAATCATTGAAGCCTTTAGCTTGACTTCTAGATATGTGGATGATTTATTTAATATTGACAATACTTTGTTCCATGGTTTGTTCAGTCAAATTTACAACCCCAGAACTTCAGTTAAGTAAAGAATTTTCTTCTGATACCCAGACCCCGGTTTTGGATTTACACCTATTTATTATAGATGGGTTTGTTTCCCACAAAATTTATGAGAAAAGCGATGATTTTGATTTTGAGATTGTAAATTTTCCTTACTTGGATGGTGGTGTTCCTCGTGCGGCGTCCTACTGAATTTGCATTTATATTTTGTAATTTATTCGGTTTGCCTGGGTGTCTAGTCATGTAAATGACTTCAACACTTGTAATAAATTGTTAATTGCTAAACTTTTTAATCAGGCTTATCGGTATCATAAACTACGCAAAGCCTTTTCTAATTTAAATAAACGTCATTCCGATTGAGTTTCAAACTTCAATGTTGGATTTAAAACGCGTCTGCATCAAAGCCAATCCGAACGCGAATTCTATGGTGACTTAATTTTATGTTGATTTTATGGCAAGAATTGCGACCGCGTCAAATCGATTTAAGCCCCCGGTGAAATACTTTTCACTGACCGTTCCAAGGCGTTTCTTCTGACGTAGTTTATTTTTGCTATTGTTCGTCTTTGCATGTGTGTATCGCTTATATTCTTTTGTTTCGGATAGCTGTGTGGGCCATTTTGTGGGAAAGTAAATTTCATTTTGGCTCTGCGCTATTAATGTTTCCAATAGGGTCTAGTCTTTTCATGTTTGTGTTTCTCCTTTTCCTTTGGTATCTCTGATGAGAGGTTTGGGTTAATTGCATCGATTCCTGATCATTGCTGTCGCTTCTGTTCAGAATATAAATGTAGAAAAAAACTATATACTTGCAATTTCTTCAGTACCAAATTTTGTAAAATCATTCTTTGATATACAAAGATTGTTACAACATAAGTGCTATATGAAAGACAATATGCCTGATAGGTAACTCATCACGGTTGATAAGTTGGCCTCCTCTTTAATTTCATGCCGGTGGGTCAGGCTTCAGATTCTATGACGGTTCCAGCGTAATGGCTTACGTAGAATTCAAATTTAATTTTCTGAAATGGTTGTTGGTACCTGATGCTCTCTCGCTATGGTTGGGCCCATCGGACTCTAACGAATGGTTTTCTTTTGCTTAAGTATTTCAGTTATTTTTTGCTGTGCAGTCCTCAACGTTGTTTAATCTCCGTGGTCTTTAATTTTTGTGTTCTTGGAGATGTTACACTGATGAGTGTTGAAGCCTTCATGCGGACTGAATACTTTTTTTGTCTAAATCGCGACGGGAGTAAGGACAAATCATATCTACAAAAACAAAAACACATACAATATACAGGCCCGACCCTGTTTTTTTTTTTTTTTTTTTTTTTTTTTTTGTCGGGAGAAAAAGTAAAATAATAAAAAAAGTTTCTTTACAGACCCCTTTTCCACATGGATTTCATGACAACATTTATAATGAGGGTAATATTTCCAGAATGCCGGACGATGATATTTTCTCGTTCCTGGAATGTCGAAAACGCAGAACGAGATCTGACGGCACCAGGCAAAATGGTAACTATAAACGTAAATTACGTACTTTTGCACGAAACAATACTAGACTGAAGTGACTGTCAATCATATTATTAAATCATGGACATCACTCTATGCTTTCATTTCTAAGGTCATTACCCGTTTCTGGTTTACGTCTTCTGGACACCGAGGCGAATAAATTCTACGATAGTTCTAATCAGTTATATGATGCGGCTCTCTTAACTAGAGGTTATACTCAGCATACTCTCCGCCCTTACATTGATTCTGAAATTAATCATTAACGCCATTTCCCCATTAATAAAGGTACTTTCGTGAGAGCTCGGTGCTTTCTTCCATTCCTGCTTATTTTCAAAATACTGAAACACCTATAATTTGCTATAAATATAACACACCTGCTAGATCTATCTTTTTTAATTTCAATAAACTTGTTTCAGATCTTGATATTGATACTAATACTCCTGATTCATGTGATTGTAAAAACTCAGTGTATTGCTATCCTGCTGCTGGTCATGTCATTACTGGCAATTTGAAAATTATTCCTGATTCTAGGATAAGGAATATTATTTCTCAAGGATCGAACTATCGGTTTCCTTCTAAAATTGATTTCAGTAAATGTAGAGATGAAATCGCTGCTGTCTTGAACGAATTCGGTAATCGATGGTGTAAGCGAGAGAATGTTGAGCATAAAGCCCTTAAGGACTGGAAACTTAGCATTTTAAAACTAGTGAATAAACGCATTTCTTTCTATTATCAAAATACCAACTTATTACCTCCTAAGCCCAAGACGTCTTTACGTCATCTTAAACTAGGTATTCAAGAATTTCATTAGAAGTTTGTTTTGGCCCCTGCAGACAAGGCCGCTAACAACGTCGTCGTTGTGAGACGGCTCCACTATGTTAACACGCTTAAGCAGGAGCTTGGTGGTACTAAGGCCTATGAACTTCAGCCTTTAGCTGAAGAGAGAGTTATTGTATATGAACATATTTGTCATTCAGTCACCAAAGTAGAAGTAAAACAAAGATCAGGAATTGATACAATTAACTTACTCCATCCATAAAAGACACCAAAGGGAAAGAAATACAAACATTAAGCGACCAGACAATAATGGAAACCTAAACAAAGGAAGGCCATACGGACAGTTACTTTCCCACAAAATGGCCTTATGGCCATCCAAAATTAAAAGACACAAGTGATACACACAGTAAGTAACAAACAACAACATAAATAAATCGCCACAGAAGAGCCGCCTTGGAACGGTCAGTGGAAGATTTCCACTGGGGGGGGGGGGCTTAAATCGATTTTACGTGGCCACAATCCTCGCCCTTACTTCCGTCGCGATTTAGACAAATAATTTGTTCAGTCCGCATGAAGGCCTCCTAACTCATCAGTGCAACATCTCCGTGAACACAGAAATCAAAGAACCACAGAGGTGAGACAACGGTGAGGACTCGACAGCAAGAAACAACTGAAATGCTGGAGCAAACGAAAACCAACAGTTAGACTCCGATGAGCCCGACCAGAGACAGAGCATCAGGCACCAACCAACATTATCTCTTTAATTTTCAATAAGCCTATACGTTGGAGCCGTCATAGAATCTGAGGCCTGACCCACCGGCGTGCAATTAAAGAGGGAAGCAAAGTTGCCAACCGTGATTGGGTTAACTACCATGCATGCAGTCTGTCGTATAATATCCATCTTGTACCCAATCTTTTTATATCGAAGAATGATTTTACGAAATTGGGTGCTGAAGTCATTGCGGTTATATATTTTTCTGAATTTATATACTAAGTCACCATAAAATTCGGGTTCCGATATACCTTGTTGCAGAAGAGATTTAAGTCCAATATTGAATTTTGAAATTAAATCAGAATGGCGTCTATAACATTTTGAAAAGGCTTTGCGTAGTTTATGGTACCGATAACCCTGATTGAGGAATTTAGCCGTTAATAATTTATTACGAGTGTTGAAGTCAGTTACATGACTACACACTCTAGCAAATCGAATTAATTGCGAAATATAAACGCCATAGGATGGCGCACGAGGAACATCGCCATCCAAAAAAAGGAAAATTAACAATCTCAAAATCAAAGTCATCGTGTTTATCATAAATTTTGCACGAAACAAATCCATCTACAATAGATAGATGTAAATCCAAAAACGGGGCCTCGGTATCAGAAGAATTTGCTTTATTTAACTGAAGTTCTAGGGGGTAAATCTGACTGATCAAACCATCAAAATAGGTATTATCAATATTTAATAAATCATCTAAATATCTAGAAGTAGAGCTAAAAGCTTCAATAATTTCAGATTTGTTATCAATGGAAAGCGACAAAATGAAGTCTCTTTCATAACAATGCAAGAACAGATCAGCCACAAGAGGTGCGCAATTAGTACCCATCGGAATACCCACAATTTGTCTAAATAACTTAGTACCGAATCTAATATAAATATTGTCAAGAAGAAAGGTGAGGGCATTACACACTTTCTGACATGACCAAAGTGTATAATTCTTATGCTCTTTAGAAGTGAAAAATGCATTTCTGACATTAAATGCAAGATAGAGAGAATCTTCTATGTGAAAAGCCCATTCAATTAAATCATAAAGCTTTTCCAAGTTCGCTGTGTGTGTTACAGAAGGCCAAGACAAGCTTCCTACGCTATACTGGTTACCAAAACTTCATAAAAAAACCTTACAAAGCACGGTTTATTGCAAATTCCAGCTCTTGTACTACCACTGAACTTTCTAAATATTAACTTCCTGTCTTACTGCTATTAAAACGCATGCGATTAAATATTGTGATAAAGACTTTGAAAGATCAGTAAGAAATCTGTTTTGGTCTATAAAAAATTCGAATGAGGTTTTAAATAAATTGAAATCCAGACGTTTTCGTGCTTCTAGTCCGTTTACTTACGATTTTTCCACTCTTTACACTACACTTCCTCAAAATCTTATAAAAGAAAAGCTTAATGATTTAATTGAATAGACTTTCCATTGAGAATATTCTCTCTCTATTGCATGTAATGTCAGAAATGCATTTTTCACTTCTAAAGAGCATATGAATTATACCCTTTGGTCATGTCAGAAAGTGTGTGATGGCCTCACCTTTCTACTTGACAATATTTATATTAGATTCAATACCAAGTTATTAGACAAATTGTGAATATTTCGATGGGTACGAATTGCGCACCCCTTGTGGCTGATCTGTTCTTGCATTTTTATGGAATAGACTTCATTTTGTCACTTTCCATTGATAACCAATCTAAAATTATTAAAGCTTTTAGTTCTACTTCTAGATATTTAGATGATTTATTAAGTATTTACAATACTTACTTTGATGGTTTGATCAGTCAGATTTATCCCCTAGAACTTCAGTTAAACAAGGCAAATTCCTCTGATACCGATGCTCCCTTTTTGGATTTACATTTATCTATTGTAGATGGATTTGTTTCTTGCAAAATTTATGATAAACGTGATGATTTTGATTTCGAGATTGTAAATTTCATTTTTTGGACGGCGATGTTCCTCGTGCGACATCGTACGGGGTTTTTATTTCGCAGTTAATTCGATTCGCAAGAGTGTCTAGTCATGTATCCGACCACAACACTCGTAATAAATAATTAACCGCTAAACGTCTTAATCAGGGTTATCGGTATCATAATCTACGTAGATATGTTCTATAAAAGGGTTATCCTTTGGAAGCAAGGAATACACCACAGAACTGAAAAATATGGAGTGAACATGTTTTCTGGGCCAGACTGGCTAGTTTCGGCCAATAAGGCCTCATCAGTGACCCTCAGATATTTTCAAAATTCCACAATGGGATCAATGATCCCAAAGGACAAGAAAATATAATCTACACTATGATGTAGGGCAGGGAGACGTTTGACCGCCGCCACACAGTCCCACACACCAGCTGTAATGAAGTTAAATATGTTCTATAAAAGGGTTATCCTTTGGAAGCAAGGAATACACCACAGAACTAAAAAATAGCCATCGGAAGAGATGGCAAATCCCCCGACCAAAAGCCAATATGGCCTTCAGAAGATTGTTCACCAATAGAAAGTGCACCAGAATTAAACCAGCAATATATCACAAAAGTATTGCAGTTATGGCCATCACAAGATTATACTGTCTGGGGAGATAACTAAAAAACCAGGGCACTTAGAAATGTGGTTCTTGTGCATGACATGCCTGCTTAAGCTCATGTATTTCTGCACAAAGTACCATCAATATGTCTCAAAAGGTATTGGAGATATGGTGATCACAAGCTGGTCATACTGTTATATTGGAAGGGTAGATAACTCAAATTCCACAGCACCAACAGTTGTGGTTCTTGCACCTGACATCCCTTCTGTACCTTGTATACAATTGTGCCAAGTTCCTTCAATATATCTCAAAGGTGTTGGAGTTATGGCCATCACAAGGTTATATTGCCAGGGGAGATAATTAAAAAACCAGAGCACCCAGAGTTGTAATTCTTGAGCATGACACACCTGCTTAACCTCATGTACATCTGCATCAAGTACCACAAATATATCTCAAAGGGTATTGTAGGTACGATGATCACAAGGTTGTCATACTGTTTTATTGGAAGGGGAGATAACTCAAATATCATAACACCCAGAGTTGTTGTTCTTAGGCAAGAAGCGCCGTCTCAATGTTGTATACAATTGTGCCAAGTACCATCAATATATCTCAAAGGGTATTGGAGTTATGGCCATCACAAGGTTATATTGTCAGGGGAGATAATAAAAAAAACCAGGGCACCCAGAGTTGTGGCTCTTGCACGCGACATATCTGCTTAACCTCATGTACAACTGTACAAAGTATCATCAATATATCTCAAAGAGTCTTAGAGATGTGGCCATCACAAGGTAGTGATTCTATATTATTGGAAGGGGAGATAACTAAAAAACCATGGCACCCAGAGTTGTGGTTCTTGTGCATGACACACCGTCTCGGCCTTGCGAACAACTGTGCCAGGTATCATCAATATATCTCAAAGGGTATTGGAGTTATGGCCATCACAAAGTAGTTGTTCTATTTTATTAAAAGGGGAGATAACTAACAAAGTATGGCATCCACAGTTCTGGTTCTTGCGCATGACACGCAGTCTCAGCCTTTTGAACACTTGTGCCAAGAACCATCAATGAATCTCAAAGGGCATAGGAGTTATGGCCATCAAAAGGTTGTCACTCTATTTTATTGGAAGGGGAGATAACTCCAAAACCATGGCAACCAGAGTTGTGGTTCTTGTGCATGACACGTCGTCTCAGCCTTGTGAACAACTGTGCCAGGTACCATCAATATATCTCAAAAGGTATTGGAGTTATGGCCATCACAAAGTAGTCATTCTATTTTATTAAAAGGGGAGATAACTAAAGAAGTATGGCATCCAGAGTTCTGGTTCTTGCGCATGACACGCCGTCTCGGCCTTGTGAACAATTGTGCCAAGAACCATCAATGAATCTCAAAGGGTATAGGAGTTATGGCCATCACAAGGTTGCGTCTACGGACGGACGGACGGACGGACGGACGGATGGACAGACGGACGGACAGACGGACGGACGCCAGGCTGATCGCTATATCCCCCGAACCTATTCGGTCGGGGGATAAAAATATGGAGTGCCTTTTCTAAGTTTTATAGACGTCATTCTGATTTGGTTTCAAAATTCAATGTTGGACTTAAAACACTTCTGCTATAAGGCCTATCGGAACCCTAATTCTATGGTGACTTAGTATATAAATTTAGAAAAAAAAACATGCCTGTAATTAATTTCCAAATTTCGTAAAATCGTTCGTCGATATATAAAGATTGGGTACAACATCAATATTATAAAACAGACTGCATGCATGGTGGTTAACCCAATCACGGTTGGCAACTTTGCTTCCCTCTTTGATTGCACACCGGTGGGTCGGGCTTAAGATTATATGACGGTTCCAGCGTAAAAGCATAAATGGAATTTTATTTTATTTTAGTATTCTTTATGTTGGTTGGGGCCTGATGCTCCGTCTTTGGTCGGGCCCCTCGGAGTCTAACTGTTGGTTTTCTTTTGCTCCAGCAATTCTGTTGTTGTATGCTGCCGAGTCCTCAACCTTGTTTCATCTCTTAAGTTTTTTTATTTGTATGTTCTCGGAGATGTTACACCGATGAGGTAGGAAGCCTTCATGTCGACTGAACAAAATTTTTGTATACCGCGACAGAGGTAAGGGCGAGGATTATAGCCATGTAAAATCGATTTAAGCCCCCCCCCCCACCACCCCCAGTGGAATTCTTTACACTGACCGTTCCAAGGCGGTTCTTCTGTGGCGGGTTAGTCATGTTGTTGTTTGTTACTACTCACTGTGTGTATCACTTGTGTCTTCTGGATGGCCATTTGGCCATTTTGTGGAAAAGTAACTGTCCCTATGGCCATCCTTTGTTTAGGTTTTCGTTATGGTCTGGTCGCTTCATGTTTATGTTTCTTTCCCTTTGGTGTCTTTGATGGGTGGAGTAAGTTAATTGTATCGATTCCTGATCTTTGTTTTATTTCTACTTTCTCTAATAGGACCTAGTCATTTCATTTTTGTGTTTCTTTCCCTTCGGTGTCTCTAATGACAGGTTTGGGTTAATTGTATCATTGCCTTCACTTCGATTTGGTATAGTAATTCAGAAAACCAAAATATATCCTTGCAATTTCTTCATTACCAAATTTCGTAAAGTCATTCTTCAACGTGAGAACGTTACATAGCTTTCTTCTCTTCTGAAGTTCATAACAACTGTAATTTATGGTCCAGTCAGATACTTTGTGATGCTCTTTTTATCTTTTGAACAATATTTTCATTAAATTTGGATCCATAATATATAGGTAGATTGTTGGAAGTTCCATGGGAACTAAGTGTGCCCCCCCCCCCCCTTGTTGCTGTCTTGTTGTTTTATTTTCTATGAGACAGCCTTTATGCGGACTGAACATATTATTTGTCTTAACGAGACGGAAGTAAGGGCGAGGATTGTGGCCACGTAAAATCGATTTAAGCCCCCAGTGGAATTCGTTTCCGCTGCCCGTTTCAAGGCGGTTTATTTTTGTTTAGGTTTGTCTTTGGGTGTATGTGTCGCTTATATTATTTTATATATTAGGTAGCCCATTGGCCATTCTGTGGGAAAGTAACTGTCCTTTTGGCTTTCCGCTATTGATGTTCCCATTGGGGTCCGTTGTTTAATGAGTGTGTTTTTTTCCCTTTGGTGTCTCCGATTGGAGCTGTTGTTTAATTGTATCAATTCCTGGTCATTGCCTCCACTTCTATTTATAATGTCTTTATCTCGCGAAAACAAGGCTGACACTATTGAAACGTTCAATTCTACCTCTAGGTATCTGGACGATTTATTGAATATTGTTGGCCCTCACTTTGACCATATGTTTAAGGGCATATATCTTGCCGAACTTCAGTTAAACAAGGCTAATTCTCCCGATACCGATGCGCCGTTTCTGGATTTGATTTGTTTAATAGATAATCGAATTATCCCGTCAACAATTTATGACAAACGGAACGATTTTGATTTTGATATTGTTAATTTCCGTTTTCTAGACGGTGATGTTCCAAGAAGTCCTTCTAATGGAGTATACATTTCTCAACTTGTTCGTTTCGCTAGAGCTTCTACTAATGTTACCGATTTCAACAATCGAACTTGTTCTTGACTGATAAACTATTAAAACAAGTCTGTCGGTATCATAAACTTTGCAACGCATTTTCGAAGTTTTACAAGGCATTATGAATTGATTGAAAAATATAATGTCAGCTTGAAGACACTTCTGCAACCAGGGGCATCGCAAACTGTTTTTTATGGAGATCTGCTCTATTGATTTAAGAAAATTTTAAGCAAACCTAATATTTCGGAGAAATTAAAAAATACAATTATTCGTTATAAAGAGGTTGTGTTCAGTTGGGATATCATGCGACAGACCGCACGTATGGTTGTGGGACGAATCACGGTAGATAGCTATGCTGAACTCTTTGTTGCACGACGGCGGGTCAGGCTTCAGAATCAATGACAGCTTCGGCATAAATCTTTGTTAAAAGAGGCCTGAGGCCTGATGCTATGTCTGTCGTTGGGCCCATCGCGGTTTAACTACTGATTTTCTTTAGCTCTGGCCAACAGTGTAAGGTGGGTCGGCTAGCAGCCCTCATTTTTGCTTCATCTCAGTGTTTGAATTTGACTTATGTCTCTGTAATGATGCATTGACTGAGTTTGGAAATCATTATGCAAATCGAATATTTAATGTTTATTGTTTGGAACAACACCTTAACCTAGGGCGAAGATTCGGCCGGTAAAAGATCTTTTAGTCTCCCCATGGTATATGCCGCAGACCATTCTAAGGCGGTAGTTTTGGTGTTGGTCGTTTGCTCTTATTTTTGTTGGACTGCGTCTTGTGATTGTGGCGCTCATTGGTCTTTCTTTTATATTTTTACTACCAACCGACCAAAATTTTTTTCCACCATGTTAGTGGAAACGCAGCTGTTTTATACGCCTTTAAAATACTTTTCACTGGCCGTTCAAAGGAAGTTCTTCTGTCGCCGATTATTATTTGTCATGGTTTGTCTTTGAAAGATAGTATCGCTTATACCTTTTTGTTTTGGATAGCCAAATGGCCATTTTGTGGGAAAGTAACTATCCTTTTGGCTTTTCGTTATTGATGTTTCCGTTGGGGTCCGGTTGTTTCATGTCTGTGTTTCTTTCCCTTTGGTGTCACTGATGAGAGCTGTGGGTTAATTGTATTGATTCCTGATCATTACCTTCACTATTAACTATTACAACGGCGGAAGCTTGTCTTGGCCTTCAGTAACACATAAGCAAACTTGGTTACTGAATGGCAAATGTGGTTATCAATTACATTCCTCTCTACAACCAGCCTTCCAAAACAAAATAACATAAGCGATACACACACTCAAAAGACGAACCATAACAAAAATAAACCGCGACATAACAACCGCCGTGGAACGGCCAGTAACACGAATTCAAACGGGGGCCTAAAGGACGTTGTTTTGTTGGTCTCGGTTTTACTGCCCTTTCAAGAACCGAAGTACAATTTAACCATTATGTTTAATGCGGTCAACACCATGTGATTAAACACTGCGACAAAGTCTTTGAAATATCAGGGAGAAATCTGTTTGTTTTTTTAAAAAAAGTGTAATAAGTTTTAAATAAATTGAAATCCAGACGTTTTCGTGCTTCAAAGTAGAAGTGGAGGCAATGATCAAAAATCGATACAATTAACCCTCAGCTCCCATCAGAGACACCAAAGGGAAAGAAACACAAACATGAAACAACAGAAGGACAGTTACTTTCCCACAAAATGGCCAATAGGCTATCAAAAATAAAATAATATAAGCGCCACAAACACCCAAAGACAAACCATAACAAAAATAAACCGCGACAGAAGAACCGCCTTGGAACGGTCAGGGGAAACGAATTCCACTGGGGGGCTTCAATCGATTTTACGTGACCACAATCCTCGCCCTTACTACCGTCGCGATTAAGACAAATAATTTGTTCAGTCCGCATGAAGCCTGTCTATTAATGATTTTCTATCCTTTATACTGCACTTTCTGATAATCGTATAAAAGAAAAGTTAATGATGCAATGGAATGTACATTTCGTAGAGAAAATTCCGCTATCTTGCATGTTATGTAAGAAATGTTGTTGTTTTTTCGCTTCTGAGGAGCATAAGACATACTTTATGGTCATGACGCTTACACCTTTCTAGTTGACAATATTTACATATCATTTGATACTAATTCATTTCGACAAATCGTGGATATTCCGATGAGGACAATTGCGCACCACTTGTGGCTGACCTGTTCTTGTTTTGTTATGAGAGAGATTTCATGATGTCCCTTTCCGTTGAAAACCAATCTGAAATTATTGAAGCCTTTAGCTCGACTTCTAGATATTTGGATGATTTATTAAATATTAACTACCGCTGCGATTGTTTTGTCCGTCAAATCTACCCCAAGAACTTCAGTTAAATAAAGCAAATTCTTCTGATACCGAGACTCCGTTTTTAGATTTACATCTATCTCTTGTAGATAGATTTGTTTCTTGAAAAATTTATGATAAACGCGATAATTTTGATTTTGAGATTGTAAGTTTTCCTTTCTTGGGTGGTGATGTTCCTCGTGCAGCAACCTATGACGTTTATACTTCGCAATGAAATCGATTTGCTACATTGTCTAGTCATGTAACTGACTTCAATACTCATAATAAATTGTTTACTGCTAAACTTCTTAGTCAGGTATATCGGTGGCATGAACTACGTGAAGTCTTTTCATAATTTTATAGTTCGTCATTCCGACTTAATTTCAAAATTCTATGTTGGACTTAAATCTCTTCTGCAACAAGGCCTATCGAAACCCGAATTTTATAATATTCACTGGTTTCTTGCGTCAATGCCTCACCTCATCTTTGTGGCTGTTTGATTTTTGTGTTCACGGAGACATTGCACTGACGAGTTAGGAGGCCTTCATGCAGACTGAACAAATCATTAATCCAAATCGCGACGGAAGCAAGGGCGAGGATTAACCTTGACCTACTTTATGTAAAGTTTGAATTGGATCCCTTAGCTTTTCAATGGGAAGGGATAAAACAATGCTTTTTTAAAATATCGTGGTATGTAACATTATAAGTTATTTCTATTCTTTACGGGGAAGATGGGATCATATTCCCCGCCTGAGAGCAATGTCGTTTTCAGGCGGGGAATATTAGCCCATGTTCCCATGTTCAAGAATCAAAATAACGAATTGTTATACAGCAAAACTTGTTATGACATGTTGTGCATTGTTCCAATGGGACGCCTGAGAAGTAGATATCTATATGTGACGTCATCAAAGGCGGCCTCCTGCACGCACTACGTTAATCACGGCGCTCAGTTGGAAAGTGTTTACGTCAAATGAGAGTTTTACAACATAAAAAATGAATGAATTTTATTATTATATTTTTTATCAACTGCAGTAAATCCAAGATGGCGGACATCGCAATTCAGCGAAGGCAACCCTGTAGGTATATGGAAAATAATTACCCTTGCGCTGTCCAATCAAAATCCTGAAATGTCTTTGCAGTATAACAATAAATATGTACAAAATGAATGTCTATATATGCTAAAGATCCCTGTACGTCGGCGACGTTTGCCAACATAACTTGGATTGCTGGTAAATGGCATTTCTGAATACATTTTCTCTGAAACTACTGGGCCAATTCCATATAGATTATATATGCAGCCTTCTGACGATTAGGGAACAACATTTGGTTCAAATGGTCCATGCGGCATGTCCAAGATGGCACACATGTTTAAATATGGTAAAATGGAAGTGAATGCAATGATCAGGAATCGATACCATTTAGTGAAAGACGAAAATATGATGTTCCTATACACTTTGTAGTGTGGTATGAGATCTGTGGGTTTTGATATGGCTGAAATACTGTTGAAAGGGGTGTAAAATGTAGAAACATCCATCCACTCTTAGACTTTTTGTTGTGATTAATAAATGAATCAATTGCCAGCTGTAAAAATATAGTAGCTGACTGCTGTTACTCTTAAACTTAAAGTTTCATAGGGCGGCAGGGCTTAAGATGTCATTTCATCTCAATGTCGGGTAAAAGTCCCACAAAATTGGAAGCAACGTCTCCAAAATGACCTTTACAGTGTTGACGGGGACATTAAACCTCAAATCAAACAATCAACAAAGAATGCAAAAATAAAGAGTAATGTAAGGCCCCTTCCCAGCATGGGCCTGTAAATCATAAACCATAAGATCAGGAAGAAATCTGTTTTGGTCTATAAAAGTACGAATGAGGTTTTAAATAAATTGAAATCCAGACATTTTCGTGCTTCAAGTCTGTCTACTTACGATTTTTCCACTCTGTACACTACACTTCCTCAAAATCTTATAAAAGAAAAGCTTAATGATTTAATTGAATGGGCTTTTCGCAGAGAAGATTCTCTCTATCTTGCATGTAATGTCAGAAATGCATTTTTCACTTCTAAAGAGCATAAGAATTATACACTTTGGTCATGTCAGAAAGTGTGTGATGCCCTCACCTTTCTACTTGACAATGTTTATATCAGATTCGGTACTAAGTTATTTAGACAAATTGTGGGTATTCCGGTGGGTACGAATTGCGCACCTCTTATGGCTGATCTGTTCTTATATTGTATGAAAAAGACTTCATGTTGTCGCTTTCCAATGATAACCAATCTGAAATTATTGAAGCTTTTAGCTCCACGTCTAGATATTCAGATGATTTAATAAATATTGATAATACCTATTTCGATGGTTTGATCAGTCAGATTTTCCCCCGAGAACTTCAGTTAAATAAAGCAAATTCTTCTGATACCGAGGCCCGTTTTTGGATTTACATCTCTCTATTGTAGATGGGTTTGTTTCGTTCAAAATTTATGATAAACGCGATGACTTTGATTTTTAGATTGTAAAGTTTCCTTTTTTGGATGGTGATGTTCCTCGTGCGCCATCCTATGGAGTTTATTTATATCGCAATTAATTCGATTTGCTAGAGTGTGTTATTATGTAACTGACTTCAAAACTCGTAATAAATTATTTAAGGGCAAAACTTCTTAATCAGGGTTATCGATACCATAAACTACGCAAAGCCTTTTCAAAATTTTATAGACGCCATTCTGATTTAATTTCAAAATTCAATATTGTACTTAAATCTCTTCTGCTACAAGGTCTATCTGAACCCGAATTTTATGGCGACTTAGTATATAAATTCAGAAAAATATATAATCGCAATGACTTTAGCACCCAATTTCGTAAACCGGCCCCGATAGCTCAGTTGGTAGAGTGTCCGCTCCGGGGAACGGGAGGTCACGGGTTCGATCCCGGGCCGCGACATACCAAAGTCGTTAAAAATGGTACTAGCTGCTCCTCGTTTGGCACTCAGATTTACGGGGTAGAGCTAGGACTGGTCGATCCAGTGTCAGGATAATGTGACTGGGTGTTGCATCATGTAATGTGTCTGGGACATGATACTTCAGTGAGGCAGCACTATAAAAGTGAGCATTGAGCTCCCTGTCGCAACCAGACACCGTCGTGATGTCACGGGAAAGATTGTTGTCTCGGGTTGTTTGATTGATTTAAGGTGGTTGTGGCCACATGATGATGATGAACGACGTTGATACAACGTTAGAGCTTCTCCCGTATCTCAAGGGGGTTCGGGGTTCAAGAGATGACAACTAAGTTGGGTGTTTCCATGTTTTTGAAGATATCAGAACCTTCTCCCTCTCGACCTCGTCATCTGAATAAATATTATAAATATCCTTAGAAATTAGGAATAACATATAGATGGTGTCCGTCAGGTGGTCGTGAGACCTACCCTCGCCAGGGACAAAGGAAGACTGACTCCAAGGTCGAGAGATCGAAATGGCAAGATATGCATATTCATGAAATAATGACAATTATGATAATTTACAAATGTTCAACAAGATAATGAAATAAAGTAAACGCATACCTGAATAAATATTATAAATATCCTAAGAAATTAGGAATAACATATAGATGGTGTCCGTCAGGTGGTCGTGAGACCTACCCTCGCCAGGGACAAAGGAAGACTGACAAAGGCTGAGGTAAGAATGTGCGCATGCGGTGTTAATCAGTGACGTGAAAAGCGCGCGAGACTTACATTAGGACTCCGGAAATTGATATACGCTACTCAGGAATGCTTAATGCTTAATGAATATGAAATATATGAGTATATGAAGTATGAAAAACGACGATCAATAGGGGAAAATAACTGGAAATGACTAGAAAGTCCTAAGCGCAAGCGCTCCTCCAGTTTCCATAATTTCACTCTGTGACATTCTCCCCCTCTTCGGGAAATGTCGTCCCGACATTTAATTTACTCAACAAATTACTTGCATGAGTTTAAAAATAGTTTAACTACACATTTTCATTTATTTATATAAATTTACCAGATGTATATTTTGTTTATAAATATCAATCTGATAACAAAAGAGGAACCGAAACTATTGCTCCCAATGTTTGTCGAGCTAGTGAAGTTAAACATATCTAACACTTAACCAGGTAAACCCTTATCAAAATGCGCTGTCATAAATGCTGCGCAGTATGCACAGCGCAAAAGATAAAACTTTATATACAGAACTTAGACGAACAATCTTTTATTGATAGCGCGTAATAGGACACTCCTTACTGGTTTAGCTTCACACGGCTAAACATTAAAACCAGGCTAAAATTGCTTATCCTAAAACACAGCCAAAATGGAAGTGTCATATAAAAATACATGATTTACGCGCTGGACTGGAGAGAGGAAATATAACAGAACTATTCAATTCTTACGAAATTATTCACCCTTCCACGAAAGCACAAGCCAGAAGCACGAACCGGCCACGGTCTGATTGGGATAGCCCCACCTAGGTTGTAACCAACCCATGTCCAAGCAAGCGCGAAATCATGTCAAGGCGAAATTTTCAATAATACAATTTTCCTACTAGAACTTTCTCGCCAGTTTGCAGTACAGTGCACCACGTGTCAGCGGTAATCTGACAACATACAAGCTCTCCAGATACCGCGACAAGTCATGCACTGTCAACCGACTGCAACCAAGCAGAAGCTGAACTTAAGAAAAAAAACAAAGGGTCAGCAGAATTGCATTCCAGTGCGGCACGTGCCAAGAGCACTCTGACAACATACAAGCTCTCCAGAGACGCCATGACAAGCCATGCATCGTCACTCGACTGCAACCCAGCAACCCGTTTAAATGAAAACTTTTTGTTTCGAAGCCTCTCTCCAGAATATATTTAGCGTAATTGTCACACGCTCCCCTCCCCCTCTGTGAAAAAATGTCGTCTCGACATTTCAATTAAGATAATTAAAACACACACAGGAAACCAGGAAACCATGTCAGCTGTTAATTCAGTTAAAACAGTTTAAAAAAAAAAGTTAAAATAACCAGTCCCCTCCTACCTGCCACCTTGGTTTCTGCCTATGCCTTGTTGGACGTGCTTGAGGTCGCAATTCTGGTTGAGACCCCGGAGCAGGACTGAAGGGTTTCGCCAAAGGATTCAATGACGATCTCTCTGGGGGTATCACCACACTAGGGGATACCGGTGCATCCAGCATGTTCGCACTATCTGGAACTGCAGAGCCTGGTGCAGGTGAGGTTGCACCACCTGCCGCTCCACTCGGAACATTGATATCACCGGCAGTTGTACCCTCAACCGGTGACGGTTGAGAACTGCTATTTGGTGATATATCTGTACCCGGGGAGCGTTGTTTGGATGCTGGAAGGGCCATGAATGGAAGGAGATTCCTGTGCAGCATCCTTCGGATGCTCCTCCCATGTTCACGTTTGACAACGTACACAGGAACCTCTGTATTTGGCTGTTCAACAACCAAGTACACATCTTTCTCCCATTTATCTGCCAGCTTGCACTTTCCCCTCAGTCCGACGTTGCGCACGAGTACACGGTCACCGGGCAAAAGCTTGGCATCCCGAGCTTTGAGGTCATAAGTTTCCTTATGCCTTCTGCCCTGGCGACGGGCCTCCTTGGTAGCTGTCTTATAGGCAAAGTCGAGCCTCTTTTTCAGATCGGCCGCAAACTTTGTCTGGTCAGCATGCCTACCCTCTGGATTTATGCCTAGAAAAGCATCGACTGCCAATCTAGGGTGTCGCCCAAACATTAGATAGTGGGGCGAAAATCCAGTGGTCTCATGACGAGTTGAGTTGTAGGCATGAACCAAGGGCGCAACGTATGACTTCCAGTTTGACTTCTGGTCATCTTCCAAAGTACCCAACATATTGAGCAGAGTCTGGTTAAAGCGTTCGGGCATTCCATTACCCATGGGATGGTAGGGGGTAGTCCTAGACTTGTCAACCTTAGCAACGGAACACAGCTCTTTAATAACCTGGCTCTCAAAATTGCGGCCCTGGTCACTATGTAAGCGGGATGGAAATCCATAGTGACAAATGAAGTTTTCAAAGAGAACTTTAGCGGTTGTCTTGGCCGTTTGGTTCTTGGTTGGTATGGCCTGAGCATAGCGGGTGAAATGGTCTGTAATTACCAAGATGTTTTCGTAACCACCCGCTGATGTCTCAAGAGACAGAAAATCCATGCATACCAAGTCCATGGGATAAGTGGACTCTACAGTCACAAGTTTTGCTGGAGCCCGCTCTCGAGACTTTCTTGGGATGCATCTGGGACAGTTTCGGACTTTCTTTTCAATGTCACCATCCATCCCAGGCCAGTAAAACCGAGATTTTACCAGGGACATAGTGCGGTCTCTGCCTTGATGGCCGGCCTCATCATGCAGACCATTAAGTGCTATCTCCCGGAAAACCTCAGGCAATGCCAGCTGGTTTACAGAGGTGCCATGTAAAGAGTGACGACGGTAAAGTACTTCGTCTTTGAAAAATGGACTGTCCCAATCCTTCAAGATTTTCTGACATTCTGTCTCCTCAAGAGCAATCTGTCTCTTGGTAGGTTTATGTCCAGAAGCAAGAATGGTCTTCACTCTGTTCAACGTGCCGTCAATGGTTTGTTCAGCACGCCAGTCAACTTGACTGAAATCTGAACCAGAGTCAGAGCCAACCTCTTCACGAGTGAGGTCAAACTGCTGCGCAACCAATACACATTCAACTGCCGGCGCCTCCTCTAGAGGGGCTAATACCGCCTGGCAGATGGCCTTAATAGCGTCATTAAACAGGACCTCTTTATCAGTAGATGGTAATCTACTGAGGGCATCGGCATCTTGGTTTTTCTTGCCAGACCTGTAAATAAGCTTGAAGTTGTAGCTGGACAGTGCGGCTAGCCAACGATGGCCTGTGGCATCTAACTTAGCCGTTGTTAGAACATACGTCAATGGATTGTTGTCTGTTCTAACAGTGAATTTATTTCCATAAAAGTAATCATGGAATTTATCACACACTGCCCATTTCAAGGCCAAAAATTCAAGTTTATGTGCAGGGTAATTGCACTCACTGGCTCTAAGACCTCTGCTAGCATAGGCTATGACACGTTCTATACCATCTTGTTCTTGGTATAGAACAGCACCTAGCCCATCACCACTAGCATCGATGTTCAAAATGAACTCTTTGCTATAGTCTGAATATGCCAAGACTGGTGGTGATGTAAGCTTTTCGATTATTGTATCGAAAGCTGTTTGTTGATCAGGCCCCCAAGACCAAGGAACTGCAGACTTAGATCGCTTGGCTTTCTTGGTTGTTGGGTGTCCTACTAACAAGTCATTGAGAGGCTTCGCAATTTTGGAGTAATTACAGACAAAGCGCCTGTAATAACCCGCAAAACCGAGAAAACTACGCAATTCTTGTATATTGGAAGGGGCAGGCCATTCTTTTAACGCTGCAATTTTGTCAGGATCTGTCTGGACACCCTTATCACTGACAATGTGGCCTAAGTAATGCACTTGGGTCTTGAAAAACTCACACTTGGAGGCTTTGAGCTTTAAGCCGTGCTGCTCAAGCTGTTTGAACACGTTTTGCAGCCTGGTGATGTGTTCATCGAATGTCTTACTGAAGATGATTATATCATCTAAGTAAATGAGACATTCCTTCAAGTGTAGGTCCCCCATACAGCGCTCCATAAGCCTCTGAAATGTGCTAGGTGCATTGGTAAGACCGAAGGCCATCCTATTACATTCAAAGAAGCCTAGGGGGCCGGCAGAGAATGCAGTCTTATGTTTATCCCCTTCTTTGATTCCAACCTGCCAGTAGCCAGACCTAAGATCAAGTTTGGAGAAATATTTCGAGCCAGACAATGTGTCAATGGTCTCTTCTATTCTTGGCAAGGCATAGGCATCCTTAATTGTCTTGTTGTTCAGTTTCCGGAAATCAATACAAAAGCGTAAGCTATTGTCTTTTTTCCGGACCAGAACAATGTTGGAAGAAAAAGGGCTTTGTGAATTTCGTATAGCCCCTGCGTCCAACATTTCTTTTAAATGTTGGCGCACCTCCTCAAACATTGCACGAGGTATACGCCTGTATGGATCCTTAAATGGAGTAGGATCACTTAAGTTGATCTCGTGTTCCACCAGATTGGTGAAACCAAGATCTGTAGGCCCAGTGGAAAAAATATGCTTCCACTGGCTAAGTAAATCAGAAGCCTGGGTATGCTGTTGAGGAGTTAAGTTCTCCGCTGACAAATCTACTTTGATTTCCTCAGCATGACTATCACTAGTACTAGCCCGCTGAGAAAATGAAGTAGAAAACGGATTTACATTTTCAATAACTTTTACCTCATGTAAATCACATAATTGGCTTCTAGGTTTTATTGTAATAGGCCTGGCTGAAAGATTACATATTCTAACAGGGACTCTAGCTGTTTTTGCATTGGGCTTTACAGAAACCAAACGAGGACAAACATTAAAATCAGAAGTTAAAATATTGTTTTCTGTGACAGCATTTTCCATGGTGGAAAGTAGAAGTAAAACAAAGATCAGGAATTGATACAATTAACTTACTCCACCCATAAAAGACACCAAAGGGAAAGAAATACAAACATTAAGCGACCAGACCATAATGGAAACCCAAACAAAGGAAGGCCATAAGGACAGTTACTTTCCCACAAAATGGCCATATGGCCATCCAAAACCAAAAGACACAAGTGATACACACAGTAAGTAACAAACAACAACATAAATAAATCGCCACAGAAGAGCCGCCTTGGAACGGTCAGTGGAAGATTTCCACTGGGGGGCTTAAATCGATTTTACGTGGCCACAATCCTCGCCCTTACTTCCGTCGCGATTTAGACAAATAATTTGTTCAGTCCGCATGAAGGCCTCCTAACTCATCAGTGCAACATCTCCGTGAACACAAAAATCAAAGAACCACAGAGGTGAGACAACGGTGAGGACTCGACAGCAAGAAACCACTGAAATGCTGGAGCAAAAGAAAACCAACAGTTAGACTCCGATGAGCCCGACCAGAGACAGAGCATCAGGCACCAACCAACATTACCTTGAATTAGATCTCTCTAATTCTCAATAAGCCTTTACGTTGGAGCCGTCATAGAATCTGAGGCCTGACCCACCGGCGTGCAATTAAAGAGGGAAGCAAAGTTGCCAACCGTGATTGGGTTAACTACCATGCATGCAGTCTGTCGTATAATATCCATGTTGTACCCAATCTTTTTATATCGAAGAATGATTTTACGAAATTGGGTGCTGAAGTCATTGCGGTTATATATTTTTCTGAATTTATATGCTAAGTCACCATAAAATTCGGGTTCCGATAGACCTTGTTGCAGAAGAGATTTAAGTCCAATATTGAATTTTGAAATTAAATCAGAATGGCGTCTATAAAATTTTGAAAAGGCTTTGCGTAGTTTATGGTACCGATAACCCTGATTAAGGAGTTTAGCCGTTAATAATTTATTACGAGTGTTGAAGTCAGTTACATGACTACACACTCTAGCAAATCGAATTAATTGCGAAATATAAACGCCATAGGATGGCGCACGAGGAACATCACCATCCAAAAAAGGAAAATTTACAATCTCAAAATCAAAGTCATCGCGTTTATCATAAATTTTGCACGAAACAAATCCATCTGGAAGTATTTCTAACTAAACCCGTTAATGTTCGGGTTTCATTGGGTTTTAAAATAACTGGTGTTTTGTTGGTAGATTTAACAAACCTTGTTTGGGAATATGAAAGAGCGGAAAATGCATTATTCCATGCAGACGAAATATTTGGGTCCGATGCAACATCTTCCCTGAGTGAACCAATAATATTTGTACCAACTATCAGAGGAACTTGGCCAGAGTATCTGGTAGTCGGCACAACTAGAACTGGAACAACCAAAGGAATATGTTCTACCTCAGGAATTTTTATTTCCGCTTCAATATATCCCGAATAAGCCTCGATAGCGCAGTGGTTAGCGCGTTCGACTCATGATCGAGAGGTTGTGCGTTCGAATCCGGCCACCGGTATCGAGGTGTGTCCTTGGGCAAGACACGTAATGACACTGCCCCACTCCACCCAGGTGTAAATGGGTAGCAGTGGTGTAAAAGCCACTGCCTCTCTCTCTCGCGCGCGTGAAACACCCGGAATGAGTGTTCGAGAGCGATTCAATAAGCTTGGAGCTTTCATCGCAATCGAACTAAAATAAATTAGTATAAACTAAACTAATAAGGTATTTTTGAGCCACTTGCTCCACTAATATTCAAATTAAAATCAGCAATGTCTTTCAGCTCAGGCCTTGGATCCATTTGTTGATAAAAATCATCACAAATTGTTGTGATCATGGATCCAGAATCAATAAGGGCTAAACAAGACTGACCATTAATAAAAATCTCTGATTCATTTGTTGAACCAACCATACGTGAAAATAAGGTTGGATCAGTGTTGGAGCTATCAGAGTTCAAAGGGGAGTCCTTATTTTGCTCCGCAATAAAGACCCCTTCTAGTTTGAATGATTCAAACCAGAGTCAGTCTGTGTATCAGCACTTTTAAAATTGTGCTGATTAGCCCCTTGTTGTTGGTATTGGCCTCTGCCATAAGAGCCTCTACCCCTCTGATAAGAGCAACCTCTTCCCCTTGGGAAAGAAGAGCCCCTACCACGAGGAAAAGATCCCCGATTGGCAGAGTATCCACGATTTGAAAAAGAATCACGTTGATTCAAAGAACCACGTTGGGCAGGAGGGGTTGGTGTGGTATTGTTACCAGGTGGAAGAGTGGATGGGCCTGGTGGTTGAGAAGCAAGACAGGCCTCACTGAATTTCTTTTCAAGCCCATCCATCCTTTCCCTAAGCATTTTCATCTGGTTGGCAATGTTGTCCAACTTCTGACCAGTAGTGTCAGAAGAAGACTGTGCCATCTGTTTTGATTGTTTGTCAACCTTGACATGCTGGGTGTCACTGACAGATGATGTCAAAGTTGACATCTGCTTTGTAATGGCAGAGGTACTCAGATCTTGTTCTATTGATCTGATTGACTTCAGCAGGCTGTTGAAGTTTTTATCAGCTTCAAACTTAAACCTGCTGGAGTTCTTTAAAAGTGGGTCTTTCAGGCCATTCCAAAGTTTTGAACAGAGCATTTCATTCTTGATATGCTCGTCAATGACTCTGTTTTGAGTGGCTCGCCTCAACAGATTTTCAATTCGTACGCTGAAATCAGCAACTGATTCATTTGGTAGTTGTGATTCCAGGTAGAACTGTTGAAGAAGTACTTCACTAGAAGAAACATTGCCATATCTCCCCTCAAGTTTGGTTAAAATATCTGTAGGTGAAGAAGTTTCACCAACTGTGAGTAAAATATCTCTGGCTTTGCCTTTTAGAGATTTTCTCACAGCCTGTAAAATAAAAGAATCAGGGTACACTAATTCCCTGATGAGGCAGCTGAGCTCAAACTTCCACAATTCAAAAGAAACATCCCCTTTCTGATTTTCACCAGAAAAGAATGGAAGTTGTGGAACCCGCATGCCTGCTAATAAAGAGTTATTCAGGGTACTGTTAAAAGAATCTTGACCCTGTAATGTACAACTTGAGGGTGGCAATGAATTAAAAGATGTACAGTATTGCTGACTTGGGCATGGTTCCTGTTTTATTTCCACAGGGGGAGGTTGTGTAACATAGTCGCCTTTTGTAGATTTTTCATTTTGATTTATTCTTTTAGTTTTTGGATGTTTAAAAGTTTTTTCAACTTGAGGAGGAGAAATATTTTGTCCCTCCCTCACCACTCGCGTATTAGGGACATTATAATATGCTTCTCTTCTCGAGTGGTGGAAAGGAATCTCAGGGCTAAAAGTCACCCCCTGGCCCTGCTTTTGGGGATACCTGGGCTCATCTCGGAGGGGATTGGGAAGGGGTACAGATGATGGCTGGACAAATGGGCCTAGCCTATCATGGGAATATGAATCCCTTAAATGAGGGTTAGGATTGTAGTCCTGTTTAATGTTAACAGGAGAACGAAGTATACCTGCAGGCTCTTGTCTGGGCAACAGGTGTTGGAACTCTTTAGGGTATGGGGGTCTTGCAGGTGGGCTGGGAGAGCGGTTGCCATATAAAAGAACTTGCTTTGACTCCAGGGGTCTAAGTGGGGAGTCTTGCGGTAGGGCTGGGATAACTGGGGTCATTGGTTTGGGTGTGGGTGGGACAACTGGGTTGATTTGTTTAGGTGGGGGAAGGAAAACTGAACACCTTTGTCTGGTTGTGGGCGGGGCAACTGGAGACATTTGGTTGGGCTGGGGTTGAATATGGGACCTCTGTATGGGTGTGGGTGAAGGAACAACTCTAAATTGGGGCTGGGTGGTAAAAGCAGGCACCACAGGTGTGCTAGTAGCCCCTATGTATTCAAGCTCAATAGCTTGAGTTCTATCTTCTTCTTCCTCTTCTATCTCTTCTTCTTCCTCTTCTTCTTCTATTTCCTCTTCATGGCGAGGAATTATGTCAAAGCGGCCTGTACGCCTTAACATCTCGACCATGAAGTCTATGTCCTTTTCAGGCCATAAAGATTTAAAATTAACTCCTTCACCTCCTTCTGCCATGATTTACTATAAACAATTGAAGAAAATTGAACAAGTCAAAAAATCAAAAAAAAAAAATCAGAAATAATTTATTTTTATGATGACAAAAGTTCAAAATATCAGGGTTTACCTGTATTCCATGGACATCACCACAGAAATTCTTCGTCCAAAATGGCAGCAATGCAAAACTATCTCAAAATACCGAAAGTGCAACTGGTACCCACAACATTCCATACAATATACCAATATTCTATGGTCTAATGTTCTATAGTTCACTGTGTGACAAAAATGTACATTCAACACAAAAAAGCACAAAAAGTATCACAGGCAGTTATATATAGCTGTGCTTAACTATTAACACATTACATGGACTTGTCCATATAATAAGTTACCTGTCACAATATGTACCACTTTTAAACTATAAAAATCCACAAAATATTCAAAAGTGACAGGATTCTTCACTTACATTAATGTAAGGATACTCACAAATAATGAAGATCTAACTAATGTGAAAATTTTCACAACAGCAAGAAATTCTATGTAATACAATGTATGTCACACAACTATAGAGCTGGGTACCAGAGCAAAGAGAAAACAACAATACATTCACCTAATTTGCACAAATGAATTAATTTTAAAACAACAACACTGCATTTGCACAATACATGATGATAGTATACAATAATACTTATTCGGTGAAGACGGAAACTTGAGTAAGTGATGCTTGCATGGGCTTGCATGAATAAGCCAACTTTTTTTTTTTAATGGCGGAGACAACACGAGTACCCGGAGAAAAACACCAGACGGACTTTCATGTCTTGATTTAAGGGTATGCTTTCGAAGACAATGACCATGACTAATGAATTGATAGAAACATGTACAATGATGCAAAAGAATGAAAATAAAAATATGGTATAACTAGTCTTACCAGAAAGCAGTCTTCATGATCTTCCAAATGTGACATACAGCAAGAGAAAGTACCAGTGCAAGAGAAGTGATGTTAGTGGTTACCTTAACTTGTGCATCGAAGATAAATCACCAACTGAAAAATGTATGAAAAAGTATCAGAAAAATAGAAAAATCTAAGATACATGTACATAAATAGCAAAATGTCACACAAAAAGCTTAAATCTCAAGTAAAGGTATGCATTTTGCCTATGAATGGCTTTCTGATGTTCACGGCATCTTTCAGAATATCTGATACACTAAAAATAATTAATGACACATAAGTCTGATCAGGGACCACACGGCATGATTGGAGTCTTCACTGTTTGAAACAAAACTCTTCGGACAGATGCCTTGAAATGTGTCTCAGAAAGACGGAACGAGAGCAGCAAACAGACAGGGACACATGGACATTGCAAAAGGGGTACACACTGTTTGCCTTTCCATTATATTGTAAAAGGGGTTCACACTGTTTGCCAAAGAAATTTCAACATAATGAAGCTACACAACACCGAAAATACTGCTTCTGCTGGTCAGTTTTAAGAATATAGAGAGAGAGCTACATCTAATCAATTGGCAGGTCCACACTGCACAAGTCATGTAAGTTTATCTACATGTACTATGTACATGTAAACAAACTCTACATGTAAACAACAGGGGCAATTTTTCAGATAAAGGAAGAAAGAGAGTCACTGAGCACTGTCACTGATATAATACATCTGTCTTATGTGAAGACAGAAAAGAAAGTCACTTTATTCCAAGTTAAAGTAATGAAATGTCACTGAAAACTTTCAATAACAATACACAGGCGAAAACGAAAGTAGAAAATACATGATGACCTAATTCGGTGTTACCGATAAACAGACAGCTAATGCACAGAATGTATGAATAAATCAAGAAAGAAGCACTAAATAAAAGTCACACTGGTACATACCATGATGTAAAGTCACACATATATATAAGAAAAATACTTATAAAAAGGGAGTCCTGGCACACATGTTTTTAACGAGGTCTTGTGACGTCACCAAGTGGGTAGCTGGTACTCTGTCTTCAGGGACGACTACATGAGAATGAAGAATCTATAGCTGGGCGCCAGTGTCACGGGAAAGATTGGCCATATTCGACTGGGAAGTTTCGTGAAATTTCCGTGAAATTCCACGCAGGAGTGTGGTGTCTTCTTGTAATAGCCGATCACATGGTCCAATCAAATATTGGTTATTTTTCAAATACATAAGCGATCGTGGAGCACGATTCTATTCGAAGGAAAAGTCAAACCTTTCGTGCACCACGGTCGCTTATGAGCTATACACAAATAAAATATTTGATTGGACCATGTGACCAGCTATTACATCTAGGCACCACACTCCTACGTGGAATTTCACGGAAATTTCACGAAACCTACCAGTCGAATACCGCCATTGTTGTCTCGGGTTGTTTGATTGATTTAAAGTGGTTGTGGCCACATGATGATGATGAACGACGTTGATACAACGTTAGAGCTTCTCCCGTATCTCAAGGGGGTTCGGGGTTCAAGAGATGACAACTAAGTTGGGTGTTTCCATGTTTTTGAAGATATCAGAACCTTCTCCCTCTCGACCTCGTCATCTGAATAAATATTATAAATATCCTAAGAAATTAGGAATAACATATAGATGGTGTCCGTCAGGTGGTCGTGAGACCTACCCTCGCCAGGGACAAAGGAAGACTGACTCCGAGGTCGAGAGATCGAGATGGCAAGATATGCATATTCATGAAATAATGACAATTATGATAATTTACAAATGTTAAACAAGATAATGAAATAAAGTAAACGCATACCTGAATAAATATTATAAATATCCTAAGAAATTAGGAATAACATATAGATGGTGTCCGTCAGGTGGTCGTGAGACCTACCCTCGCCAGGGACAAAGGAAGACTGACAAAGGCTGAGGTAAGAATGTGCGCATGCGGTGTTAATCAGTGACGTGAAAAGCGCGCGAGACTTACATTAGGACACTGGAAATTGATATACGCTACTCAGGAATGCTTAATGCTTAATGAATATGAAATATATGAGTATATGAAGTATGAAAAACGACGATCAATAGGGGAAAATAACTGGAAATGACTAGAAAGTCCTAAGCGCAAGCGCTCCTCCAGTTTCCATAATTTCACTCTGTGACAGTGATATGACTGAAAAATTGTTGAAAGCGACGTTAAACCCGAATTCACACACACACACACACACACACACACACACACACACACACACACACACACAATTTCGTAAAATCATTCTTCGACATAAAAAGATTGGGTACAACAAGGATATTATACGACAGACTGCATGCATGGTAGTTAACCCAATCACGGTTGGCAACTTTGCTTCCCTTCTTAATTGTACGCCGGAGGATAAGGCCTCAGATTCTATGACGGTTCCAGCGTAAAGGCTTATTGAGAATTAGAGAGATCTTATTCTTGGTAATGTTGGTTGGTGCCTGATGCTCTGTCTCTGGTTTGGCCCATCGGAGTCTAACTGTTGGTTTTCTTTTGCTCCAGCATTTCAGTGGTTTCTTGCTGTCGAGTCCTCAGCGTTGTCTCACCTCTGTGGTTATTTGATTATTTGTGTTCACGGAGATATTGCATTGATGAGTTAGGAGGCCTTCATGCGGACTGAACAAACTATGTGTGTAAATCGCGACGGAAGTAAGGGTGAGGATTGTGGCAACGTAAAATCGATTTAAGCCCCCCAGTGTAAGCCGGCCTCGTTGGCTCAGTCGGATGCGCGTCTGACTGGTGATCAGGAGGACGCGGGTTCGACTCCCGCCGGGGTCGGCAACATTCTTTCGTGGAGATTGATCATGAAATCTTTTCTATGGTCATTCCCTCCCTTCCGCTGATTCAAGAAGGGCAGTTGTCAGTTTCTGGCGAAAGAATGTGCACTGTACTGGTTAACCGCTTACGTATAAGCCTGCCCAGGAAAGTGTGGATAGGTAAACTGACCGGCTCAAATATGACCTAAATAGTGTTGAATGGGCCGTTAAACTCCAATACAAACAAACAAACAAAGTCCCCCAGTGGAAATCTTTCCACTGAGCGTTCCAAGGCGGTTCTTCTGTGGCGATTTATTTATGTTGTTGTTGATTACTTATTGTGTGTATCACTTGTGTCTTTTTATTTTGGATGGCCATATGGCCTTTTTGTGGGAAAGGAACTGTCCTTATGGCCTTCCTTTGTTTGGGTTTCCATTATGGTCTGGTCGCTTAATGTTTGTGTTTCTTTCCCTTTGGTGTCTTTGATGGGTGGAGTAAGTTAATTGTGTCGATTCCTGATCTTTGTTTTACTTCTACTTAGAAACGCATTTTTGTGTCTCCTAGAAAGTGATTTTTAACGAAGAATGTCACAAGGAAAGTAGAAGTAAAACAAAGATCAGGAATTGATACAATTAACTTACTCCACCCATAAAAGACACCAAAGGGAAAGAAATACAAACATTAAGCGACCAGACCATAATGGAAACCTAAACAAAGGAAGGCCATAAGGACAGTTACTTTCCCACAAAATGGCCATATGGCCATCCAAAACCAAAAGACACAAGTGATACACACAGTAAGTAACAAACAACAACATAAATAAATCGCCACAGAAGAGCCGCCTTGGAACGGTCAATGGAATATTTCCACTGGGGGGCTTAAATCGATTTTACGTGGCCACAATCCTCGCCCTTACTTCCGTCGCGATACCGTTTCTCAAAACCCGTTTGAGATATTAGAGCTCCAATACCCATGATTTAAAAAAGGGAGATAATTTAGTGACAATAAGCAATTTAGTTTTAGCCCTTTATCAGAATGTAGGTTTTATGATGGTAAGTATGCGTGTGTAGTTTCATGAGAGTAGGAAAAAATACTTGGCGGCGGTAAAACGTCTCCCTGCCCTACATCTTAGTATAGATTATATTTTCTTGTCGTTTGGGATCATTGATTCCATTGTGGAATTTTGAAAATATCTGAGAGTCACTGATGAGGCCTAATTGGCCGAAACTAGCTAGTCTGGCCCAGAAAAAATGTACACTCCATAATTTTCACTTCTGTGGTGTATTCCTTGCTTCCAAAGGATATCCCTTTTATAGAACATATTTAACTTCACTACAGCTGGTGTGTGGGAATGTGTGGCGGCGGTAAAACGTCTCCCTGCCCTACATCATAGTGTAGATTATATTTTTTGTCCTTTGGGATCATTGATTCCATTGTGGAATTTTGAAAATATCTGAGGGTCACTGATGAGGCCTAATTGGCCGAAACTAGCTAGTCTTGCCTAGAAAAAATGTACACTCCATATATTTCACTTCTGTGGTGTATTCCTTGCTTCCAAAGGATAACCCTTTTATAGAACATATTTAAAAGAATTTGACCGAGGTTAAGTTTTTTTGTTATGGCGGGACAAATACACACCCAAAAGCAATATAGTGATGACCCTTTGTCAGAATGTTGGTCTTCTGGCGGTATGTGTGTTTCATGAGAGTAGGGCAAATACTTTTGAAGTTATGACCAAAGTTAAGTTATTTGGTTAAGGCGTCACAAACACACGGACAAAAGCAATATAATTATTCTCCTCCGCCAGAATGTAGTTCTTGTGATGGTAACTATGTGTGTGAAGTTTCATGAGAGTAGAGATAATACTTTTTAGGTTATGACGGAGGTTAATTTTTGGTTTACATGTGACAAACTGACTGACAAGGTGATTACTATGGGGCAACCAAACTACTGTGTGGGGCTCTACTTAAGAAGAAAAGTAACTCCGTAAATTCTGTCGACAGGGTTATGATTCTTGCATTCTGCGATTTCTTCCATGGCCCCCGATCAGTGTATCAAGTTTCACTCAATTATCTTCAGAACTTTTAGAGATATGCTCCGGACAAGCTTAATAAAGCGAAAATTAAACGTGCAGAAGGGCGCGTTTGATGACGTCAAATGTAAACCCGTACTTCTGACGACGTCCGCTACAAAAAATCTTTTAAAAAACATAGCAACAGTGTACAAATTGTCGTCAAAAAGCTTTCTAGTATAACAAATTCGTTATATTGATTGTTGACGGGGAACATGAGAGCACTTTCACTGCCTCCATTACAATATCACGCCCGTACGACATGGGAGCTTTCCACTAAATGTTTTCCATAGAGGACAATAGTAACATTTTACCTGCTCCCACAAAAACTACACATACAAAACTTTTCAAACCTTACTTGTTTATAGAGCCATCCTAGCCCAACAAGTTAATGATAAAAAATCCACATGTTGACCTGCTCCTATTCAAGTTACAGTCAACCATGTTTGTTTACCTACTAGAACGGAGTAAATACAAACCAACATTTTTAAAGGAGGGGTGACCATATAAAATCAGCAAAAAATTCTTTGAGCTTGCAGATATATTTATAAAAGTATGCATCATTTTAGTCCCTTATACCTACCATTTTTTCACAGTGGAAGCAAGTCTGGTATTTAGAACGCAACTAAAAGCTCGGTCCATAGTGATAAAACCCGGAACCTCCCAGTATTTAGTGCAATGTTACCTATACCAAACCCTTATTTTCTTTTTGATTCATCAAAAGAGTTGCCAAATAGATATTAAGGTCATATCTAATAATTTCGTATTCATGCATAATAAAAGTTAAGTCACAAAGAATCTTTCAAGTTTGCGAAAAAGTTATCGCTTTCAGATTCAACAATGAAAGCCGAACAAACCATAGTTTTTGAAAAGCGCCAAGTTTATCTCTTTCTGGAATGGAACCCAGAAACCGGCTTGCATCAGTGGTTCTTCTCCAATGTCTTTGGAACAATTCAATACAAAAATGCACAGAATGATGCCTAAATAGCACCAATACTCATTTTATGGCTATTTTCAAACCTACACCCCTATTAAAAGTAATAAATGGCATTTTCAGGATATTTTGAGGACAAAAATGCCAAGAAAATGTTTATAAATGCCTAAATGCCACGAGGAATAGCTGAATATATCTGTTCGCATCCTTTTACATAAATTTCTCTCGTCGATCTATTCCACAAGATGGCCAATTGGCTATCCAAAACAAAATAATAAAAGGGATACAAACACTCAAAGACAACCCATAACAAAAATTAACCCCGCCACAGAAGAAACGCATTGGAACGGTCATTGAAAAAAAAATCCAATTGTGAGTGTGTGTGTGTGTGTGTGTGCTTAAATCGATTTTACGTGGCCACAATCCTCGCCCTTACTTCTGTCGCGATTTAGACAAATAATTTGTTCAGCCCGCATGAAGGCCTCCTAACTCAGCAGTGCAACATCTCCGTGATTATACCCTTAAAACAAATTTAAATCTGGTATTACGAAGGTGTATATTGCATGACACCGTTAAAGGAAATTAGTTTTATTATTCATTTTCTTTTCTATTTTTCAGGTCCATATTGGAAACATCAACAATTAACCAAGCTACAAATGATAACAGTTATTACAGCAGGTGAACCGCATGTTACGAACGGCGTTTTATAAACATTTTACAAACTAAACAACCGCAAGGTTACTGGGTTTTTCTTTGAACAAGTTTTGCTTTTTTTTTTAATCATGAAAATGTGGCTTATGGAGGATATGGATATTGAGATCAAACACAACATCATTTGATGACAGTTCTTTAGCTATCTATTTGGCTCGCCTTTACATAAATACGGGAGATAATTGCATTCCCACTGGAGTTTCGTTTAGAATAATATATAGCTATGCACAATATATATTTATATGCAACCAGTATGTGAATAAATATGTTCAAACCAAGGATACCTTGTGGTTATCTTATAATTACTGGAGTTCTGTTTAGTTCTAGTACGAACGAAAATGTATTTTAGGCAAAAACTACGTAATCGAATTATAGCTTTTGATAAACCTGCCTTCGCGTGTGCCCTGTAGGCGAATTAAGCTGTCTTCTGACAACAAATATTTTGCTGTTAAAACAAACAAACAAACAAACAAAAAAAAACGTTCGTGACAGGCATGTGATAATTAATTCTTGAACTGTTTGAGGGAAAGTTGAAATTGTGTTGATGAAGATTTTTAACAAATGTAAAAGCCCCGCCCATTGGGGCTTGGAGAAAAAGTTGGGATGCAAGATGCTTCCACGCAGAGCTGAATCGGCCGCACACGAGTACTGGTAAACAGCTTAGAGAATCTAAGACTGCCCAGGCAAGGACGTGCGAGTCGGACCGTCCATGCTTATAAGCTCTACTGGTTTCATTGCACGACAGGGCTTGAGATTTCATTTTCATCTCAATGTCGAGTAAAAGTTCACCCCTTAGGTTACACTCTGCTTCTTCTGTACGGATTCCCCATTCTATTAAGAACTTTAATACTATGTTGCCTTCGGTATTGGTTAGACCCTTAAATTTGTCTTCTGTAACTTCAGTTAATCTCAAAGGAGCAGGCAATACCAATGTTTTTGGGAGTAGTCTTCGTATAAGACTATCTCCTCTCAAATCACCCATCCTTCGAAAATATACCAATCCGTGGAAAAGAAGTGGAATGTATCCTAGTATTTCTAAGTGCAATGCCAAGAGGTGCAGATGTTGTTCGCATTTAAGCACTGCGTCTACCGTTACTTCATCTGTAAACGGTAGACGCTTCTCTGTAGTTAACATGTCTGATTTGACATGACAGTCTACAGATTTAATTTATCTAATTACTTGACGTGCTGCAAACTGTAATATGCAGTACGTCGGTCAAACTAACCGCATGCTTAAAACTAGATTGAACGAGCATTATCGTAGAATGAGTAAGCCTAAGAAAACTGACACTTTCTTGTACCGTCACTTTCGACGTACAGGTCATTCTGTAAATAACATTATTATACAACCAGTGGAAAAACTTTATTACGATGTAAATTCTACATCTAGATTCAAAATAATCAAAAGACATGAAGCTGAACTGAAATGGATTAAATTTTTACAGACCCCTTTTCCACTGGGATTTAATGACAACATTTATCATGAGGGTAATATTTCCAGAATGCCCGACTTTGATATTTTCTCACTCCTGGAATGTCGAAAACGCAGAACTAGATCTCACGGCACCAGGAAAAATGGTAACTTTAAACGTAAATCACGTGCGTTTAAACGAAACAATACTAGACTGAAGTGACTGTCAATTATATTATTAAATCATGGACGCCACTCTATGCTTTCATTTTTTAAGTTCATTACCCGTTTCTGTTTTACGTCTTCTGGACACCGAGGCGAATAAATTCTACGATAGTTCTCATCAGTTATATGATGCGGCTCTCTTAACTAGAGGCTATACTCAGCATACTCTCCGTCCTTACATTGATTCTGAAATTAATCATAAACGTCATTTCTTCAAAATATCCTTCATTAATAAGGGTATGGATTTTATAGATTTGCCCAGTATCTTCCGTGAGAGATCGGTGCTTTCTTCCATTCCTGCTTATTTTCAAAATACTGAAACACCTATAATTTGCTATAAATATAACAAACCTGTTAGATCTATCATTTTTAATTTCAATAAACTTGTTTCAGATCTTGATATTGATACTAATACTCCTGATTCATGTGATTGTAAAAACTCAAAGTATTGCTATCCTGCTGCTGGTCATGTAATTACTGGCAATTTGAAAATTATTCCTGATTCTAGGATAAGGAATATAATTTCTAAAGGACCGAAATATCGGTTTCCTTCTAAAATTGATTTCAGTAAATGTAGAGATGAAATCGCTGCTTCCTTGAATGAATTCGGTAATCGATGGTGTAAGCGAGAGTATGTTGAGTATAAAGCCCTAAAGGACTGGAAACTTAGCATTTTAAGACTAGTGAATAAACGCATTTCTTTCTATTCTCAAAATACTAACTTATTACCTCCTAAGCCCAAGACGTCTTTACGTCATCTTAAACTAGGTATTCAAGAATTTCATAAGAAGTTTGTTTTGGCCCCTGCAGACAAGGCCGCTAACAACGTCGTCGTTGTGTGACGGCTCCACTATGTTAACACGCTTAAGCAGGAGCTTGGTGGTACTAAGGCCTATGAACTTCAGCCTTTGGCTTAAGAGAGAGCTATAGTAGATAAACATGTTTGTCTTTCAGCCACCAAGTTTGCTGTGTGTGTTAACGAAGGCCAAGACAAGCTTCCTACGCTATACTGGTTACCAAAACTTCATAAAAAACCTTACAAAGCACGGTTTATTGCAAATTCAAGTTCTTGCACTACCACTGAACTTTCTAAATTATTAACTTCCTGTCTTACTGCTATTAAAACGCATGTAATTAAATATTGTGATAAAGTCTTTGAAAGATCAGGAAGAAATCTGTTTTGGTCTATAAAAAATTCGAATGAGGTTTTAAATAAATTGAAATCTAGACAGTTTCGTGCTTCTAGTCTGTCTACCTACGATTTTTCCACTCTTTACACTACACTTCCTCATAATCTTATAAAAGAAAAGCTTAATGATTTAATTGAATGGGCTTTTCACAGAGAAGATTCTCTCTATCTTGCATGTAATGTCAGAAATGCATTTTTCACTTCTAAAGAGCATAAGAATTATACACTTTGGTCATGTCAGAAAGTGTGTGATGCCCTCACCTTTCTACTTGACAATATTTATATTAGATTCGGTACTAAGTTATTTAGACAAATTGTGGGTATTCCGATGGGTACTAATTGCGCACCTCTTGTGGCTGATCTGTTCTTGTATTGTTATGAAAGAGACTTCATTTTGTCGCTTTCCATTGATAACCAATCTGAAATTATTGAAGCCTTTAGCTCTACATCTAGATATTTAGATGATTTATTAAATATTGATAATACCTATTTTGATGGTTTGATCAGTCAGATTTACCCCCTAGAACTTCAGTTAAATAAAGCAAATTCTTCTGATACCGAGGCCCCGTTTTTGGATTTACATCTATCTATTGTAGATGGATTTGTTTCGTGCAAAATTTATGATAAACGCGATGACTTTGATTTTGAGATGGTAAATTTTCCTTTTTTGGATGGTGATGTTCCTCGTGCGCCATCCTATGGCGTTTATATTTCGCAATTAATTCGATTTGCTAGAGTGTGTAGTCATGTAACTGACTTCAACACTCGTAATAAATTATTAACGGCTAAACTTCTTAATCAGGGTTATCGGTACCATAAACTACGCAAAGCCTTTTCAAAATTTTATAGACGCCATTCTGATTTAATTTCAAAATTCAATATTGGACTTAAATCTCTTCTGCAACAAGGTCTATCGGAACCCGAATTTTATGGTGACTTAGTATATAAATTCAGAAAAATATATAACCGCAATGCCTTCAGCACCCAATTTCGTAAAATCATTCTTCGATATAAAAAGATTGGGTACAACATGGATATTATACGACAGACTGCATGCATGGTAGTTAACCCAATCACGGTTGGCAACTTTGCTTCCCTCTTTAATTGCACGCCGGTGGGTCAGGCCTCAGATTCTATGACGGCTCCAACGTAAAGGCTTATTGAAAATTAAAGAGATAATGTTGGTTGGTGCCTGATACTCTGTCTCTGGTCGGGCTCATCGGAGTCTAACTGTTGGTTTTCTTTTGCTCCAGCATTTCAGTGGTTTCTTGCTGTCGAGTCCTCACCGTTGTCTCACCTCTGTGGTTCTTTGATTTCTGTGTTCACGGAGATGTTGCACTGATGAGTTAGGAGGCCTTCATGCGGACTGAACAAATTATTTGTCTAAATCGCGACGGAAGTAAGGGCGAGGATTGTGGCCACGTAAAATCGATTTAAGCCCCCCAGTGGAAATCTTCCACTGACCGTTCCAAGGCGGCTCTTCTGTGGCGATTTATTTATGTTGTTGTTTGTTACTTACTGTGTGTATCACTTGTGTCTTTTAATTTTGGATGGCCATATGGCCATTTTGTGGGAAAGTAACTGTCCATATGGCCTTCCTTTGTTTAGGTTTCCATTATGGTCTGGTCGCTTAATGTTTGTATTTCTTTCCCTTTGGTGTCTTTTATGGATGGAGTAAGTTAATTGTATCAATTCCTGATCTTTGTTTTACTTCTACTTTCCATGCAATTGGAAGCAACGTCTCCAAAATGTCCTATACAGTGGTGACGGGGACGTTAAACCTCAAATCAAACAAACATACAAACAACCAAATGTAAAAGAATATGTAGTGAAATTCACAGTTCACATGATGGAAACTCAAAGCTTGAGGCATAGTTTGGGCAAAACTAACATCAAGCTAAATGCGTGTCTCTCCTGATAAGGGAAGTATTATATGAGTCGGGGCACAGCATTTCCTACAACTTACATGAGCGCCCAGCGAAGAATCAGATCAGCCTGCGCATCCATATAGTCTAACCAGAGACAACGCACAACGAAGACTCTGTGATCAGACTGGGCGCGCAGGTCTTATTGTAGGATTTTGTCGTGCGCTGGCTCATATGTATGTTTGTGCGTGTACGCGCGTCCGTGTGTGTAGATGGGTTTTGCAGGAATAAAGTGCCCCACCTGGCAGATGTCTTTTCATCATCGTCACATCAACGCTGATAAACGTTATAATATTTCAGCAACGTCGTTTCAATTTAACGTCGATCATCAACTTTTCATCGGTGACACCAACGTATGCACGTTGTGGACTTAATGAGCGTACAGAGCATGCAGTATTTTTCTTTCACAAACAGAACTTCCCGATATGTTCCTAAAACATAGCGAGAAAACAATACTAACGTAAAGATGTCCGTGTAATCCCTAACGTATTTGTTTGTATGTATAGGAGTTTAACGACCAAGTCAACACTATTTAGGTCATTTTGAACAAATAAGTTTACCTATCCACATTTTTCCTGGGCAGGCTTATACGTAAGCGGTAAACCAGTACAGTGCACATCCTTTCGCCAGAAACTGACAACTGCCCTTCTTGAATCAACGAAAGGGAGAGAATGACCGTAGAAAAGATTTCATGAAATATCTCCACGAAAGAATGTTGCCGACCCCGGCAGGTATCGAACCCGCGTCCTCCTCATCACCAGTCAGACGCGCATCTGACTGAGCTACCGAGGTCGGCTATCCCTAACAGATAATGACAGAAGCGGAATCATGTGTGTAAACTATTTTTCCTTTGTTTTTTCAATAAAACATTTGTGGAGTTAGGAGTTTGTTTTTACGGCCCTTTCAAGATTATTTCACTCATATCGAGTCAAGTGTTCATCAGAGGTGGTCGAAAACCGAAGTACCCAAAGAAAAGCCACCTGACCTTCCGTTGCAGAACTTGGCGTCTCACATGTAACGCGAGCAAGGCTCAAACCCACAGCGGTGAGAGGCCTGATGAATAAGAGTTAGTGATCTTATCCACTTGGCCAAGGAGGGTCGTTAAAACATTTCTGGAGGATAATACAAACCCACAGCGGTGAGAGGCCTAATGCATAAGAGTCAGCGATCTTATCCACTTAGCCACGGAGGGTCGTCTCACATCTAACACGAGCCAGGCTCAAACCCACAGTGGTGAGAGGCCTGATGAATAAGAGTCAGCGATCTTATCCACTTGGCCAAGGAGGGTCGTTAAAACATTTCTGGAGGATAATACGACTTACAATTGTATTCACCTTATTTGCATTATCTGCTGGTTCCTAGTCTGAAGATTATCAGTGTATGGAAAAGCGGTTACCAGATCCCCTGACCTGTTAGGGGGTCTGGTTACCTGTTTTTCCAGGACTGATAATGTGTAAACTGGGAGCCAGCAAATAAATGCAAAAATGGCGAATATAGAGGATATTACATGAGTGTTCAAGTATTATTGAATTAATTATACTCGTCGAGGGAAAGGCATAAAATGACCGGCGAATGAATTCATTAACTGAGTTGAGGAAAAGGTTTAAAATGCGAGGCTTTGCCGAACATTTTATGCATTTTTCTCAATCAGTGTAATAAATACAGTAATACATGAACACGAATGCAAAATTCTATTAATCATATGCCATTTTAAACGCATTTTGTTCACGATTGCTTTACAAAAATGTCAATATTCCGCCATTAGTAAACGCAACGTCATTTAGGACGCTGTACATGTAACGTTTTGGGGCGTATCTTACTAATTAGTCGCGTCTGAGAGTTTAATAACGCCATTTATTGAATTACCTACTTTTCTCGGTGAAAGAAAATCCGATTATCGTTCAACAGTAAATCATTTCATGTCTTCGTTTCGAACGTTTTGACGTCATAATTGCTAGGCGACGTTGCTGACGTCGTTGGTAACAACAATTACAATAGTTGACGTTTGGCGGAAAATCTGATAAAATCATAGAAATCAGACTTCAATTTTCGCGTCCATTTGACGTTTTTGAGGAGAGACCTGCAACACGATGATTAAGTATTAATTTCTTGAAAATACAGCTCTGATTTCATGACATTTGTGCATCTATATTTCAAGGACAGGATGATTTTTGCATTGGAATAAAAACAAGATGGCGACTGATTTACAAACTAAACCACGCCTCCAGAAATCCATACCCTGACTTCAACTATTTTAGTTGGAAATCAGAATGGTTGAATTTGAAAATTCATAGGTAAAACATGAATGGAAATGTAATTAACAGTTTATTTTGTTGTTTTGATCGATTACGGAGAAATAATTCGCTCGTTTTCTAAGGCTTTCGTGTAAAAAGTATCGTTCGCTATCGCTCACTAGTTTTTTACTCGGAAGCCTTAGAACACTTGTGAATTATTTCACCATAATCAATAAAAAAAAAAAACAAATAAACTCTATATAATAAATTCGATAATCCACTTGTGAAATAAATATGTTAATTATTAAGATACGCCCTGTAACGTTACATATACGACGTCCTTAACAACGTCGCGTTTACTTTCAGACGCCGAGTATGGCAAACTGGTAAATTCGAGTTGTTCACGGATATGCCCGAAGTGCGAGTTTTTTTTAATTTTTCTGACTCGTTCTTCAGCTAACCTATAGAACTGGAAGAAAGAAATAAATTTGAACCTCTTCAAAGGAGAACGGAGTAAATCTCCGACTACTGACATGAGAAAGTCGGATTTTGTAAAAGGTTTGAAACTTTGCAGTATTAACATTAACGGTTTAAGAGGAAAGATACTTGAACTTTTAGCTTTCCTTGATACTCACCAACCACATATTGTGGCTATTAAGGAAACAAAGATTGACAGATCAATTATGACTTCGGAATTTTTCCCTGAAACTTGGAATACAAGTGTCTAAAGAAAAGATAGAAACACTCATGGCGGCGAGGTGATGTTGCTCGTTCACAGAGATATCTCTCATATGTCATTCTTGGAACGGGAAAACGATGCAAAATCTGTTTGGGTTAAGGTTTTTGCAAACAACACTTCCAACTTTATCGACCACCTTACGACACTGTCGAACACTTCCAGTTATTCAAAGATCAGCTTGATCGCATTAAGTCTCAGAATAATGGTAAAAACTTCCTACAGTACATGTCCTAGGTGACTTCAACTTCAGAGAGATTGTTTGGCCAGATAGGCTCAGCAAACAAGGCACGATGCTGAGTCCGTCAGAGGGACAGGTGTTGGTTGACATCATGACTGATCATGGATTGGAACAGGTTGTTGACTTCCCTACTCGAGATAGAAACACTTTGGATTTGATTCTTACAACTTTGCCAGGACATATTGGGGATATTCAATCCCCGGACAAACTAAGTGATCATGATATTGTCTCTGGATTTTTGAAAATCTTCATACCACCTATAAAGAAACCTCGTAGAAAGGTGTACTTATATCAAAAGGGTGACTATGAAACTATGAGGAAGGATGCCCTAAAATTTGCAAGAGAGAAATACTTTAATGGTCATTCAGACGATCGGTCTGTCCAGGAGAACTTTGATTTGAAAAAGTCTTTCATCCAAGCTTCGTCCGAAAATCATATCCCCTCCAAAACAAGCAGGTCTGTATCTTCAATTCCTTGGATCACACCAGAAATAAGAAGAAAATTCGGAGGAGAAATAAGATTCATGCTAAGGCAAAAACATGGGAAGTGGTAAACTCAGAGCAAAATTTGAAAACTTGAGACGAGAAATTAAAAATGACATAAAAATCAGCATGATCAGTATGTAAATAACTTGGTAGGTGATGTAAAGGCACATCCCAAAGTCTTCTACAGATATATCAATAGCCAGCAGAAAGATATGCAAGGTATCCCACCCCTTAATAAAAGATGAGGGATCGGGGTCGCTGAATCGGACTCTGAAAGGGCAGAGGAATTGGCTTCTCAATTTAATGATGCATTTAATAAAACTGAGTTCAACGACGTTCCATTGACTGGAAGATCGACCCCTTTCATGGAAAATATTGTTGTATCCTCGGCGGGAGCGATCAAGTTACTTAAAGGCTTGGACATTTCTAAAGCTTTAGGGCCTGATGAGCTTCATCCTAGAGTCCTGAAGGAACAAGCAAACGAGTTAGGTCCAGTTTTTGCTCATCTTTTCCAACAATCTCTCGATACGGGTGAAATTCCCAAATAATGGCTCCTAGCGAACATCTGTCCACTTTTCAAAAAAGGGGACATGGCTCTTGCTCGTAATCATCGCCCGGTGCCACTGACCTGTGTTCTATGTAAATTGCTTGAACACATAGTCTGCTCGAACATCATGGCCCACTTGGATGAACATAAACTTTTGTCAGACAGACAACATGCATTTAGGAAAAGGCATAGTTGCGAAACTCAGTTTAGCACGGTTATTAATGATTGGGCAAAAATCCTGGACAAAGAGGGGCAGGTGGACACATTCATTCTGGACTTCGAGAAGGCTTTTGACACCCCTCCTTATGAACTACTTAAATCCAAATTATTTGGTTATGGAATTGGAGGGAAATCTCTTAAATGGATGGATTCCTTCCTTTGCTACAGAAAACAGCGTGTTGTTGTTAATGGTGAATCTTCAGTATTGGTGCCAGTTTTGTCTGAAGTCCCACAAGGGACTGTTCTTGGTCCTCTTTTGTTCTCCCTGTACATCAATGATATTTCCACTGACATTGACTCAGTAATAAGACTGTTCGCAGACGACTGTGTTTGTTACCGTGAAATTAGAGATACAGATTACTCACTGAAACTTCAGGCTGACATAGATAGATTAGGATGTTGGGCTCGAAAAGGGGACATGAGATTTTAGCCAGTTAAATGCAATATTATGTAGATAACAAGGAAGAGATCTAATAAAGTTTTGGCTTCTTACACTTTAGAGGGAACGGTCCTCGAAAATGTGAATTCCATTAAATACCTTGGTGTGACAATCACTCACGATTTGAGATGGAATACACACATTAGCAATATGTGTACAAAGGCGAATAGAACACTTGGTTTCCTGAGGCGAAATCTTTATCAGTATCCTCAGGATGTGAAAGAGACAGCGTACATGGGAACTGTTCGCCCAATCTTGGAATATGGTAATTGCATCTGGGACCCAAGCGGTGTGGTCCTTAATGAAGAAATTGAAAAAGTTCAGAATAGAGCTGCTAGATTTGTAACTGGAAATTACTGCTTTGAAACTGGGAGCATGACTGGAATTCTAGGAAAATTAAGATGGGAGTCTCTCAAGAAAAGGAGAAGAGACAGTCTAAAGGGTGTTGCCAGCATTCCAACAGATGACCTTGTTCCCCCGGCCAGGCACTGTAGAAAGCACCATTCAATCACGTTTCAGACCCTTTCTGCAAGAACGGATATTTATAAAGAGTCGTTCTACCCACGAACCATTAGAGATTGGAATGCCCTTCCCGACTCTATTATTTCGACGTCTGAAGGTGCTGAGGATTGTGTAGCTAAGTTCACATCTTTGGTTAGAGCTAGGGACTAACTTCCCATATCACAGGTCCTGGTGTATGAATGTCTTTTGACGTGTCATCAGCAACAATTCTGCTTCTGATTCTGACTAATGGCAAAATATTGACATTTTTTGAAAAAAAAAAAAAAAAAAAAAACTGGTGAATAAATAAGGACGCATTATAATTATTGGTGTTCTCGTCAGACTCAGCATCTTAGTACCTTAAAATACCTTGTGTGGCGAGTGACTCGTGATGGACGGCACGCTTCTACACCTATACCAGTTTGGCAGTCCCTAAAATCGCAAACGTCGTCTAGAATACACGCTCTGTTTGCTTACAGCAAAATTTAAAATAGACCAAATAAATTATGGATATTTGAATTTTACACGTAATGTTAGCACTCTGCTCCATATTTGCGATCATTAAAATCATTGTGATGTACTGAAAATACTTAGGGGTCACTAATAACACCTAATTGTCCGAAACTAGCTAGGTTGCCCCCTCCCACCCCACCCCCCTCAAAACAAAAAAAAAAAAAAAAAGAAAAGAAAAAAAAGCGCACACTCCTTGATTTCAAAGGAAAATCCTTTTAAAGAACATGTAATACACTATTCGCCTTTTTCCATACAATTGTCAAATCAACCACAACCAAAGTCGAACTTGATGGAAGATACGTGAAGGTCAACCAACGATTTGAACAAACTTGGTTGGGCCCCGAGTCCCAAATGCAGCATAGCAAGTTATGCGGCCATCTTGGTCCTACAAATAATGCTTGATTGCCTCCTTTCATAAAGGTCCCACCTTTAATTTAATTTCAGTGAGTCCAACACTTTTAGGGGAGAAGAAGACAAAAATACTGAATATGAGGCATCCAGACATAGGTCAGTAAATGACGTTGACCTTTGAAATTGACAAACTTCAATTCAGCTTATTGCAATTTTGCCAATTGGCCATTTTGTGGGAAAGTAACTGTCCTTTTGGCGGTTTCCATTAGGGTCTAGTTGTTTCGTGTTTGTGTTTCTTTCCTTTTGGTGTCTCTGATGGGAGCTGAGGGTTTATTTGGCTTTCCGCTATTGATGTTTCCATTAGTGTCTAGCTGTTTCGTGTTTGCGTTTCTTTCCTTTTGGTGTCTCTGATTAAGGCTGCGGGTTAATTGTATCGATTCGTGATCATTACCCTCACTTCTATTTAGTAGGGCCCGAGTCCTTAATACTGTTTCTGTCACGTGACTTCCGGTGAGTGGGAGGTTGAGCTAGCCCGCGACTCCGTTCAGCCTCACACACACCCAAAGGCAGCGTGCGTCAAGATAGACGAGGGGTGGTCTAATCGAGAAAGAACAAGGTCCAAGTAACACAAATATTTATTTACAACATCACTTCAATAAAACAGTACACGTCACTTCAATAAAACAGTACACGTCACTTCAATAAAACAGTACCAACACACACTCACTTATGGAAAACAACAGTTACTTATGGCCATGTGCACAATGCTCTTAGGAGCAATACGTTAATTCCTTTTCTGTTCCCATTTTTAGGATTGTAATATACGAGATGTGTTCATTTTTTGAACCATACACGTTTAAGGAGATCTCTCTGATACACGGGACGCCTGTATGCCTCCTTCACACGTCCTTCATGTTGGAGATTCTTCCTTCATATAAGAGATTCGTTTCTGACTACGTCAAGTATGAATTACCCTCTTGGCTTGACAAAATAGTCGATTAGATGCAACTACGGGCCACAGGCCATTGGTAGATCATAAAGCCTTGTAGATGTCTGAAATTAACGAACATCTCATAATAATCTCTGCTAACCTCAACTTTTCAAATTCTCTCCCTGATGTGTGATGCCATGCCCGCACAAGTGGGGGGTTGTGAAACTTTCAGGATAATTAGACCTTTGACAAATGCGATAAATGAAAGCCACCCCTCATTGCACGGGAAACCTGCATAACAGATCACTAGGAGCGGGCAAGCGAGCGTTATATCAACGTATATTCGACGTCAACGGTCATGACGTCAACGTCAATTTGACATCACGACGTTGCGGCCGAATACACGTGGTGGGACTGATATAACCTCAGTGCACCGAAGCTTACTACATTTAAGACAAAACTATTACACTTAAGAAACGAGCTTATACATGTACAAATAAAATACAGAAACATTACACTTTTAAATGATTGGAATTGTCCCTTAGAACGCCATTTCGCAAACAACCAATGCGTCACCATAAATATAATGTTCTTCTAACAAAACAAATGGCTGAAAATGACGGTGCAAAAGTTTGCCATTGTTCCCTACTTCTGCCCAGAATACGGACCGCGTCCACACAATAGAACAGTATCACTGCGTGAGGCCGTTCTAACGAGTACCCACAATCCGCATGCCAACGCAGAAACACGAAAAAATGAGTGCACCACCGTTATTTTAACACTGCAGCGACAATGTATCGCTCGGAGTACTCTGATATAAGTACACCGACTCTAAACTAAGGATAAAGGGTACTAACTCATGATGACAACCAGCCGTAGATTCTGGGACTCCTCGCCTTGCCAACAGACGGCGAGTAAAGGACATTATTTTGTCATCCATCATCGAGTACAGTATGCTCGCCCAGTCTTACAGGCTAGACCGGTGAGCAAGATGTACTCCCCTCAAAATATCTGGAAAATCTGCTTGGAGCCATATGATTGTTAAAAACATATCGCGCGTAGACGCAGGTGGCGTCTGATCAGGGTCTACAGAAAATGCACCCTGGCACTATTTCATTAAAACTTTCATTGGATCTGAACAGTCTTCAAACGAAAGAAGAGAAAAAACATGTACAATAACATTATTGCGAAAATTCAGTGCTGCGTCTGATCAGGACCTTCAATGCAATGAAGCGCCGATAATGATGGTATGTGTGACCTTAAACTGCGCCTGATCAGAATCTACACAAATTATATTGCAAAAAGATGCGTGCGTGCGTGCCCTATGAACAAACGCCGTCTTACACGGAATCTTTTAATCCTAACGCAGTTATCTCCCCTACTATGAACGCGGGTACATAAATCGCCAAAATTATCTACCCTTACAATAGATGGCGATCCATGTAAGCAATAGATCCAGCGCTTAAGTTCCATTTCTTCTCTGCCCAACATTAAGGTGCCCCCCTTATGTGCTGTACAGGGAAAAGAAATGGCAATAATAACACAAGAAGGATACTGACAAGCAAGAATAGCGCTGCATCTAAGAATCAAAGATAATAAATAAAAATCATTTTACTCACTGCTATCGGCCTATGCTCGATACTGCAACATCGGCTCTGGAAATAATGTCCCACACCCGATGTTGAGCGGTCAGTTACTTATATAGGGATGGGTCAGTAAACGTGTACGATCATGCGATGGCCTTGCCACAATAGCTCGTAAAAGTCGGGTCGCCTGATCGTCACGTCACCTGTATGGAGTACCGCATAGGCCAGCCAGCAGAGAATAACAGAGGGTTCAAGAAGGTAAGTTGGTTAGAAAATACGCCCTCTTAACAAGATCTGTCTGATTTGACAGACGTAACTTCCATCAAGAACATATGTTTAGGTGTGTGCAGGTCCGAAACCGTCCGAAAAGAACGAAGAAACCTACGTTTATCAAGAAAAACATAATTGGACAGTTTTCTTGACAAGGCCTAGCTACCGTAGCACAAAACAATATAAAAATTCGGTTAACTTGTAAACATGTCAGTATTGCTCTCTTGTAAGAGAACAAGTAATTACATGCCTATAAGTTTCGGGTTGAAAATAAGAAACCTTGTCGTGACAAAAGTTCCCCCTTTGGGAAGAAAAGGATATGAAAGATTTCCTTTTTCTTAACTATCGACAAGAGGTTCTTGTTAACCTGCACACAGCTATATACAACAATATACATACACCTATGTTCAGGATCTACTGAGATAATCAGCCCCTACATTATCCGGTCCTCGGATGGCTATGATTCTGAATCGATAGGGCTGAATCTTTAATGCCCATCTCATTATACGAGGGTTAAGTCCCTTGGCGGACTGCATGTACGACAGAGGCTTATGGTCAGTTTCAAGGCAAAACTCTACCCCAAAAAGATACTTGTGGAACTTTTCAATTCCCCATACAATGGCTAAACATTCCTTTTCAACGACATAGTAGTTGCGTTCCCTAGGAAGAAGTTTCCTACTAGCATACGCTATTGGAAGTTTACCCTCATCCTCAAACTCTTGCAGAAGGACAGCACCAATGCCCGTGTCTGACGCATCGGTTCTAAGAATAAAGGGATGACTGTCATTAAACAAGGGCAGGCGAAGAATAGGGCTAGACGTGAGCCTATTCTTCAGCGTCTGAAAAGCTTTCTCATGACAGTCTTGCCAATCCTTGATGTTGTTAGGTCTGTCCTTCTTTGTCAAATCAGTTAACGGGGAATCAATAGTGGCGAAATTAGGGATAAAAGCCTGCCAAGCCAAGGAAAGATCTGATCTGCTTCTTAGTTTTGGGTCTGGGTGCCTCCTAAATGGCCTGAATTTTGTCTTCTTGTGGTCTTAACGTCGGCTCGACGATACTGTGACCAAGACAATCAATCTTATCAAACCCAATCATGCATTTCGAAGGTTTCGCCGTCAAACCGGCTGACCTGAGGCGGTCAAGATCCTGACGTAGAGACGTCACATGCTCCCTCCATGTTTGGGTAAAAATCCACATATCATCAGCAAAACTGTCAACATTGGAAAAGTCACGCAAAACCTTACGCATCAGCCTACAGAAAGAAGCACTGGCATTAGCCAATCCAAACGGCATGGTTTTGAATTGGGAAAGCCCTTTTGGAGTTTCAAATGCAGTGAGAGGTTTTGCCGCCTCGGCGAGGACTAACTGCCAATAACCTTTACAAAGATCCATTTTCGTGAAGTACCTATGGCCAGACATTCTATTGATAACTTCCTCCATTTTCGGCATAGGTTCTGCATCGAATTCCGTAATCTTATTTAGCTTACGGAAATCGATACAAAACCGTATCGATCGGTCCTTCTTTGGTACAAGAACGATCGGTGAGGAATATGGCGAAACCGAGGGCTCAATAACATCGAACTCAAGCATTTTCTGAAGTTCCTTTTCCATGACGTCACGCGTCTTATACGGGATAGGATAACCCTTAGACCTTACTGGTTCAGTCGTCAGCAGTTTTATATCATGTTTGATTAGGTCAGTACGACCCGGTATACTCGGCAATAAGACCTTATTACACCTTAGTGTTCCTTCTGGTTATGGAGAAAAGGTTCTTAAGCTTGCCCATGAATCTTTATTGGCAGGACACTTGGGTATCAGAAAAACCTTGGACAGAGTTGTATCGGAGTTTTATTGGCCTGGTGTTTGTGGCGATGTATCTCGGTTTTGTAAGTCGTGCGACATTTGCCAGAGAACCATACCGAAGGGTCGTGTCCCTAAGATACCTTTAGGTAGAGTGCCCATTATTGATACCCCATTCAAGAGGGTGGCTGTTGATATTGTCGGTCCCATTGAACCTCGGTCTGATCGGAAGTCCCGGTACATTTTGACCTTAATTGATTATGCCACACGATATCCTGAGGCGGTGGCATTGCCTTGTATTGAAACTGAGCGGGTAGCGGAGGCCCTTGTCGAGATGTTCAGTAGAGTTGGTGTACCTGATTAGTTGCTTTCAGACTGTGGTACCCAGTTTACCTCTGAGGTCATGAAGGAGGTCAGTAGGTTGCTTTCATTACAGCAGTTAACGACATCGATTTATCATCCAATGACAAATGGCTTAATTGAAAAATTCCATGCTTGCCTGAAGCAGATGCTGCGCAAGTTGAGTGCTGAACGACCCAGAGATTGGGATAAGTATTTACCAGCATTGTTGTTTGCTGTAAGAGAAATATCTCAAGAGAGTCTTGGTTTCTCGCCTTTCGAACTGTTGTTTGGTCGTAATGTCAAAGGCCCAATGTCTATTTTGAGAAAACTTTGGTCAGAGGAGGTAGAGGACGAACAGGTGCATTCAACTCATCAATATGTTATTGATTTGAGGAATAAAATTGAGGAAACGTGTAAATTAGCACATGAAAACCTTAGGAATGCTCAAATCAGGCAAAAAAAGTACTATCATACGCGCGCGAAGTCGCGCCAGTTTAAAGTGGGATATAAAGTTCTCATATTACTTCCCACTAGTAGCAACAAGTTGCTATTACAATGGAAAGGCCCGTATGTAGTTGAGGAGGTAGTTAATAAAATGGACTACAGAATTGATGTAGAGGGGGTTAGTGAAGACATATCATGCAAATATGCAAGTACGTCGAACGGCATACTGCGTCACATTGCCTTTTGTCAGCAGAATCGGTATGTTCCACTGAGGACGATGAGAGCGACGTACTATCATTAAATGATTGTATTTTCCCATTAGGATCTGATAATGAATCATTTGAAGAAGTCCAAGTTTCGGACAAGTTAACGCCGGAACAACAAGATGAAATCAAGTCGCTCATAAGTCAGTATCCGGACGTATTGACGAGTATACCGGGTCGTACTGACCTAATCAAACATGATATAAAACTGCTGACGACTGAACCAGTAAGGTCTAAGGGTTATCCTATCCCGTATAAGACGCGTGACGTCATGGAAAAGGAACTGAAGGTCTCTAGCCGTTTTGGTTCCTGAGGGCCCTTTAAAGATTTTTATCATATATGGGCATTTCGGCCATTTTGGTCATATGACTCCAATCATACAAATAAATTTTAATTGCCTCATCCTATATAGGTTTTATATGTAATTTGGTTTCAATCAGGCCATTAGTTTACTGGAGAAGTAGATAAAAATTGTATCCATCCAAAACAAAAGTCAGTAAGTGACCTTTGGAATTTATAAATTTCCAGTGAGCTTCTTGCAGATATTAATTTCACAGGCTACAACAGAATTAGAAAAATTCACTGTTTGCTCTTTTTCCATAAAAATGTCTAAGTAACCTAATTTGACCTTGACGTAAAAGCAGTACAAGGGCAACCAAACATCACCATTAGAATAAACTTGGTAGAGCCCGGGCCTCTCATGATGCATACCAAGTTTCAAGATCGAGTGTCATTGGTTCCTGAGAAGAAGGTTTTTTAAAGTTTTTACCATATATGGCGGGTGTATTGGTCAAGTGACCCAGACCTCATGAACAAACTCTTGTTCCCCCCTCACTTGTTATTTGGTTTCCATGGGCCAAGCAGTTTAAGAAAAGATGTCGTTTGAAAACATTGACGCAGGCGCAGACACAGACGCAGACGACGACGACGACGGAAGACGGACCACGGACCATTACCTTTAATATAAACTTCCCAATAGCCTTCGACTCTGGTGAGCTAAAACAACTAAAAACCTTAACAGCCCCACTCCCGCACCTGCTGCGAGCATAGCCGGCCATCGCCCTACTGCCAAACCCGTAAAACGCCCCGGTAAATAAAGCTACACAGCACATACAAACCGATCCAACCAATGGCTTTGATTGTACCAAACACTACTGCACGAATTATCATATGGGTCCCTGCTTTTGAAATTTAAGATGCTTTAGAACAGATAATTACTGGACGTAAAATGGACAATCCCTTTTATCCCTTCCAAAATAAAAGTGAAGGCACAATCAGGAATCGATACAATTAACCCACAGCTCCCATCAGATACACCAAAGGGAAAGAAGCACACACATGAAACAACTAGACCCAAATAGAAACATCAATAGCGGAAAGCCAAAAGGACAGTTACTTTCCCACAAAATGGCATATTTGCTATCGGAAAGCAAATAATATACGCGATACACACACTCAAAGACAAACCATAACAAAAATAAACCGCGACAGAAGAACCGCATTGGAACGGTCAATGAAACGAATTACAATCAGGGGGGGGGGGGAATGGGTCTTAAATCGATTTTACGTGGTCACAATCCTCGCCCGTACGACCATCGTGATTTAGATAAAAACAAATTTAGCTCAAGGCTCCGGGGGGAGCTTTTAGGATAGGCAGTTGTCCGTCGTCGTCGTCGTCTGCGTCGTCGTCGTCGTCTGCGTCGTCGTCGTCGCCTTCAGGCGTCAACACTTTCAAACGACAACCCTCTGAAGCCGCTGGGCCGATTCAGCCCAAATTTCATCTGTAGCATCCTTGGGCTAGGGGATTGAAAGTTATGTTTTTAATGAAAATCGGCTCATTTATTTTGGTTGCTATGGCAAGTTAGAGTTTCCAAAGACTGAAAATGGGGAAAATAGAACAATGGCATTTACTGCAAAACATTTGCAGATATTTTGACAAAACTTTTATAGAAATGTTTTTTGAGTGAACTTCTTTTAGCCACATGCTTTTATGTCAATCTGGGGGTCCCACAAGGTGTGCCGGGGCCATTCCCCACCCCCTCTAGTGCATAAAAGGACATATATCGCAGAAACCATTCAGATACCCAATCCCTAAACAATATATATTATTTGTTGCTATTGATAAGACGCATTCAGTGGCATCAACCTGGGGTCCCCTGGGATGTGCCGGGCCCATGCCCCACCCCCTCCACTTCGTTAAAGGCCCAATATCTCAGAAACCGTTTAGATCTCTACCATAAAACCACATATATTCTTGTTTCTTATGATAAGATGCATTCAGTGACACCAACATGGGGGTCCCCTGAGATATGCCCGGGTCATATCCACACCCCCTCCACTTTGTAAAAGACCCAATATCTCAGAAACCGTTGAAATCCTCACCCCATAACCATATATATTCTCGATCCTTATGATAAAACGCATTCAGTGATACCAACCTAGGGGTCTCCCAGGGTGCGCCGGTGCCTTGCCCCACCCCTCCACTTCATAAAAGGCGATTATCCCAGAAACCTTTCAGATCCCCACCACAAAGCCATATATATTCTTGTTTTTTTTATGATAAGACGCATTCAGTGACACCAACCTGGGGGTCCCCTGGGATGTGCCCAGGCCTTGCTCCATCCCCTTCCCTTCATAAAAGGCCCAGTATCTCAGAAACCGTTTAGATCATCACCCCATAACCATATATATTCGTGTTTCTTATGATAAGACGCATTCAGTGACACCAACCTTGGGGTTCCTGCGATGTGCCCGGGCCATGCTCTACCCCTCCACTTCATAAAAGGCGATATATGTCAGAATACATTCAGACCCCCACCCCCAAAAACCATATATATTCTTGTTCCTTATGAAAGACGCATTCAGTGACACCAACCTGAGTTCCCCTGGGATGTGCCCAGGCCATGTTCCATCCCCTCCACTTCATAAAAGACCCAGTATTTCAGAAACCGTTTAGATCAACACCCCATAACCATATATATTCGTGTTTCTTATGATAAGACGCATTCAGTGACACCAACCTTGGGGTTCCTGCGATGTGCCCGGGTCATGCCCTACCCCTCCACTTCATAAAAGGCGATATATGTCAGAAACCATTCAGATCCCCACCCCAAAAACCATATATATTCTTGTTCCTTATGATAAGACGCATTCAGTGACATCAACCTTGGTGTCCCCTGGGATGTGCCCGGGCCATGTCCCACCCCCTCCACTTTGTAAAATGCCAAATATCTCAGAAAACATTTAGATCCCCATCCCTAAACCATATATACTGTTGTTCCTTTTGATAAGACACATTTATTGTACCAACCTATGGGTCTCCCAGGGTGCGCTGAAATGCCATATATCTCAGAAACTGTTCAAATCCCCACTACCAAGGCATGTATATTAGTGTTCCTTTTGATAAGACTCATTCAGTCACATCAACCTTGTTGCTAGGGCATTGTGTCGAACAACTTTCATAATAATGTTTCTTAAACAATGTTATATCTGCCATTTGATCTTAAGGCTATTTAGTTGCCACAGATGGTTGTCAATTGTCGTTTGTTGTCTTGGAACAACACATTCAAGAGACATCAGACCTTTGAAGCCACTAGGCTGATGGGTCCAAATGTTATATGTAGTGTCTTTGGGCCCAGGGCTCCCATGGTTAATTAAAATACATGGCTGCCATTGGGCAGTGCTCTCGGAGCTCTGGTGAGCGTAGTGGCCCATGGGCCTCTTGTTTTCAGTTCGCATGAGAGCCTCCTAACTCATCAGTGCAACATCTCCGTGAACACAAAAATCAAACAACCACAGAGATGAAACAACGGTGAGGACTCGACAGCAAGAAACCGCTGAAAATAATATAAGCGATACACACACTCAAATACAATCCAAAACAAAGATACACAGCGACTGAAGAACTGCCTTGGAACGGTGAATGAAACGAATTCTACAGGGGTGGGTGGGGGGCTTAAATCGATTTTACGCACCATTATTTCCGTCGCGACCACAAGAAACCACTGAAATGCTGGAACAAATAGAGACCAACAGTTAGACTCCGATGAGCCCAACCAGAGACAGAGCACCAGGCACCAACCAACATTACACAAAATTAGACTTTCTAATTCTCAGTAAGCCTTTACGCTGGAACCGTCATAGAAGCTGAAGCCTGACCCATCTGCGTGCAATTAAAGAGGGAAGCAAAGTTGTCAACCGTGATTGGGTTAACTACCTTGCATGCAGTCTGTCGTATAACATTTATGTTGTACCCTATCTTTTAATATCGAAGAATGATTTTACGAAATTGGGTGTTGAATAAAAATCAAAATGAGTTCCTTTAAGAGCAATGAAAACATTCATAAGAAAGAAGATGGGTCATACTACGTAGTTTCGGCTAATAAAGCCTCATCAGTGACCCTGTAATGATCCGGCAACGAAAGCCAGAGGAAACATACTGCAATTTTGCAAATTTCAATTAGGCAGTCGATTCAAAGACTGATATAAATCAAAATGGGGTCCAAATAATTAAAAACCTGTCTAGAATATGAGTCTAAACCAAGAATTTATTTCCGATTTCTCAGAATATTTACGCTGATCTCAAAGGACCAAAAGTAAAATATAAACTGCACTATGGTTGATGTACGGGGAGACGTTTTACGGCCGCCACAACACCAGCTGCAGTAAAGGCAAATAAAAATCAAAAATGAGTTCCTTTAAGAGCAATGAAAACATTCATAAGAAAGAAGATGGGTCATACTACGTAGTTTCGGCTTATAAAGCCTCATCAGTGACCCTGTAATGATCATTACATAAGTCATTACATTTATATAGATTTTTTCTGAATTATATACTAAGTCACCATAAAATTCGGGTTCCGATAGACTTTGTTGCAGAAGAGATTTAAGTCCAACATTAAATTTTGGAATTAAATCGGTATGACGTCTATAAAAGTTTAAAAGGCTTTGCGTAGTTTATGATACCGATAACCCTGATTAAGAAGTTTAGCAGTTAACAATTTATTACGAGTGTTGAAGTCAGTTAAATGACTATACATTCAGTCAACTCGAATTAATTGCAAAATAAAAGCTCAGAAAATCATATTAAATTCTGGAATATTCCTACGTCACTTCAGGTGTTTTAAGTAATGTTCTTACTTATTTCGTTCTAACCATCTTACCATTTGGCAGATGGTTATCAAGTAAAGAGCTCATGAAATGGAAAAAAATAAGAAAAAGGTAATAGAAGCCAGAGACAAAGCCTCATATTATCTATTGATGAATGATGAAATGCCATCATAGACAGAATAGTTATTACATGTCCTTTCTTAAGCCTATGTGAATCCTTTTATTCTCCCTTCTATCATTTTGCTTTTTGGTAAGCTAAACGATAGAGGAATGAATCAAAGGTTTCAGTATTCGTTTTTTTGTGTTTTTTTTTTTCTCTCTTTTCGAGTCGACGTCTGTGAAGAAATCACCGCTAATTAGTCTGTTCTAAGATAGCTTTTCAAACCATTATTTGTTAGGCGTGCAAGCACACATCATGATACGGATATTTCTTTGTGTTCTTAGTGGTGTAGTATGATTACAAATAAATGTATATGATCTGAGGATGTGTCACACATAAATACACACTGAACACCAAAAGAAACGCGAATTTTTAAAATTTAATTTTTGAACCATAATAATAAATAAATAAATATCATAAGATCATTTATTTTCGAGTATAGCATATTTAGTTTTAAACTTATATCACATATGGTCCTCATTAGAGCAAAGAAGGATTAATAATATGTACAATATACACGGTGGAATAAGATCATATAATGTAATAAATCACAATACTTTGTCCAGAAAGTCCTATAATTTTGAAATCACAACGTGAACAAAAATGGAAAAAATATACAAGTGATATATTTAAAATAACTAGCTTGTATAGCGTCAAGTTAAGCGCAAAACCTTTTAAGATGAAAATAGACTAAAACCATATTTAAGAATTTACTAATATTATACAAGTATGAATCTAAGTGCGTAATTCCAGTTTTGAAAAATATTTCGAGATTTGCTTTTCAAAACTTTATGGTCTTTGACACACAAAAAAAATGTCCTGTTTGACAAAATTGCACAGGTATGTTATATTAAGATTTCCAGAAAGACCAGATTTTTTAAAGCGCAAAACATTTTATTTTACTTAGATACTCAGTAGTTTGAGCAAGTTATTCAATATTTTTTTAAAGTACTCTTATTGACGTCGATAACGAGAATCATAACGTTAAAGTGTAGTATTTTTAGGCTTAAATCATTCCACTGGCCGTTCCAAGGCGGTTCTTCTGTGGCGGTTTATTTATGGTGTTGTTTGTTACTTACTGTGTGTATCACTTGTGTCTTTTTATTTTGGATGGCCATATGGCCATTTTGTGGGAAAGTGACTGTCCTTATGGCCTTCCTTTGTTTAGGTTTCCATTATTGTCTGGTCGCTTAATGTTTGTGTTTCTTTCCCTTTGGTGTCTTTGATGGGTGGAGTAAGTTAATTGTATCGATTCCTGATCTTTGTTTTACTTCTACTTTACAAAGTGTTGAGAATACTAAAAATTTGCTTCAAAATATATATTGCGTGATTAGAAAGTATTGTTTCAATGGAAGTTACCAAACCTCGACGACGAAATCAAATGCACTTATTGTTTTACATGTGATTCTGCGGTTTCTTTGTTGACTGCAAAATAATAGCAATATTCCAAAAACAAGAGGGTAGTGTCACGTGACTTGCAATTATGCACGTGATAATCATGTCTTCATGGTTTTAAACAAAACCAATCTGGAAAATGCAAGATTATTTGGAAAACGCTCAAGTAATCACTTTTACACCGTTTCCTGACATTGACCTAAGAATGTCCGAATGACTCTTTTCTTACGTCGCGGCTCCTATTTCACGATCTCGAGTCCGATGCCAAAGCGCCATGGAGTATATGGCAAGCATCATTACATTACGTAAACACGCCTATACAAATACATTGTAATCTTTATCGCCAAAAAAGTGAAAATTTTCAGATAAGGAGGCGGTTTTAACGAGTACCCACAATCTATATTTTAGAGCAGAAATAAGAAAAATATCACAAGTTTTCATCTGAAAAAAAAAAAAAAATAGATTTTTCGGAGGTAATGTTTACAATGTATTTGTAATGTGAGCAAATATGGGAACAAAATACACAACGACAAAATAAAAATTGCATTGTTTCATATCTTAAAAATAATTGTTTTTTTTTTGTTGTTGTTGTTTTTTTTTTTATAAAATATGAACTACAGTAAAATCCTGTATTAAAACCACCGCTGGGACTGTTCAAACGCGGTCTTTAAAACAACTTTTGAACAGTCCAAAAGCTCGTCTCTGACCAGAGGACATTGTATGAATGTTATAGGCTAAATACACATTTATAGGCCCCTGACCCCTTATCCCCATAGTCCGCTCATTGGCTTGTCCCCAGTATGTTTAGTGTAGGAAGAATGATATACAAAGTTAGTTGCATAGAACTCCTCGGTAGTTTTCCAAATGACTAACATGTCACATGATCATTCTCGCCTTGTACTTGTTTGTTGTATACAAACATTCACTGCATGTACTGTTGTCGGAAGATAAGTTGACAGTGGCGTAAAAGAGTAAACCATCACAGGTATGTTTGACAGGTTGTACCGTTATCATTATCACATCCTTCATTGGTTGGCAAGACAGATTGTATCGTAAAAATTATCGAAACCGTAGCTCGTTACCTTTTGGCAACAGTGGAAAGTGCTAACAACAAAAACATTCACTGACGTCACTTTCAACTTATCCTCCGACAACAGTACAGTATAGTTTATCTATCTATCTATCTGTATCTATATCAATACTGCATCTCCCCCTGTACTGTATCAACGACCTTTTAGAGTTCAACGTCCAAGCCCAATAAGATTATTCCATGTTTTAGGGGAAGGTTTCGGATTTTTTTTCACAGAATTGTAACATTATAAACAAGTTTTTTGATAATGCCATTATGTAGAAGTCGTGACCAAGTGGTTAATATGATGCAGTATGATCCTCAGTAAAACTATATCGCCCAGTATAAAATCCAACTGAAGGTGATTTACCTAAAACGCGGACTTATGACAGTGACATAAAAGAGTAAACCATCACAGGTAGGTTTGACAGGTTGTACCGTTATCATTATCACACCCTTCATTGGTTGGCAAGACAGATCGTACCGTTATAATTATCGTATCCGAAGCGTCGTTACTTTTTGGCAACAGTGGACAGTGCTTAAGAACAAAAACATTCGCTGACGTCACTTTCAACATCAGTACTGTTGTCGGAGGATAAGTAGACAGTGACGTAAAAGAGCATGCCACCACAGGTAGGTTTGACAGGTTGCACCGTTATCATTGTCATACAAAACATTGGCTGGCAAGTCTATAATGTTATAATTAATAAAGCGTCGATACCTTTTGGCAACAGTGGACAATGCTTATAAACAAACATTCGCTGACGTCACTGTCAACTTATCTTCCGACAACAGTATATTGTGTATTCATCAAAATAAATATATTATATATATATTTCTTGCAGAGTCGATATTGGAACCCGTGGGGTGTCCTGTACAGAGATAGAGCCTAGATCTCTGGGGTCGGCTAGAGCTGGGTAGGGCGCTTCCTACGACATACATAGCGCTGATAGCGCTTATGTCTGGCTCCCGGTGGCACAGACAGGAAATAAACATTTTTATGTGCTAGAATCTGTACATTGCTTGGTTTGGGTTTGTCTTCTGACACAGGTGGTGTCCAGGACTAGATCTAGCCCATATACTGAACACGTCTTCTACATAACTGAAAACCTGACTGATTTTACATGATCAAACTGGTGGTTTTATACGTTTCAGAGCATTCCATAGGCTTTTGTTCTCACGTTAACACAGCTTCTGTTTATACCAAACGTCCATCATGAAGCAAATGTTAAAAGTATCTCAACACCTGCTGACCACGTAAGCACACACCTGCAGGGTACTATGCATTCATAGAATGCTCACATGATTGGCGTAAACAGAAACATGCACCCGTGTGATTGACGTTTTGTAGATACATTTCAGGTTTTATGTAAGCTGCACTGGCTTTTTTCTCCCACGAAAATATTTGAATAACAGCACATGTTACTTGCGTAATACATAATTGAAAATGTCAAAGTAAATGTCAGTAAGTTTTACACCTCAATGTATAGTGCATTTTAGATAATATCAAAAGACTGGATTAAAATATATATGCAAGGTAAAAACGTTTCAATTTTCCATCTGTAAAAGCTTAAAATGTTTAATATACCCATCAACAAAACCCCAAATGCATTTATTACCCATTCAACGGCATTCTACGTTGTTTCAACCATTCATGTTACATGCTTGTGTAACAAAAGTGCATTTACAATACGTCAACACTATTTGGGTCATTAAGATCACACGCCTATGTAACTACGTTACAGGACTGTTCCTCCTTATATACACATGAGTCCATTTCCAAGGTAAGGGGTGTCAGGTTGTGTTTTCTTCAAAATTGAATTCGAAAATGCCTGAGTGCAGAATGCGGCGTCTGATCAGGGCCTACACTGTTTGCCCTGGTACCCGTTTTGGGATTTCCGGTACTAAATGGGTAAGCGACACGTTAATCCTTGTATGTCATTTTTTTTGTCGTCTCCCAGAAAATATGTCGTCTCCCAAAGAATGTGTCATCTCCCAAAGAATGTGTCATCTCCCAAAGAATGTGTCATCTTCCAAAGAATGTGTCATCTCCCAAAGAATGTGTCGTCTCCCAAAGAATATGTCGTCTCCCAAAGAATGCGTCATCTCCCAAAGAATGTGTCATCTCCCAAAGAATGTGTTGTCTCCCAGAGAATGTGTCATCTTCCAGAGAATGCGTCATCTCCCACTTATTTGTTTTACATGTGATTCTGCGATTTTTTGTTGACTGCAAAATAACAGCAATATTCCAAAAACAACAGGGTAGTGTCACGTGACTTACAATTAAGCACGTGATAATTATGTATTCATGGTTTTTTTTTAAAGTAGAAGTAAAACAAAGATCAGGAATTGATACAATTTACTAACTCCACCCATAAAAGACAACAAAGGGAAAGAAATACAAACATTAAGCGACCAGACCATAATGGAAACCTAAACAAAGGAAGGCCATAAGGACAGTTACTTTCCCACAAAATGGCCATATGGCCATCCAAAATTAAAAGACACAAGTGATACACACAGTAAGTAACAAACAACAATATAAATAAATCGCCACAGAAGAGCCGCCTTGGAACGGTCAGTGGAAGATTTCCACTGGGGGGGGGGGGGGGGGTCTTAAATCGATTTTACGTGGCAACAATCCTCGCCCTTACTTCCGTCGCGATTTAGACAAATAATTTGTTCAGTCCGCATGAAGGCCTCCTAACTCATCAGTGCAACATCTCCGTGAACACAAAAATCAAAGAACAACAGAGGTGAGACAACGGTGAGGACTCGACAGCAAGAAACCACTAAAATGCCTGAGCAAAAGAAAACCAACAGTTAGACTCTGATGAATCCGACCAGAGACAGAGCATCAGGCACCAACCAACATTATCTCTCTAATTTTCAATAGGCGTTTACGTTGGAGCCGTCATAGAATCTGAGGCCTGACCCACCGGCGTGCAATTAAAGAGGGAAGCAAAGTTGCCAACCGTGATTGGGTTAACTACCATGCATGCAGTCTGTCGTATAATATCCATGTTGTACCCAATCTTTTTATATCGAAGATTGATTTTACGAAATTGGGCGCTGAAGTCATTGCGGTTATATATTTTTCTGAATTTATATACTAAGTCACCATAAAATTCGGGTTCCGATAGACCTTGTTGCAGAAGAGATTTAAGTCCAATATTGAATTTTGAAAATTAAATCAGAATGGCGTCTATAAAATTTTGAAAAGGCTTTGCGTAGTTTATGGTACCGATAACCCTGATTAAGGAGTTTAGGCGTTAATAATTTATTACGAGTGTTGAAGTCAGTTACATGACTACATACTCTAGCAAATCGAATTAATTGCGAAATATAAACGCCATAGGATGGCGCACGAGGAACATCACCATCCAAAAAAGGAAAATTTACAATCTCAAAATCAAAGTCATCGCGTTTATCATAAATTTTGCACGAAACAAATCCATCTACAAGAGATAGATGTAAATCGAAAAACGGGGCCTCGGTATCGGAAGAATTTGCTTTATTTAACTGAAGTTCTAGGGGGTAAATCTGACTGATCAAACCATCAAAATAGGTATTATCAATATTTAATAAATCATCCAAATATCTAGAAGTAGTGCTAAAAGCTTCAATAATTTCAGATTGGTTATCAATGGAAAGCGACAAAATGAAGTCTCGTTCATAACAATACAAGAACAGATCAGCCACAAGAGGTGCGCAATTAGTACCCATCGGAATACCCACAATTTGTCTAAATAACTTATTACCGAATCTAATATAAATATTGTCAAGTAGAAAGGTGAGGGCATCACACACTTTCTGACATGACCAAAGTGTATAATTCTTATGCTCTTTAGAAGTGAAAAATGCATTTCTGACATTACATGCAAGATAGAGAGAATCTTCTCTGTGAAAAGCCCATTCAATTAAATCATTAAGCTTTTCTTTTATAAGATTATGAGGAAGTGTAGTGTAAAGAGTGGAAAAATCGTAGGTAGACAGACTAGAAGCACGAAAATGTCTAGATTTCAATTTATTTAAAACCTCATTCGAATTTTTTATAGACCAAAACAGATTTCTTCCTGATCTTTCAAAGACTTTATCACAATATTTAATTACATGCGTAAAACCAATCTGGAAAATACAAAATTATTTGGAAAATCTTCAAGTAATCACTTTTACACCGTTTTCCTGACATTAACCTAAGAATATCCGAATGACTCTTTTCTTACGTCGCGGCTCCTATTTTACGATCTCGAATCCGATGCCAATGCGCCATGGAGTATATGACAAGCCTCACTGCGTTACGTAAACCGCCTAAACACATACATTGTAATCTTTATCGCCAAAAAAGTGAAGATTTTCAGATTAAAAAAATGTGATATTTTTCTTATTTCTGCTCAAAATATAGATTGTGGGTACTCGTAAGAACCGCCTAATGGAGGCGGTTCTAACGAGTACCCACAATCTATATTTTAGAGCAGAAATAAGAAAAATATCACAAGTTTTCATCTGAAAAAAATCGATTTTTCGGAGGTAAAGTTTACAATGTATTCGTAATGTGAGCAAATATAGGAACAAATACACAACGACAAAACAAAACGTGCATTGTTTCATAACCACCGTTGGGACTGTTCAAACGCGGTCTTTAAAACCACTTTTGAACAGTCCAAAAGCTCGTCTCTGACCAGAGGACATTGTACGAATGTTATAGGCTAAATACACATTTATAGGCCCCTGGCCCCTTATCCCCATAGTCCGCTCATTGGCTTGTCCCCAGTATGTTTAGTGTAGGAAGAATGATAGACAAAGTTAGTTGCATAGAACTCCTCGATAGTTTTCCAAATGACTAACATGTCACATGATCATTCTCGCCTTGTACTTATTTGTGGTATACAAACATTCACTGCATGTACTGTTGTCGGAAGATAAGTTGACAGTGGCGTAAAAGAGTAAACCATCACAGGTATGTTTGACAGGTTGTACCGTTATCATTATCACATCCTTCACTGGTTGGCAAGACAGATTGTATCGTAAAAATTATCGAAACCGTAGCTCGTTACCTTTTGGCAACAGTGGAAAGTGCTAACAACAAAAACATTCACTGACGTCACTTTCAACTTATCCTCCGACAACAGTACAGTATAGTTTATCTATCTATCTATATCTATATCAATACTGCATCTCCCCCTGTACTGTATCAACGACCTTTGAGAGTTCAACGTCCAAGCCCAATAAGATTATTCCATGTTTTAGGGGAAGGTTTCGGAGTTTTTAGATAATGCCATTATGTAGAAGTCGTGACAAAGTGGTTAATATGATGCAGTACGATCCTCAGTAAAACTATATCGCCTAGTATAAAATCCAACTGAAGGTGATTTACCTAAAACGCGGACTTGTGACAGTGACATAAAAGAGTAAACCATCACAGGTAGGTTTGACAGGTTGTATCGTTATCATTATCACACCCTACATTGGTTGGCAAGACAGATTGTACCGTTATAATTATCGTATCCTAAGCGTCGTTACTTTTTGGCAACAGTGGACAGTGCTTAAGAAAAAAACATTCGCTGACGTCACTTTCAACATCAGTACTGTTGTCGGAGGATAAGTAGACAGTGACGTAAAAGAGCATGCCACCACAGGTAGGTTTGACAGGTTGCACCGTTATCATTGTCATACAAAACATTGGCTGGCAAGTCTATAATGTTATAATTAATAAAGCGTCGATACCTTTTGGCAACAGTGGACAATACGGGCCTCCGTGGCCTAGTGGATAAGAGCGCTGACTCTTAGTCATTAGGTCTCTCACCGCCGTAGGTTCGAGCCTCGCTCGGGCCACGTGTGAGACGCCAAGTTCTGCAACGGAAGGTCAGGTGGTTTTTCTCCGGGTACTCCGGTTTTCGCCCACCTCTGATTAACGATCGGCTCGATATGAGTGAAATAATCTTGAAAGGGCCGTAAAACCCAAACCAAAAAAAAAAAAAAAACAGTGGACAATGCTTAAAAACAAAACATTCGCTGACGTCACTGTCAACTTATCTTCCGACAACAGTATATTGTGTATTCATCAAAATAAATATATTATATATATATTTCTTGCAGAGTCGATATTAGAACCCGTGGGGTGTCCTGTATAGAGATAGAGCCTAGATCTCTGGGGTCGGCTAGAGCTGGGTAGGGCGCTTCCTACGACATACATAGCGCTGATAGCGCTTATGTCTGGCTCCCGGTGGCACAGACAGGAAATAAACATTTTTATGTGCTAGAATCTGTACATTGCTTGGTTTGGGTTTGTCTTCTGAGACAGGTGGTGTCCAGGACTAGATCTAGCCCATATACTGAACACGTCTTCTACATAACTGAAAACCTAACTGATTTGACATGATCAAACTGGAGGTTTTATACGTTTCAGAGCATTCCATAGGCTTTTGTTCTCACGTTAACACAGCTTCTGTTTATACCAAACGTCCATCATGAAGCAAATGTTAAAAGTATCTCAACACCTGCTGACCACGTAAGCACACACCTGCAGGGTACTATGCATTCATAGAATGCTCACATGATTGGCGTAAACAGAAACATGCACCCCTGTGATTGACGTTTTGTAGATACATTTCGGGTTTTATGTAAGCTGCACTGGCTTTTTTCTCCCGAGAAAATATTTGAATAACAGCACATGTTACTTGCGTAATACATAATTGAAAATGTCAAAGTAAATGTCAGTAAGTTTTACACCTCAATGTATAGGGCATTTTAGATAAGATCAAAAGACTGGATTAAAATATATATGCAAGGTAAAAACGTTTCAATTTTCCATCTGTAAAAGCTTAAAATGTTTAATATACCCATCAACAAAACCCCAAATGCATTTATTACCCATTCAACGGCATATTGGTCATATAGGGTTCTCACTACTCATCAGCGTTGTTTCAACCATTCATGTTACATGCTTGTGTAACAAAAGTGCATTTACAATACGTCAACACTATTTGGGTCATTAAGATCACACGCCTATGTTACTACGTTACAGGACTGTTCCTCCTTATATATAACATGAGTCCATTTCCAAGATAAGGGGTGTCAGGTTGTGTTTTCTTCAAAATTGAATTCGAAAATGCCTGAGTGCAGAATGCGGCGTCTGATCAGGGCCTACACTGTTTGCCCTGGTACCCGTTTTGGGATTTCCGGTACTAAATGGGTAAGCGACACGTTAATCCTTGTATGTCATTTTTTGTCGTCTCCCAGAAAATATGTCGTCTCCCAAAGAATGTGTCATCTCCCAAAGAATGTGTCATCTCCCAAAGAATTTGTCATCTTCCAGAGAATGTGTCATCTTCCAGAGAATGTGTCATCTCCCAAAGAATGTGTCGTCTCCCAAAGAATGTCGTCTCCCAAAGAATGTGTCATCTCCCAAAGAATGTGTCATCTCCCAAAGAATGTGTCGTCTCCCAGAGAATGTGTCATCTTCCAGAGAATGTGTCATCTTCCAAAGAATGTGTCGTCTCCCAAAGAAAGGGAGAAAAAGAGGTAGAAGAGTAGAGGAGATGAAAGACAAGAATCAGGGGAGGAAAAGGAAAATGAATGGAAGTGTAGGAACAGAAGAAATAACAGCAATCCCAATCTACCCTAACTGCTGTAAGGACCGCACGCCATGCCCAATGAAAGCCAATATCAGTTGGATGCCAAACTGACGCAAGATACATGTTACATTTGACCCCCCCCCCCTTTCCCCCACTTCCGAAAATTCTCTCTTCAAATCTGTAGACACTAGCATTTTATATTATTTTTTTAGATGTGCTAGAATCTGTACATTGCTTGGTTTGGGTTTAACCCTTTTTGTACCAAATGGACTTTGACGTAACACACGCCATAAAGTGGGGTTTAACCATGATCGTATTGTTTTACATTAATAAAGTGTTAGTAACTCGCAAATAATTAAAGTCAGAAAGTTTCTGTTTTTCTGTTTTATTTTCTGACCAAGTAAAATGGTCTCTCTTACAATTTCAATGTAACATTATTATAGCATATCGAAAATCGAAAGCTTCTGAGACAGGTGGTGTCCAGGACTAGAACTAGCCCATATACTGAACACGTCTTCTACATAACTGAAAACCTGACTGATTTGACATGATCAAACTGGAGGTTTTATACGTTTCAGAGCATTCCATAGGCTTTTGTTCTCACGTTAACACAGCTTCTGTTTATACCAAACGTCCATCATGAAGCAAATGTTAAAAGTATCTCAACACCTGCTGACCACGTAAGCACCCACCTGCAGGGTACTATGCATTCATAGAATGCTCACATGATTGGCGTAAACAGAAAAATGCACTCCTGTGATTGACGTTTTGTAGATACATTTCAGGTCTTATGTAAGCTGCACTGGCTTTTTTCTCCCGCGAAAATATTTGAATAACAGCACATGTTACTTGCGTAATACATAATTGAAAATGTCAAAGTAAATGTCAGAAAGTTTTACACCTCAATGTATAGTGCATTTTAGATAATATCAAAAGACTGGATTAAAATATATATGCAAGGTAAAAACGTTTCAATTTTCCATCTGTAAAAGCTTAAAATGTTTAATATACCCATCAACAAAACCCCAAATGCATTTATTACCCATTGAACGGCATATTGGTCATATAAAGTTCTCACTACTAATCAACGTTGTTTCAACCATTCATGTAACATGCTTGTGTAACAAAAGTGCATTTACAATACGTCAACACTATTTGGTTCATTAAGATCACACGCCTATGTAACTATGTTACAGGACTGTTCCTCCTTATATATAACATGAGTCCATTTCCAAGGTAAGGGGTGTCAGGTTGTGTTTTCTTCAAAATTGAATTTGAAAATGCCTGAGTGTAGGCCCTGATCAGACGCCACAGAATGCGGCGTCTGATCAGGGCCTACAATGTTTGCCCTGGTACCCGTTTTGGGGTTTCTGGTACTAAATGGGTTAACGACACGTTAATCCTTGTATGTCATTTTTTGTCGTCTCCCAGAAAATATGTCGTCTCCCAAAGAATGAGTCATCTCCAAAAGAATGTGTCATCTCCCAAAGAATGTGTCGTCTCCCAGAGAATGTGTCATCTCCCAGAGAATGTGACAACTCCCAGAGAATGTGTCATCTCCCAAAGCATGTGTCGTCTCCCAAAGAAAAGGAGAAAAACAGGTAGTAGAGGAGATGAAAGACAAGAATCAGGGGAAAAAAGGAAAATGAATGGAAGTGTAGGAACAGAAGAAATAACAACATTCCCCCCTCTACCCTAACCTGTTGTAAGGACAGCAGGCCTTTTCCAACTGTAAGCCAATATTAGTTGGACGCCAAAGTGACGCAAGATACACGTCACATTTGCCCCCACCGAGTTACCAACTTCTCGCTGTCGAGCCCTCACCGTTGTTTAATCTTTTTGTGTTCACTAAGATGTTGCGGGGACTGAACAAATTATTTGTCTAAATCGCGACGGAATTACGGGCGAGGATTGTGGCCACGTTAAATCCCCCCGAGTGGAATTTGTTTCACTGACCGTTTCAAGGTGGTTCTTTTGTCGTGGCTTATTTTTGTTATGGCTTGTCTTAAAGTGTGTGTATCGCTTTTATTATTTTTCTTTAGATAGCCAATTGTCCATTTTGTGGGAATGTAACAGTTCTTTTGTGTTTCCGCTAGTGATGTTTCCATTAGGGTATAGTTGTTTCGTGTTTGTGTTTCTTTCCCTTGGTGTCTCTGATAGGAGCTTTGGTTTAATTGCATCGATTCCTGACAATTGCCTTCACTTTTATTTTCCATTGTGTCGTATGTTTGGGTCCTGATAAGGTCGTTCATTTAGTTCGCAGGTTGATGATTTCCGGGGGTTTAGATTGACACCGGTATTAAGTAATCATGATAGTTGAGATATTACATAACTTGCTACGTGCATATTTTTGTTTGGTTTGAGGTTTAACGTCCCCTTCAACACTATTTAAGTCATTTTGGAGACGTTGCTTCCAATCTTGTGGGACTTTTACCCGACACTGAGATGAAATGACATCTCAAACCCTGCCGACCAGTGAAGCCAAATGGTTTATATGCACGGACGGTCCGACTCGCACGACTTTGCCTGGGCAGGCTTTGACCTTCTAAGCGGTTTACCAGTATTCGTGTGCGGGTGATTTCAGCTCTGCGTGGAAGCATCATGCAGCCCAATCTATTTCTGAAAGTCCCGATTGGCGGAGGCGGTATACATGCATATTATAATTAATGAAATTGTTAATATAAAAAAAAATGTTCTGAAAATCTGTCATGATTGCCTTGGGCTGGGGAAAATGCTACAATGGGCTCTGCCTGGAGCTCATACCTGACAAAAGTCCACTAAATTATCGCTAATTTTGACTCTAGTACGATACACGACGACAACCGTGAATAATAGTTGAAGCGGTGTTGACGTCAAACGCCCTAAAAATAATTCCCCATAAACATGTTACATGCCACATTACGGAAACGGGCCTATACAAATATACTGTCAATTTTACCGCCGAAAAAAAAAATAGATGAAAAATTGTGATATATTTCTTATTGCTGCTCAAAATATAGATTGTGGGAACTCATTAGAACAGCCTCGATGAGGCGTTTCTAACGAGTATCCACAATCTATATTTTAGAGCACAAATAAGAAAAATAAGATATACCCCTGTAAACCCCAGTTTTACCGTATAAACATGTTACATTCCTTCATTACGGAAACGGGCCTATACAAATATACTGTCAATTTTACCGCCGAAAAAAAACACTAAATTTTTAGATGAAAAATTGTGATATTTTTCTTATTGCTGCTCAAAATATAGATTGTGGAAAATATACCCCTGTAAACCCCAGTTTTACTGTATAAAAGTGGGGTCAGCCTCGATAGCGAAGTGGTTAACGCGTTCGACTTATGATCGAGAGGTTGTGCGTTCGAACCGGCCACCGGTATCGAGGTGTGTCCTTGGGCAAGACACGTAATGATACTGCTCCACTCCAACCAGGTGCAAGTGGGTAGCAGTGGTCTAAAAGCCACTGCCTCTCTCTCGCGCGCGCGTGAAAACATCCGGAATTAGCGTTCGAGAGCGATTCAATAAGCTTGAAGCTTTCATCGCAATCGGACTAAAATAAATTAGTATAAACTAAAAGTGGGGTTCGATGGGGTGAAAATTATATATAGGCTTGTTTTCGTGATGAATTAGGGTTTTTGACTGAAACCATTGTTGTTTTAAATACACTGAAACCTAAATAAATCTAACACGGATATTACCATGGTGTATGCGATGTCACTCTTTATATCCCAGAGAAATCTTCCTTAACTCCAGATACATACATCACGTGAACAAATCCGTGAAATGTCCCCAAACCACACTTTATAAAGACCAAAACTTGGGTTTAAGGGGGTACACATGATATTTCTTATTTTTGACCAAAGACATAGGTTGTGGGTACTCGTTAGAACCGCCTCATTAGGGCGGTTCGAACGAGCACATACAGCCTATCTTTGAAGTATTTGTAAGAAAAATATTACGGATTTTCAACGGAAACATGCAACAGACAGTAGCCATTTTGGAGATGTGAAAAATACATTTAGTCACACGTTTCTGTTATGGAAATGTATATTAAATAATAAAATAATAATAATAATAATAATAATCGACCTTTTTTAATATATAGGGTAACACATTTAGTACTAGTACTAAACTTCCATGTGGCCCTCTTTTCCTGGGAAGAGACCAGTACTAGGCAAGGTGGATAAAGTCTCTTGCTCAAAAAAACAACACTTGTCGCTCATGGGGATCGAACCCGGTATCTTTCGATCCCGAGTCCGATACTTTACCACTGCACCACAGCGCTCCACACCAATATTTTGGGCATTTTTATCTTGGAACAGTAAGTTGTGTGCACTTATCAGAATCGCTTCGAAGAGGCGATTCTAATGGGTACGCTCAATATACCATTATTTCATACAATATCAAAATATATATTCCGAAGTACGCCAACAATAATAGGTGACATACAGTCGAACTTCGATGGCTCGAACCACTTTGGTACCATGGAAATTTGTTCGAGACAGCGGTAGTTCGAGCCACAGAGGGATATTATTAGTGCTATACCAGGAGGCATAATGGAGATAATTGTGGATATCTTTTCTGTGTTCTGTATTATAAATGTATGTTGTGTGTACTCATTAGAATCGCCTCATCGAGGCGATTCTAATGAGTACACACAGCATACATTTGCAAGATAAATGAAGAAAATCTTCCTAAAATACCCCTATATCGTATTTGGAGGAACTCCCTGCGGACTCAAGAACGGGTTCGACTCATCCATAGTAAACAAGCCACCGGAGTTCGAGCCATCGAAGTTTTAGTGTATGTTGAGAAAAACACAAACTAACCAAAGATTAGGACTCTCTGGGTTTGCCGATGTCGCCATTTGCAATCGCTCTGAAAAAAAAAAAATGTTGTAAAGCTTATCTTGTTGAAAGTCGGACAGGTTCGTGAATCAAACGGGAACGTGAGTCGCAAAAAGTGTTGAGTAGGACAGAAATTTGTATTGCTCATTTTTGTCTTGAAACAATCAAAGCACTGAGAGTACTGGTGGGTCGATTGTCTCTGAGTACAGGTTGGGAAAATAGTCCTGAACTGAGAATTGAAATTTCCGTTGAACCCTAAAATTCCAGTATTTTATGCAAGCAGAGTAGACCTAATCAGACAACGCGTTGTTTGGCGTCCGATCAGGTATACACTGCTTGCCAAAGCCCACGTGCACGAGCACAGTCCAAAATGTACTATTTACTATTTATCATATGACGTCGCGCCTGAAAGTGTAATAACGCCATGAAATATTTTCGATAATCCACTAGTGGGTTAAATATGCAAATTAGCTAGATACAACCCGTAACGTTACATGTACGACGTCCTTAACGACGTCGCGTTTACTAACGGTGGAATATTGGCATATTTATAAACAATCGTGAATAAAATGCGTTTTAAATGTCATATGATAAATAAAATCTTGCATTCGTGCCCATGTATTATTGATTTTATTAAACTCGTTGAGGAAAAGGGATAAAATGCTCTGCAAAGCCTCGCATTTATCCCTTTTCCTCAACTCGTTTAATAAATTCAATAATGCATGAACAATCATGTAAGATTCTCTTTGTCAACAATTTATTAAACTCGTTGAGGAAAAGGGATAAAATGCTCGGCAAAGCCTCGCCTTTTATCCCTTTTCCTCAACTCGTTTAATAAATTCAATAATGCATGAACAATCATGTAAGATTCTCTTTGTCAACAATTTATTAAACTCGTTGAGGAAAAGGGATAAAATGCTCGGCAAAGCCTCGCCTTTTATCCCTTTTCCTCAACTCGTTTAATAAATTCAATAATGCATGAACACTCATGTAAGATCCTCTATTTACACTGCGCTCAGACAAATTAGGAAGGCGACTATCGATGCTTTAAACTATAAGTACCGGGATTTTGTTAAGGGTCAGCGACAGTAAATAGGAGGTGGGAAGCTTCTGTACTTAGTTTGTTTGATTTGAGGTTTAATGTCCCCGTCAACACTGTAAAGGTCATTTTGGAGACGTTGCTTCCAATTTTGTGGGACTTTTACCCAACATTGAGATGAAATGACATCTGAAGCCCTGTCGCCCAATGAAACCAAAAGGGTTTATTAGCATGGACGGTCCTCGCACCGCGGTTCCTGGACAGGGTTAGATCCTCTAAGCGGTTTACCAGTACTAGTGTGCGGGCCGGGCTCAGCTCTGCGTGGAAGCATCATGCAGCCAATATATTTCTTAAAGCCCATATGGGCGGGGCCTTCTGTACTTAGTATCTTTGGGTCGATTTATAAGCGAATATCTCGTACACGAGCCGAGTCCAGAATTGATAAGTCAATACTTCGTACATGAGCCCAGTCTGGGTTTTACCTTTTACACAGCGCTCTGTTGGCACAGGGAGAAGACTAAACACTGCTGTAAATAACCGGTACCTGCGTTTTGTACATGGTCAGCGATAGTCACGCGGACAATAGCCCTAACAAGCAACAGGAACCCTGCTTTATGACGTAGATTGTGGGTACTCCTTAAAACGCTTCATTTTAAGAAAAGTATTCAGTACACTTTTGGTCTGAAAGAAATGACGATTTTGTTGTTGCGCTGGTAGCACTTTCCTTCAAGGTATTTTAAGACTTACAAACTTCCCCCCTTTAACAACATGTTATGCAAAGCTGTATTTCAGAGTTTGTTATCTTAATGCCCGTTTTGAAATAATTTTCTACGGTTTGCTGCTTATAGAAACACCTCGAGTAACGTACTAATGTGTTTGTTTTATCAGAGACTAAGGGGCATGGCCTCGTGAACTTTTACATAAACAAATAGTGGTATGTAGAATGTACATGTATTTATTTCTTAGTCCATTTTCACTTGAAATTTTAACCCTGACCTTACAAAACAATAAAAACTAGACAATCACGAAAGTTGAAGAATGCCCCCGCGATATGCCTCACTAGATGAGTAATTTGTTTGACAACTGCAGCAGACAGGCACACATTTTATCTAAACTAGAAACTGCAACATTCTCCAAATAACACATGCCCAAAATGTTAAAGTCTTTCAAGGGGACTTAATTCTGCAATCAGGCGCTGGGTCAAAATTGTGTTTCGTTTATGCACATATTCAACGTACGTCCGAACTGTGTTGCAAGTTTCAAGGTCATGCATTAAAAACTGAAAATATTATTTTACATTATTATATTTCTATTTATATGGCCAATATAATTAAGTCGTTCTGGGGGACATAATTCTGCAATTTCTTTATGCACATGTTCAATGCATGGCTGAACACTGTTGCAAGTTTCAATGTCCTGCATTGAATATTGTAGGAGGAGTTGCGGAGACACGAACAGTACTATTTAGCCAAGTGCTGAAACGGAAGATCAGGTGGTTTTTCTCCTGGCACTCCGGTTTTCGCCCACCTCTGATTAACGATCCGCTCGATATGAGTGAAATAATATTGAAAGGACCATAAAACCAAAAAGAAAATAAAACAGTACTATTTAACCTCCTATGCTACACATATGGCCAAATGTTGTTTAAGTCTTTGAAGAATACATAATTCTTAAATAAATGGCTGGTTAAGACACCTGTTTCCTTTATGCAAATGGTCAATGTATGACTTCAATGTGTGTTGCAAGTTTCGAAACCCTGCATCAAATACTGAACGAGGAGTTGCAGAGACAAGAATAGTACTACAAAGTGTGACGTACAGGTGTACAGACGTAGGGACAAGGCCAAAAGTATATGCCCCTCCCCATTTTGTGGCAAGGGCAAAAAAGTCCCTGAAAAATTGGATGCCTCATGTTGTGTTTGTGTATTTTAAAGCATCAAGGTGTGCGTAATTTACGTACGAGCGTGTATTAAGGCAAAATTTATTGAAAGTAGCTATTATTAGCTATTATTAATTGGCTATCATGTTTTACACCAGGTCAACCGATATAAACCAGAGGTCAAAAATCATAAATCATGATATTTAAAAGCGTCATTTAATAAAACTGACATTAATCAAGTAATTTCGTATTGGCAAAGTTACAGGTCCTCGGTCAGCTAGCTCCATTGGCCTCGGCCTTCGGCCTCCGGCCTCGGGCCAATACAGCTGACCGAGAATCGATGATTTATCCCTGCAATTTCACAAACTGAATGCCAAACGTCAAAGATTCTGATCAGGCGGCCTCTTCAGCAGCTATCTGATCAGGATCTACACTGTTTGCAAAGGTAGGGATTGTCATTAACAGCGGGATAAATGTTAATCACTTTGACTTAGCGTTTTGATCTTATTAAAAGCTATTCCAATAGTGAAACGCTAAGTCATTGGATCTTTATTATGTTAATTTTTCATTTGAATATTGAGGTTTTACGTCGCACCCCCACCCACCCACCCACCCACCCCCACCCCACCCCTTCCCCCTTCAACGCTGTCCGTGCCAATTTTGAGACGTTGCTGTCAGTATTGTGATACTTTTACCCGACATCGAGATGAAACAACGTCTCAATACTACCGTCTCGACAAACCAATAGGGTTTATATGCAGGGTGCATCAAACTCCTACAACTTTGCCTGGACAACCTTAAAACTTCTACTGAAGCAATTTGCCAGTACTCTTGTGCGGTCGGCTGAAGCTCTGGCTGGAAATATCATGCAGCCCAATCTATTCCACCAAGCCCCATCCCCAACCGCGATAGGCGGGGCCACTTTGGTTTGTAAAAGGCAGAGTTAAAGGCTGTGTCATAATTGCGTCCATTTTGTTAAAAGTTTTCATTCAATCGTAGGCTAAGTTATATGATGTCTTCATTTTGTTAGTGTTTTCATTTACTTACAAGTAATTTTAAAGCTTCGTCATAATGTTTAACACAATGACATGAAACCCAAATGCATAATTATAAAAAATCATTAATCTCCTTAGAACTACATTAACTTAAATTATGAAACCGTCGCGACCTCGCTTTCCCTCACGATTCGCTTCATACGTCGTCTCACCTAGCATCGGCTCTCGCCTCAACTCGCCACGTATACCATCGCCTTTTTACGGACCTTATAAGTTCCAAACGGTGATATCAAGTCAGTCCCTCGCCGTTATTTAGGGGAATGGAGAGGCAACTCCCGCAAAAGTATGTTAGACGCGGCCTATAGCAGGGCAGTCCCGAAAGTTGTCTCCCCTTGAAAAATGACTGAAAATGTGCTAGCTATTCCGAGTCCCCTCAACGATGTAAGACCAAAATATGCCAAAAACACCTTCCAAATAAATTAAATAAGTTCGCGCAAGCTTTTGGTGCATTCGAAGTAGACAAAAAAAAGTTTGCTGATATTAGCAGTACTGTGACGACTGGGATACGTTTGTATTTTTGTGGAGTATAGTGAAGGCTTTCCGTATATATAGAGTGTCACCCCGACAAAATCTATACCATTTTGTGGACAACAACATTATGAGGACACTTTCGTTCTGTGCCATAATCTTAACCCTGTGTCTATGGACCATGGGTATTGGTGGCCAATATGCAGGGTAAGTTATACGTATTTTTCTCTGCATTTTGGCGGATGCATTTTTAATTGTTGTTATTATTATCATTGCTATCGTAATTATTATTATTTTTTATTATTATTGTTAAAAACGAGATATTAAAAGTGAGGAAAGGGAAATTTTCATAAAGACAAATCTTCACAAATATTAACTAAATGTGAAAGTTATCTAATAAATTGACAATTAAAAGTCAAGTATCGTATTTTAAAATGCAGTTTATAGTTATTTTATCTTATAACGTCCCTGTCATTAAGTGAATGACGTCATTTATTTTATATACTCTGCAGTGAAACCAATGCATATCTGAAACAAATAAAAATGATATTTTCACACTATATTTTCACACTGTGAAAAATAACATGCCCTGTTATTTTCACAGTACCAGCCCGGACTACTTTTTCTGGCCAAAATTCATATGTTATTAATAAAATAATTCTGTAAAATTATTGAATTCCTCGGATGTCAAAAGTATTTCATCTCGGATGTTGCAAACATCCGAATTTTCACTCGTGTTTCGCACTCGCGAAAATGTGGATGTTTTCAACATACTCGATGAATTACTTTTGGTATGCACCTCAAAAAAGTAAATATTCTCTACTTAATAAAGTTCGTAATTACACAAGCTACTTGCGAGTGACGTCATCGTGCCGCCCGTGACAGCCATGCGTTTACTTTCGAACTTCCTCGCCGCTAAAATCCGATTTTAAAAACAGAACTTACACTCCTGGTAATTTCAGATAAGATGTATGAAACTCGCCAAAGGCTCGTTTTATACACTTCATATGAAATGACCAATCGTGTAAGACCCAGGATTTTTATTTTTCTATCACTTTAGCCCTTTGTCATTTGATGGATATGAAAAATGTAGAAATTAAAAATTAGAAATTTTAACTCGAAAAAATCGTGATATTTTTGTTATTTCTGCACAAAACATAGATTACGGGGAGTCGACGAGGCGGTTCTATCGAGTACCCACAATCTATGTTTTTGAGCAGAAATAAGAATAATAATGAATACCATCTTAAACCCCAGTTTTACTATATAAAAGTGGGGTATGGGGGGGGGTCAAAATTATATAGGCGTGTTCTCGTAATGGTATCGAATTATGAACAACATCGGGTCACGCAGCCGAATAAAACCAATATTGTTTCATGCATGGAGGGCCAATCTTTTTCTCAAATCCCCCATAGGCGGGGGCCTAATAATGCTTGCTGCATTCACACGTCAACGACATGAATCTGATTATTCGACGAACCATGACGAACTCTCACTGGCCCGATTGCAACATGTTATCAAGTCCCGTAACCCCAAGATCATATAGATAAAACCTGACAGAACTTCGTTAGAAGTTCACCGCTCACCGAGGCGGCTGTAACGAGTACCCGCAATCTATATCTTTAAACAGGAGTACCAAAAATTAAATTATGGTGTATCACTATTTTGTTCTCCTGTTTAAAGATACAGATTGCGAGTACTGGTAAGAGCCGCCTCGTTGAGGCGGTTATAACGAGGTTTTGTCAGGTTTTATCTATATGAACTTGGGGTTACGGGACATGATAACATGTTGCAATTAGGCCATAACGATGTTCCGCAACCTATGTATAGAATATGAACGGGTCCCGCCCATCTGGACCTGGAGAAATAGATAGGGTTGCATTGTGCTACCACGCAGAGCGGAAACTGAACGAACAGGAGTATTGGTAAACCGCTTAGAAGGTCTAAGACTGCCCAGGTGAAGTGGTGCGGGTCGGACAGTCCATGCATTTGGATCCTATTGGTTTGTTTGTGTGGTAGGGATTGAGATGTCATTTCATCCCAGTCTCAGGTAAATGTCCCACAAAACTGGAAGCAACGTCTCAAAATGATCTAAATAGTGTTGACGGGGACGTCAATTCAAACAAACAAACAACAACACAAACACAAAAGAAAAGAACACCACAAAGGGGTAGCTGTCCATAAGAGGGTATTCTGCTCCCTACCAAATCATTTCATTTTTATCTCATCTGAGCCGAAGGCTCCTGGGGAGATATTGTGATCGCTCGTCTGTCCGTCCGTCCGTTCGTCCGTCCGACCACAATTCCTTTAAACGACATCTCCTCCTAAACCACTGAACATGTGAGACTAAACTTGACAGAAAGGAGCTTTAGGTGGTCATTTCTCAAAGTTGTTCAAAGAATTCCATCCCATGAAGAACTCTGGTTTCCATGGCAATGAAAAGGGGAAAATAAGCAATAACCTTTAAAAATTATCTTGTCTGAAACCAGAAGGCCCAGATATTTGATGTTTGGTGTCAAGCTTCATCTAGTGGACCTCTACCAAGATTGTTCAAATTATAGCACTGGGGACAAAAATGGCCCCACTGGATTTACATAAGGCTATATAGGGAAAACAAGAAAGCCAAGGTTTTTGATATTTCTAGTGGACCTCTATCAAGATTGTTCAAATTATAGCACTGTGGACAAAAAATGGCTCAGCCCCGGGGCCTACTTGTTTTACATCGGCTTATATAGGGAAACCCTTTAAAATCTTCTTGTTTGAAATCAGAAGAACCAGGTCTTTGATATTTGGTATGAAGCATCATTTAATGGACCTTTACCAAGATTATTCAAATTATAGCCCTGGGGCCAAAAATGGCCCCGGTCGACATGTTTTACATAATCTTATATAGGCAAAACCTTTAAAAAATCTTCGTGTCAGAAACCAGAAGTTTTGGTATGAATCTTCATCAAGAGGACCTCTATCAAGAGTGTTCAAATTATAGCCCTGTGGCCAAGAATGACATCGTCAGTTTTATATAGGTTTATATAGGGAAAACCTTAAAAAAATCTTCTTGTCTGAAACTGGTCCAGGGCTTCGATATTTGGTATGAGGCTTCATCTAGCGGACATCTGTCAAGTGCCATGGGGCCAAAAACGACCCGTTCCCGGGCCCACTGGTTTTACATCTATAGGCTTATATAGGAAAAACCTTTAAGAATCTTTTTGTCTGAAACGAGAAGGCCCATGTCTTTGGTGTTTAGTATGATGCTTCATCTAGTGAGCCTCCACCGAAATTGTTCAAATTATAGCCCTGGAGCCAAATATGGCACCGGGACAGGGCCCAATCGTTTTACCTAGACATATATAGGGAAAACCATTAAAAATCGTCTTGTCTGACACAAGAAGGCCAAGGTATTTGGTATGAATCTTCCTATAGTGGACCTCTACAGTAGGTGTTCAAATTATTGCCCTGGTGCCAAAAATGGCCCCAACCCGGGTCCACTGGTTTTACATAGATCGTTACATATGATAAACGTTGAAAATCTTCTTAGCCGAAACCAGAAGGCCAAGGTCTTTGAATTTTGATATGAACTTTCACCTGGTAGACCTCTACCATGATTGTTCAAATTATAGCCTTGTGGCCAAAATGACCCCGTCTCGGGGCCGACTGGCTTTACATAGACTTACATTGGAGAAATCTTTGGAAATCTTCTTGTCTGAACCGGAAGGTCAAGGTCTTTGATATTTGGTATGAAGCTTCGTCGAGTGCACCTCTAACACAGTTGTTCTAAATATATCCATGGCGCCAAAAATGGCCCCAGCCCGGGGCCCATTAGTTTTACCTAGACTTATATAGGGAAAACTTTAAATACACTATTTTGTCTGAAACCAGAAGGCCTAGGCCTTTGATATATGACATTAAGCTGCATTAAACAGACATCTACCAAGAGCGTTCAAATTAAAGACCTGTGGTCCCGCCCTGTGACCCACATTTCAAGCTCTGAGGGGGTGGTTGGTTGAGACAAAGGTAATATTTATCTTGCATAAACTGATGGGCGTCCAACTGATGTTGGCTTACAGTTGGGCAAGGCCTGCTGTCCTTGTAGCAGGTAAGGGTAGAGGGGGGGGGGTGTTTATTTCTTCAGTTTCGACACTTCCATTTTTAATTCCCTTTCTCCACTGTTCCTCACTTTCATCTCCTCTGCTATCTCTTCTATCTCTTTTCTCCCTTTCTCTGGGAGACGACACAAAATGACACACAAGGGTTGACGTGTCGTTAAACCCAAATCAAACAAACAAACTCTTACCTCAGGTGAGCAATATAGCACCATCATGGCCCTCTGGTTTTTGCATGTGAACAGCCTACCATGTATGTAGTCATGAGCATGTGTACTTTACCTGTGTTTCAAGGTTCAGTGAACACGTAGATATATAGTGTCTATCCAGCTCTTTCAAGCAATGTTATATCAAGGCCATTAGTTTGTCGATTAGGCCATTTATGCTTCCCTTTGTCCATCCATCAACAATTTACCTTTCCCTTTGGTGTCTTTGATGGGTGGAGTAAGTTAATTGTATCGATTCCTAGTGAGTGAGTGAGTGAGTGAATGGGTGAGTATGTGAGTTTTATGTCCCACCAACAGCTTAGGTCATAGAGAGACGGGGCCTCGGTTTAAAGCCCGAGATCGATCCTGCGACCCCTGGTTTACAAGGCGAGTAGCGTAACCACTACACCACGGAGGCTTCCGTATCGATTCCTGATCTTTGTTTTACTTTTACTTTACATTCGCGTCTTTATTCGTTGATTTTATATGATTATTGTCTAGACATAGCTCCTCCAATCTTAAAAGACCCCTCATGGGAACTGTTTTAATCTCTTATCCTCCTAACGAGTAAATACCCCTCATGGGAACTGTTTTAATCTCTTATCCTCCTAACGAGTATATACCCCTTATGGGAACTGCTTTTATCTCTTATCCTACTAACGAGTAAATACCCCTCATGGGAACTGTTTTAATCTCTTATCCTCCTAACGAGTAATACCCCTCATTGTAACTGCTTTAATCTCTTATCCTCCTAACGAGTAAATTCCCCTCATGGGAACTGTTTTAATCTCTTATCCTTCTAACGAGTATATACCCCTTATGGGAACTGCTTTAATCTCTTATCCTTCTAACGAGTATATACCCCTCATGGGAACTGCTTTAATCTCTTATCCTCCTAACGAGTAAATACCCCTCATGGGAACTGTTTTAATCTCTTATCCTCCTAACGAGTATATACCCCTTACGGGAACTGCTTTAATATCTTATCCTACTAACGAGTAAATACCCCTCATGGGAACTGCTTTAATCTCATATCCTCCTAACGAGTAAATACCCCTCATGGGAACTGTTTTAATCTCTTATCCTCCCGTCGAGGCGGTCCTAACCAGTAACCACAAGTTATACTTTGAGCAGAAATTAAAAAAAAAAAACATATCAGAATGTTTGTGGTAAAATTTCAATATACTGGAATCTGCGTGTTTTCTTAATCATTGTAATATACACTGCTCTTAACAATTAAAGGAACAAACACATATTTCCTCATAGTATAGAAATGTTGGATTATAAGAACCTTATATGGGTGTGAGGGGTAGATAGAAAAAGCCGTCCAAGGGTCACTGTCCGGCATCACGAGGCTTGCCGAGTGATTTCGGACAGTGATCCCGAGGGACGTATTTTTCTATCCACCCCTCACATCCATATTGAATTCTTTTTCTTGCATACCTTCCATTTCTTAGCGCGGAATTTCAATGCTGCAGTCACTTCGGTTACCAACGTCCGCCATATTGTGTTGACACTGCAGGAAAGTAAAGTGACGTCACGGATCGTACATGACGTCAACCTTAACGACGGCGCACACAAGGTCGTAATCAACCAGTGTATTTATCAAACACGCGATTATATTCGATTTGGGGTCAGAACACCAGGGTCAGAACATAAATTTCTATCCCAGGGTAAAATCTCGGATTTCCTTATCTGGTGTGCAAGAAAATGATAAAGAAACAACGATTCAGAAAGATGAATAACTGCAACATGTTAATGGCAAACATTGGCCACCAGTGTTCCCAAATCACAGGCTTTAACCAGTGAAGGAAGAATTTGCATAAATATTTGAGAAATCGCCATCTTTACGTCAGATTATTTCAAATGCCAAACACATGCTCGAATCAGTCACTTTTTCCTGTCACTTAAGTTTATGACCACCCCGAGCAGCACATTTTCCATTTTAGTCTCTTAGCTCAGGTGAGCGATATAGCACCATCATGGTCCTCTTTTTTGCATGTGAACAGCCTGACATGTGTGTACTCTTAATCTTGTGTACTTGAACTGTGTTTCAAGGTTCACTGAACACGTACATATATAGTGTCTATCCAGTTCTTTCAAGCAATGGTATATCAAGGCTATTATTTCGTCGATTAGACCATCTATGCTACCATTTGTCCATCCATCAACAATTTACATTTGCGTTTATATTTCTTGACTTTATTTGCATAACTCCTCCAAGCTTTTAATACCCCTCATGGGTAACTGCTTTAATATCTTATCTTCTCGGAGAGGCGGTCCTAACGAGTACCCACACGCTAATAAATAAAAACATATCAGATGCTCGAATAGGCGTGTTTTCGTAATCATGGTAATACACTGCTCAAAACAATGAAAGGTACAAACACATTTTTCCTCATAGTATAAACAATGTTGAATATGATGATGAAACAACGATTCAGAAAGATGAATAACTTTATCTGCAACATGTGAATGACAAACATTGGCAACCAGTGTTCACAAATCACAGCCTGTTATCTGTTAAGGAAGAATTTGCATAAATATTTGAGAAATCGCCATCTTTATGTCAGATTATTTCAAATGCCATACACTTGCGCAAATCAATCACTTTTTCCCGTCAGTAATGTGTATGACCACCTTGAGCAGCACACTACTCCTGGCATCGCCGAGACATGCTACGAACCAAATTTTGAACACTTTATAACGCTAGTGTTATCCACTCATGTCTAAGAATGTTTGTGAGTTCTTGAATAGTCATTGGTGAATGACCCGCCCCCCATTCTGTAAAGAATGTCCCACATATGTTCTATTGGGTTTAAATCAGGGGAACGTGCCGGCAAGGCCATTATTTCAATAGTCTCACGATTAAGGTAACTCATGACACTTTAGCAGTATGGGGCGCGAATTATCCTGCATCAGAATAAAAATTGTCACCGATTGCCCCAGCGAAAGGCCTCAGAATATGATCTAGAGTTTCACCTCAATACCGTAATGCAGTCCATGTACATCCGTTTATCACATACAAGTCCGTTCGGCCTTCATAAGAAATTCCATCCCATACCATCACTGACCCCTTCTATATATGTCTGTTTCCACAATGTTGCAGTCCTCGTATCGTTCTCATGGTCGTCTCCAGACTCGAATACGTCGATCACATGCACTCTGGTAAAATCTGCTTTCATCCGTGAGCAGCACTGTACGCCAGTCTTGCAATCGCCAGTTCTGATGTTCTTGGGCAAACTCATATCGCCGTGCACGATGTTGCTTGGTGAGAATATGCCCTCATGCCGGGTGTATTGCCCTCAGATTACCTTCATGTAACCTGTTGCGTATGGTTTGATCGGATATCATTTGACTAATTGCATGCTGGAAATCGATTTGTAGCCGTCTACTGCCGATTTCGTATCTTTACATTTCGAAGATATTGATCATCCCTTTGTGACGTCATGCAGTGTCGGCCTTGCCCTTCTCGTCTAGTAAACTCGCCCGTATCCTGGTAGCGTCTCCATATCGTGGCAACAAGACCTCTCGCTACATCAAAGCGTTCAGCAACGATCCTTTGGGTGTGCCCACTTTCAAGCAAAACGACAACTTGAGCGACCTCTTCCAAGAACCGCCTAACACCATATGAAGTCACTATGAAGCCAAAATAACGCCTAACTGAAGGATTGACATGTTTCTGACCCAAACTCAAATTTTAAACATATCGCCACATACCAAATTTCAGCCGTATTATAGGGGTATCCATCCTGTAGAACACACATAACTTCTTAACGTTTGCATGAACATTGTTAAGAGATGTCACTTTAAAATAGTGCCTTTCCTTGAGTTTGAAAATTGCCAAGCGGTGATGTTATACAGGCTTAAAAGTTTGTCCCTTTAATTGTTTTGAGCAGTATAGTTGTGTTCATTATACAGGCTTAAATGTTTGCTCTTTTAATTGTTTTGAGCGGTATAGTTGTTTTTATTACACTGACTGATGTGCTCCATAACGAAAAACACGCCTACACAAGTACATTGAAAAGTTTACCGTAGAAAGTCGCAAATTTCAAGATGAAAAATTGTTATATTTTTCTTATTTCTGCACAAAATATAGATTGTTAGAACCGCTTCGATGAGGCGGTTCTAACGAGTCCCCACAATCTATATTTTAATGCAGAAATAAGAAAAATAATGTTTTCATCTGTAAATCCGAGTTTTACTACAAAGGGGTCAGAATTATATAGGCGTGTTTTCGTGATGTCATCCTCAGGACTTCACGTTTGTCTCGCCGGCAAATTTCAATATTATCAGCTCATTACGATAACACACACGTTGGACATAGTGCATTCTTTCATATCTCAAAAGTGACTACTTTACCGACGAACATTTTTGTGTTTGTTTCTTATTTATACTCCAAAAATAGGTTGTGGGTGCTGGTGAGAACCGCCTCATTGTTTTGCTGTGATTTTTTCCTCAGTGTACATTTCTATTGGCCGAACAGACAATTTGCATGACATATCAAGCCGAAGATTATTAAAATAAATACATCTGAATAGGCACCATTGTCAATGAATCATGCATTTGTTTCTCTTGTCAAGATACGTCTACTCTTACAGAATTCCTTACTTTTATAGCAATTTTAACAGGTACTTTATAAAGATTAAGGAAGCAAGGGTAACAAATGTTATTTCTACAATTTAGCAATGCAAACATTTGTTTTTCAGGAACACCTGTGATTACCCAAGCATTTGTAAAAAGCCGGTGACCGTTTTAGGCCAAATGCGGTAAGAACTGTTTTATCATAATGTCCCTTAACATGGCTTTTTGGACGCAACGTCAGCGATGAGGACTTTTTATCGTCATTATGTCCCCAAAACATGGTTATTGTCACGTTACGTCAACGGTAATAACTGTTTTATCATAATGTCTCTAAACATGGTTAATGGCACGTAACGTCAACGGTAAGAACTGTTTTATCATAATGTCCCTAAAACATGGTTATTGACACGTCACGCCAACGGTAAGAACTGTTTTATCATAATGTCCCTAAAACATGGTTATAGACACGTTACGTCAACAGTAAGAACTGTTTTATCATAATGTCCCTAAACATGGTTATTGGCACGTAACGTCAAAGGTAAGAACTGTCTTATCATAATGTCCATATAACATGGTTATTAACACGTCGCGCCAACGGTAAGAACTGTTTTATTATAATGTCCCTAAAACATGGTCATTGGCACGTAACGTCAACGGTAAGAACAGTTTTATCATAATGTCCCTAAAACATGGTTATTAACGCGTCACGTCAACGGTAAGAACTGTTTTATCATAATTTCATTAAATCATGGTTATTGGCACGTAACGTCAACGGTAAAAACCGTTTTATCATAATGTCCCTAAAACATGGTTATTGTCACGTAACGTCAAGAGCAAAAACTGTGTGTCGTAATATCCCTAAATCATGGTTATTGACACGTAACGTCAACGATAAGAACTGTTTTATCACATGCCCCTAAACGTTGTTATTGGCACGTAACGTCAGCGATGAGAACTTTTTTATCGCCATAATGTCCCCCAAAACATGGTTATTGTCACGTATAAAACATGGGTATTGTCACTTAACGTCAACGGTAAGAACTGTTTTATCATAATGTCCCTTAAATATGGTTAATTGCACGTAACGTCATTGGAGAGAACTGTTTTATTATAATGTCCCTAAAACATGGTTATTGACGCGTAACCACAACAGTAAGAACTGTTAAATCACAATTTCCCTAAAACATTGCTGTTGTCACGTTACGTCATCGGTAACAACCGTTTTATAAAACATGGTTATTGACGCGTAACCACAACAGTAAGAACTGTTAAATCACAATTTCCCTAAAACATTGCTATTGTCACGTTACGTCATCGGTAACAACTGTTTTATCATAATGTCCCTTAAACATGGTTATTGTCGCGTAACGTCAACGGTAATAACTGTTTTATCATAGTGTCCCTAAAACATGGTTATTGGTACGTAACCTCAACGGTAAGAACTGTCCCTAAAACATGGTTATTGTCACGTAACGTCAACGGTAAGAACTGTTTTATCATAATGTCCCTTAAACATGGTTATTGGTATGTAACGTCAACGGTAAGAACTGTTCCTAAAACATGGCTATTGACACGTAACGTCAACGGTAATAACTGTTTTATCATAATGTCCCTAAAACATGATTATTGGTACGTAACGTCAACGGTAAAAACTGTTCCTAAAACATGGTAATGGACACGTAGCTTCAAGACGCCTTTCGTAATTGCATATGTTTTCTATTGCAATTGTTTTGAAATTCGACATCTCACCAGACAAAAATCGATAATTGATGCACAACCTTCACTCATGGTCATTTTACGTGGATAGGTTCCGCTCAATAACACGTCATTGTTGAGGAGGGAGGGGCGGGGGGCAATTTCATTCTCATCAACAGGTCAAATGGGTGCTGTTGTTCACTCATCAGCATGGCATCATGAAACTATATGGAACAGTATTTAGGTAAAAACTCAATTATGCAGCGTGCAATCACAATATGAATTTTTGGAGTCGCACTTTGCATTGTTAAACCCGCACTTTTCTGTATCTAACTACTTTATTCGAGTATGCAACATGCACGAGACCTTTGTATTTGAATAACCTATTTCACATTATTCAGTTTCGATTTTGCAGTGGTTAGACGGGGTACCACTCATTGAGGTGCCGGTAACACTCGATAATTTGCCGTGTTTTTTCCGAAGGCAAGCTTCCGTCTGAGAACATTTGTTTGTTTGATTTGAGGTTTAACGTCCCCGTCAACACTGTAAAGGTCATTTTAGAGACGTTGCTTCCAATTTTGTTGGCCTTTTACCCGACATTGAGATGAAATGACATATCAAGCCTGTCATATCCAGTCTATGACGTAACGTAAATAACGTTGTATGTTAAGTTACTTGACTTCATGTTCATAATATAGTTCTACTATTACACATCGAACTGATCGAGTTGTTTCTTTTACATTTCTAAGTGAAAGGGCTTATGCCCTATCGCAAGACATTACATTGACGACGAGGAAAAAGGAAAGGTGAGGAAGAAGAGATGAAAGATAAGCAGAAGATAATAAAGATAACAAGATAAATCCTGCTCGAGGAAAGAAGGACGACATATACGCAAGACTTCCGCGGAGTGTGGGCCTTGTTTGCTGACGTTGGCTGGGTGAGGGATGCCTATAAGTCCGCAGGTGGGCGTCTCTTGCCTGATGCCTCCAGTTGACCTCTCCCATGAGCTTCGTCGGTTGGTGTGTGCTCGGAGGGTGATGCTGTGTTTGCCGGGTCTTGTCCGTCATCCGTTTCGGTTTCAAAACTTGGGGGTTGAGACACACTGATGAAGATTACATATCAGAAAGGCCTCTGTGTCACTAAATTTGGTATAGTTACGCATTAATTGCAACCACTGGGTCGGTATCTCTGCTGTTAGATGATTCGTTCGTCCCCGAGGGTATCATCAGCTCAGTATCAGTTCCTTAGTGCTGAGGTTGATACTGCGGTGTTGACGTCAGTACTCTAGTACTGATTCAAATATCTATATTATATCTTTAATTTTTGCAGTAGAAATTTCTAATTTTCCTAAAACTAAGACTGACTTGCCAGGTGAGACATGTATCTTAGCAGATTTGGTTGGCATTTTTTTTGTAATATTTTAAATTTTGCAAGTCTCGCTACTTTGGGCATTCTCCTTCCTGATGCCCGGGACTTCCTTGGAGTGTGGGCCTTGTTTGCTGACGTGGGCTTGGTGGGGGACCCCTATAAGTCCGCAGGTGGGCGTTTCTTGCCTGATGCCTCCAGTTGACCTGTCTTATGAGCTACGTCGGTCGGAGTGTGCTCGGGGGGGGGGGGGGGGTGGGTGCTGTGTTTGCCGGGTCTTGTCCGTCATCCGTTTCGGCTTCAAAAGTCTGGGGATGAGACACACTGATGAAGATTAAATATCAGAAAGGCCTCTGTGTCACTAAATTTGGAATAGTTACGCATTAATTGCAACCACTGGGTCTGTATCTCTGCTGGTGGATGATTCGTTCGTCCCCGAGGGTATCATCGGCTCAGCATCAGTTCCTTAGTGCTGAGGTTGATAGTGCGGTGATGACGTCAGTACTCAAGCGCTGATTTAAATAACTATATTATATCTTTAATTTTTGCAGTAGAAATTTCTAATTTTTCTAAATCTAAGACTGATTTGTCAGGTGAGACATGCATCTTAGCGGATTTGGTTTCCACTTTTTGTAATATTTTAAATTTTGCAAGTCTCGCGACTTTGGACATCTCCTTCCAGATGCCCCGGACTTCCGTGGAGTGTAGGCCATTTTTGCTGACGTTGGCTCTGTGGGGGATGCCTGCGGTTGGGCGTCTCTTGCCTGATGCGTCTATTTGACCTGTCTCATGAGCTACGTCGGTCGGAGTGTGCTCGGAGGGGGATGTGCTGTGTTTGCCGGGTCTTGTCCGTCATTCGTTTCGGTTTCAAAACTTTGGGGTTGAGACACACTGATGAAGATTACATATCAGTAAGGCCTCTGTGTCACTAAATTTGGTATAGTTACGCATTAATTGCAACCACTGGGTCGGTATCTCTGCTGGTGGATGATTCGTTCGTCCCCGAGGGTATCATCAGCTCAGTATCAGTTCCTTAGTGCTGAGGTTGATACTGCGGTGTTGACGTCAGTACTCTAGTACTGATTCAAATATCTATATTATATCTTTAATTTTTGCAGTAGAAATTTCTAATTTTTCTAAAACTAAGACTGACTTGCCAGGTGAGACATGTATCTTAGCAGATTTGGTTGCCATTTTTTTGTAATATTTTAACTTTTGCAAGTCTCGCTACTTTGGGCATTCTCCTTCCTGATGCCCGGGCTTTCCTTGGAGTGTGGGCCTTGTTTGTTGACGTTGGCTCCGTGGGGGACCCCTATAAGTCCGCGGGTGGGCGTTTCTTGCCTGATGCCTCCAGTTGACCTGTCTTATGAGCTACGTCGGTCGGAGTGTGCTCGGGGGGGGGGGGGGTGCTGTGTTTGCCGGGTCTTGTCCGTCATCCGTTTCGGCTTCAAAAGTCTGGGGATGAGACACACTGATGAAGATTAAATATCAGAAAGGCCTCTGTGTCACTAAATTTGGAATAGTTACGCATTAATTGCAACCACTGGGTCGGTATCTCTGCTGGTGGATGATTCGTTCGTCCCCGAGTGAATCATCGGCTCAGCATCAGTTTTTTAGTGCTGAGGTTGATAGTGTGGTGTTGACGTCAGTACTCTAGTGCTGATTTAAATAACTATATTATATCTTTAATTTTTGCAGTAGAAATTTCTAATTTTTCTAAATCTAAGACTGACTTGTCAGGTGAGACATGCATCTTAGCGGATTTGGTTTCCACTTTTTGTAATATTTTAAATTTTGCAAGTCTCGCGACTTTGGACATCTCCTTCCAGATGCCCGGGACTTCCGTGGAGTGTAGGCCATTTTTGCTGACGTTGGCTCGGTGGGGGATGCCTGCGGGTGGGCGTCTCTTGCCTGATGCCTCTATTTGACCTGTCTCATGAGCTACGTCGGTCGGAGTGTGCTCGGAGGGGGATGTGCTGTGTTTGCGAGGTCTTGTCCGTCATCCGTTTCGGTTTCAAAACTTTGGGGTTGAGACACACTGATGAGGGTTAAATATCTGAAAGGCCTATGTGTCACTAAATTTGGTATAGTTACCCAGGCAATGGGAAGTAGCCGAGAATACGCAGATAAGCTACGGCGCCCAGGCAATGGGTAGTAGCAGAGAACACGCAGATGTTCCAAAAGAAGAATTATTATTCCTGACGATGAGAAGAAGCAGCGAGCATACAGATGTTCACGATTAGGACCATAATTAGGATTAAGTATTAGAAAGAGGGTACCAAACAAGTAGAGCCGCTTCGGCCCGGGTTTTTCAAGTGAGTTCTGGCTACAGCTGGTGAGAAGTGAGCAGTGGAAATTGTAAGTCCCTGTCCCTCCAATCTTCCCCCAAATACAAGGGCATCTTGATATTTTATGCGGGGGTTAAGTTACTTTAATGGCGACGAGGAAAAAACCAGTATTTGCAGTTAATTTAGACATTAATTTTTCGTCTTTTCCTATTGACACAGTGTCCGTGTCTTTCAAGAAAGTCTTGACAAACACCAAGCCTATAGACCTACAGCTGAAGATAAGACAAGCACTAGAAGTCATCAGAATCTGTGCCAAGTATGAAGATGATCCTCTCAGGGAAGAATTTGATGAATGGATAAAGGGGGATAAGACTGTGGGTAGAAGAGCTACTATTTTTCATTTATTGATGTCTAGGTTTAGGGAATTGAAGGGAATGTTAGAGTTTAAAAATACTGAGAAGGAATTCAGATACACCACGGAAATGATGGGGCTCATCAAAGTGACAGGAAGTGTACACAAGGAAAAATTTACATTCTCCAAGGAAGAACAGAAAGAAAATATATTAGAGCTACTAAGCAATTATGATAAAAATGATGTATTAATGTGCACAGATGGATCAGCTCTAGGTAATCCCGATCCGACTGTAGATGGTGCTGTGGTCTATCTAGAGGGTTACTCCAGCACACCAGTTTTGATGAACAAGGGAGATTCTCCTATAGGGAACAATTATATTAGAGAAGGTAGGTATACAGATCGGGCTAGAATTCTTGGCTGATCTAGACTTCAAAGGGAGAGAAGGCCATATTCTGACCGATTGTCAACCAGCTATTAAGACTGCTTTCAGTACTGAAATGCCAACTAGCAAGATTGAAACAGTTCTTAGTATCAAGGGGAGTTTAGCAAAAGCACGGTATAGGGAGAATATTGTCAAAGTTCATTGGGTACCGGGACACAAAGATATTGGAATGAGTTGGCAGATCAAAAAACGAAGGTGGCAGCATCAGAAATGATTACAAACAATGAGGTAAAACCAATCCTGGACAAGAAAGAAGCAGTACGGGAGTGTAAATCACAGAGAAAGGAAAAATGGGTAAGAAGATACAAGTGCTAAGACAAAGTGAACGTATTGCAGGAAATATTTGGGGAAGTGGGAAAAAGGATCTCACCGTTGTCTCACCTCTGTGGTTCTTTGATTTCTGTGTTCACGGAGATGTTGCACTGATGAGTTAGGAGGCCTTCATGCGGACTGAACAAATTATTTGTATAAATCGCGACGTAAGTAAGGGCGAGAATTATGGCCACGTAAAATCGATTTAAGCCCCCCAGTGGAAATCTTCCACTGACCGTTCCAAGGCGGCTCTTCCGTGGCGATTTATTTATGTTGTTGTTTGTTACTTACTGTGTGTATCACTTGTGTCTTTTAATTTTGGATGGCCATATGGCCATTTTGTGGGAAAGTAACTGTCCATATGGCCTTCCTTTGTTTAGGTTTCCATTATGGTTTGGTCGCTTAATGTTTGTATTTCTTTCCCTTTGGTGTCTTTTATGGATGGAGTAAGTTAATTGTATCAATTCCTGATCTTTGTTTTACTTTTACTGTCATGGAGATAAGGACAGAAGGACTTTCTCTGCAGTAAATCAGTTGCTTTGTTGACATTCAATCTTAAATGATCACCAGGCAAACAAACATCTGTCAAGTTTGTGCGAGACATGCAACATGAAAGAAAATGTGGATAATATTCTGTTCCACTGTCAGAGATTTAAATCAGAAAGGGATACTTTAGAGTATAATGTTGAAGAGATTCTGGGCAGGCAGGATGTGAAATTGGTAACAGACATTAACCTGAAAGTGTTCACAGGCATGATTGAAAACATTAGTTAGCAAGGAAGGAAGGAACTGACAGATGCACTGATGGAATTTATCAAGAGTACAAAAAGATTTTGAAGTGCATTGGAATACAATGTATAAGTATTACGCGTTTTTCACATAGGGAAATGCACAAGTGACTTACCTAAGTACCAGGAGATCATAGGCAGCGATAAAATGCCTTGTAGCTATACTACAACAACAACAACAAAAGGGAGAGAAGATGGTAGTATTTCAATTAATTGTTTAAATATAAACGAAGTGATTCGGAAACTGCAAAAAGGTACTAAGTGCTCTTGACATTTCTGACCCATAAATTCCAAACGTATCCAGTTTTTGGTCAGACAGTAAAATTTACTTAGGTGGAATTGTTTGCACTTGTGTGAACGGAGACCAGTTTTACTGGGCACTTTTCAATATAAACATTCAATACGAGTCTTTTAGACCGTTTAAATGTTACAGTAACTGCTCAAAGCATTACCCCACCCACTCCCCTTTGATCAGACCTGTTTCGTCGTGTAGACTTTAAGGTGCATCGTGTAGGGAGCAATTAGTTTGATAAGTGATTACAAGCCAGCGACAGAGCAGGCTAAGTGCTTTGTAAGTAGCTTACCTTGTTACACTCAGAAATGCCAGTAAAAGCCACACGTGTTCATCATGAGAGTCAATGTCAACACAGCATCTGTTAATGAACTGAAGATGATTCCAGGAGTTGGTGACAGATTAGCCAAACTGTTAGTGAAATTCAGACAGGCGTACAAAGGCACTCAAGCTTACACTCCGAAGAAACCTGTCTGCTGAAGTCCTAAGTATGATAGACTTCTCAGAGCCACAGACACCTGATCTTTTTGATATAGACTCCCTTGGTCTACCATCTGTTCCAAAAAACAGACATATGGGAGCCACTGAGAACCTTTGCCAGCGCACAGGCTGCAGTGGAACCCCCGAGTTTGCCATCACCGCTGAGTGCAGACAGATGGGAGCCATTTGGTATCTTTGATGCCACCACATCTGGAGCGCCAGACAATTTCACCAGGCTGGTGAAATCTTAAGATGCAACGTCAAGGTTACGGCAAGCAGAGCCAGACACAACCAATATGTTAGCGACAGTTACAGGCCAAAATACAGAATTTCAAGAGGCAGGGATTTGTGCTATGTTAGCCGAATCTCAGGTTCCTAGCTCAAGGTTCAGTCGCCCAGAAACATGCGCTATGTTAGCGAAAGGTGAAAGTGCTAGGTCAGACATATTAAATACAGCTGCTTCAGAGGGATGGCTGCTAAAATTCGTTTCCGCTGACCGTTCCAAGGCGGTTCATCTGTCGCGGTTTAGTTTTGTAATTGTTTGTCTTTGGGTGTTTATGTTACTTATATTATTTTATTTTGGATAGCCTATTGGCCATTTTGCTGGAAAGTAACTGTCCTATTGGCTTTCTGCTGTAGGTGTTTCCATTGGGATATGTTGCTTCATGTTTGTATTTCTTTCCATTTGGTGTCTCTGATGGGAGTTGTGGGCTAATTGTATCGATTCCTGATCATTGCCTCTACTTCTATTTCGGATGAAGAATAGTCAGCCAAGATACAAACGGATTCAGCTACAGAGGCATTGAGAATAACAACAATAAGATCTTGTAGATCTGACTGAGCGTTGCACGAGCAAATGCTAACAAAAGAGACTTCAAGGTCTTGTAGATCCAGGTTTAGGTCTCCAAGGTCAACAGCTAGAGGATCAGGCAATCAAAGATCAAGATCAAGGTCCAAAAGCTCAGGACATATGGCAGACAAGGAAGAAACGACTTCTGGGTCTTGTAGATCCAAGCACAGGCCCCACAGACCATCGAGATCAAGATCACCAGAACATAGACACCATTCCAGAAAGTCGATTGGTAAAGATCAGGAAACATCACATAGACATTCACGGTCCAAATTGAGGTCGGCTTCAATGTCATCATCGAGGTCAATTTCAAGATATCCAACTAAAAGACATGATGAAAAGAGATATTCGACCAAGAAAGATAATTCTAAATCAAAATATCGTAAGTCTAGTCTTGAACGCAAAGCACTAGATTTCTTCACAATAGCTGTTGCAGATACTGCGGAATATTCTTATTGATGAAGAAGTTAGAAAAGTAGAAGTAAAACAAAGATCAGGAATTGATACAATTAACTTACTCCACCCATAAAAGACACCAAAGTAGGTTCGGTGTCAAAGAGTTGGTGGAAACATCCAGAGCAAAATTGCACCAATCTTATCAGAGATCAGAAGAAAGTTTGGAAGACGGGGCAGAGCTTGTGATGACATTGGCAACAGCAGCTTTTGTAGATTTGCTAGAAGACCATATGAAACAGGAAGCAATTGCCAGATTTTGCCAAGGTTGTAATCATAAGGATGCAGTCAAACATGCTTATTTTAAACACACAGAAAGCATAGAAGAGGCATTAAATCTTATCAAGTATCAGCAGTTTATTTCCCAGGCTATTGATGGCAAGAAGCCGAAAAGAGGAAATGCTGCTTCAATGAATGCTGTAGAAGCTCCATCTGAAACTAGAATAGAACAGCTCATACAAGCAGCTCTAGAAAACTTTGCAAGCAAACTGCAAGTAAGCTCGCAGTCTTCATCAGACGGAGAAAAAACAAGCGTCTAGTGCAGAAAGAAAGAAAAGTTCAATAAAGTGCTTCTTCTGCAAAAAGTTTAGCCACAGAAAGAAAGACTTTAGGGTATTTCAGGCATGGCTTTGCTTACAGAACACAAAATCAGGCAGTGGTTCCAGTGACCAAGGATAACACTAGAAGGACCTAACATATATGTCAAAGACAGACATTGGTTATCAAGAAGTTCCCAGAAAATACAGACAGTTGTATAACTGGTTGTTTGCAAACTGTTGAAAACTGGGATACACTACCGGAACATGAAGATGGTCTTCAGACAGCTGAAGATCCTGATGGTCATCAAGCTGTGATTACTTGTGTAGTGTATATTTACTTGTCCTTTGATATCATTGATTTCATTGTGGAATTTGAAAAATATATGAGGGTCACTGATGGGGCCTATTGGCCGAAACTAGCTAGTCTGGTCCAGAAAGCATGTACACTCCATATTTCGATTTACGTAGTGTATTCCTTGCTTCCAAAGAATAACCCTTTCCAGAACATATTGGACTTGTTGTTCAAGACATTCGGATGATTCTATTTTCATGATAAGATCACTTCGACTTATAGTTCATGATTGTCGGATGATTCTATTTGTTTCTCATGATAAGATTACTTGGAGTTTTAGTTCAAGATAGTCGGATGATTCTATTTGTTCTCATGATAAGATCACTTGGACTTGTAGTTCAAGATAGTCGGATGATTCCATTGTTTCTCATGATAAGATTACTTGGACTTGTAGTTCAAGATAGTCGGATGAGTCCATTGTTTCGCAGGATAAGATCACTTGGATCTGTAGTTCAAGATAATCAGATGATTCCATTGATCTTCGTGATAAGATCACTTGGACTATGATCACATCATAGTGTAGTTTATATTTTCTTGTCCTTTTGGATCATTGATTCCATTGTGGAATTTTGCAAATAATTGAGGGTCACTGATGAGGCCTAATTGGCCGAAACTAGCTAGTCTGGCCCAGAAAACATGTTTGCTTTATATTTTCCAGTTCTGTGGTGTATTCCTTGCTTCTAAAGGATAACCCTTTTATAGAACATATGTGTAGTTCAAGACAGTCATTGGTCATCAAGAAGAAATTACATGGGCTTGTAGCTCAAGACAGTCCTTGTTCATCATGGAGAAATTGCTTGGGCTTGTAGCTCAGTCAATGCTTGTTCATCAAGAAGAAATTGCTTTGGCTTGTAGCTCGGTCAGTCCTTGTTCAGCAAGAAGAAATTACTTGGGCCTGTAGCTCCAGACAGGCATTGGACATCAATAAGAAATTACTTAAGCTTGTAGCTCAAGACGGTCATTGTTCATCAAGAGGAAATGACTTGGGCTTGTAGCTCAAGACGTCGATGATCCAGCGTTGGCCAAAAAGCCGATTGATCTTGAAGTTCAAGTCGGTGGATTATTCAAAGGTTCTTCAAGAAGAAATTGGAAAACCCTATGGTTCATCAAAAAGATACCAATTGGACTTGTAGTCCAAGACAGTTTCCTTGTAAGATGCGCTGCACCAAAGAGGTAAGGGTTTTGTGGTGGCCCGAGGCTGTCACATCTCTTTTCAGATCTCCCACCGTGGGTGAAGACTTTCATCATAAAGTTGGTGGGAGTGTGGTAACATCTCTCCGGTACCGAACATCTGAATGTACCAGGGCCGGTAAGTGTTGGGAATTAGTATTAGGAGGGTACCAAACAAGCGGAGAAGTGAGTTCTGGCTACGGCTGGCGAGAAGTGAGCAGTGGAATTTGTAAGTCCCTGTCCCTCCAACCTTCCTCCTAATCTTGATATCTTATGCGGCCTGCCGCCCAATAAAACCAATAAGGTTTATAAGCATGGACGGGTCGACTCGCACCGCTTTGCTTGTACAGGCATAGATCATCCCAGCTGTTTACCAGTACTCGTGTGCGGGTCGGTTTCCGCACTGCGTGGAAGCATCACGCAGCCCATAAATATTTTTCAAGCCCCGATGAACGAAGGCCGACCGTCTGAGAAGATCGCATTCGTTTTTGCAGGGGCCAAATTCCAGCCAGTAGCGATAAATCTAAACAAGCTATAATAATTCGGCAATTTACAACAATGTGCCCGTTTGCGTCATTAATGTGTTTAACAGCGATGTTCCTAATTTATATATTTACGAGAGGCAGTACTTATATTAAAAAGTTTTTGTTTTAACTTTTTGTAATTTTTATTTCGATAATATACGCACATTTTAACAACATTGGGACGTAATACAATCACTATAAAATTTAAACATAGAACTAGCACTTATGGTCCATTTCGAGCCATGTTTAAGAAATAGATCGGGTATCAGTGATTCATTGAGTGACATACTACTGCTTGAAGGTTAACTGTAAAATAGATCCAGTCACGAGCACGTAGCGCGAGTGTTTTTTCTACCCATAACTGTCCGACAAGCAGCGATATATCACTCATTAAACTAAGGCACAAGAGCCGATCTTTTCGGATCTAATACACTGGAAGTCGACGAAAATAATATTGATTCCTTCAGGTTCTCTCTATCCTCCGCCATTGTTTAAATGAATCCCGCCAGTATTACTAAATTTATCATACGACGCCTCATCCGAGAATGGAATAACACATTGTAATAAACCCGACAATCCACCAGTGGACCAAACATGCAAACCGGACAGATACGCTGCGTAGCGTTACACGTATGCCGTCCTAAACGAAGTCGCGTTTACTAATGGCGGAATATTAACATTTTCGTACAAAAATCGTGAATTAAATGCGTTCTAAATATCATATGATAAACAGAATCTTGCATTCGTGCTCATGTATTACCGAATCTACCAAACTCGTTGAGTAAAAGGGGTAGTATTCTCGACAAAGCCTTGCATTGTATCCATTTTCCTCAACTCGCCTAATAAACCAGACAAGACATGAACACCCATGCAAGATCCTCTATATATTTATGCCCCCCCCCCCCCTGGAATTCTTTCCACTGACCGTTCCAAGGCGGTTCTTCTGTGGCGGTGTATTCATGTTGTTCTTTGTTACTACTCACTGTGTGTATCACTTGTGTCTTTTTATTTTAGATGGCCATTTGGCCATTTTGTGGGAAAGTAACTGTCCTTATGGCCATCCTTTGTTTAGGTTTCCATTATGGTCTGGTCGCTTCGTGTTTGTGTTTCTTTCCTTTTGGTTTCTTTGATGGGTTGAGTAAGTTAATTATATCGATTCATGATTTTTGTTTTACTTATACTTTACCTGTTTTCATAACGTACCTGATACAAAGTAGAAGTAAAACAAAGATAAGGAATCGATACAATTAACTTACTCAACCCAACAAAGACACCAAAGGGAAAGAAATACAAACATGAAGCGACCAGACCATAATGGAAACCTAAACAAAGGATGACACCATAGGGATAGAAACACAAACATGAAGCGACCAGACCATAATGGAAACCTAAACAAAGGATGGCTACAAGGACAGTTACTTCCCCTCAAATTGGCCAAATGGCCATCCAAAATGAAAAGACACAAGCAATACACACAGTAAGAAGTAACAAACAACAACATAAATGAACCACCACAGAATAACCGCCTTGGAATGGTCAGTGGAAAGAATCCCACTGGGGGGCTTAAATCGATTTTACATGGCCATAATCTTCGCCCTTACCTCTGTCGCGGTATACACTAATTTTGTATAGTTCGCATGAAGGCTTCCTAATCGACGTTACACCACTTAACGTCAAAATAACAATGAAGGACGTCATTAAACTGAATAAAAGTCGCGTTCTTACGAGATGTGTAGTGATTTTTCACTATATGTCACTAGATTTTACTATTAGCTATCAGTGTTAGAATCTGTAATATACCACGGGCCTCCGTGGCCTAGTGGAAAAGAGCGCTGACTCTTAGTCATTAGGTCTCTCACCGCCGTAGGTTCGAGCCTCGCTCGGGCCACGTGTGAGAAGCCAAGTTCTGCAACGAAAGGTCAGGTGGTTTTTCTCCGGGTACTTCGGTTTTCGCCCACCTCTGATTAACAATCGGCTCGATATGAGTGAAATTATCTTGAAAGGGCCGTAAAACCCAAACCAAAAAAAAAAAAAAAAAAAAAAAAAAAAAAAAATCTGTAATATACCCGACTTACTTGTGAGATATAACTATCGTAGAGCATAGATTGCTAGAACTTCGATGACTCGTTTACGATGAATAAGTCGTTTTATTTTTTAAATAATGAGGGATAGGTCAGTGAGATTTTCTTCTTTTATCCTGCAAGTGTATGTTGTGTGTGCTCATTATAATCGACTCGTTGAGGCGGCTCAAACCAGCACACAAAACATTTGTATTACATGTCACGGGACGAGGGTTTATTACATGTATTTATCCGTGAGTTCTAGTTTGGAACCAAGAACTAAGCCATGGACGACTGATGGGGATGACATTTAATAGAAATAATGTAAAAGATGAGCATCACTTGGTCACATGGAACATCTGAAAATATAGCAATTAACATCTTATTGGAATCCATGATAAACACGTATATGAGTGACTATAAACTATGAACCTTCCACTCAAACAGCTTGCGAACAAGTGCAGTGAGGCATAGCTTTACATCAGTGAGTGTTAGTCAAAGTTATAGGATATTGTACGGTTGGTTAGCGAATTGACGGGCCGAAGGTTAATGGATGAAATACAGTCACAAACAATAGATATATGAGATGGAAATAAAACAAAACAAAAATAACAAACTGATGTTGTTTTTTTTACTTTATTTCTACCTGTGACACATTTCCCTGCCAAGGAAAATGTCGTCCTCGACATACTTAAAAATAATATATTGTCCTGTAAATATTTCCCAAAAAACTTAAACATCAACCATATAAACTAAGGCAATGAGTGACTGACTGACTGAATGAATGAATGAATGAATAATGAATTGGTGTAACAACGAATGTCTGTTTACAAAGCTTGCAGGTGAACGTGGTCATGGAGTTGAGTCGTCTGTTCAAATCCTTCAAGGCTACTCTGGAAATTAAACAGACAATAAATGAAAATGTTGTTAAAGTTAATATATGGTGAGAAGGCGTTTTATAGACATCACCGTGAGAACATTCACACAAACGCTTAAGTGAAAAACGCCCATACACAGTACTCTGAAACAATATTTACATAATTCATTGTATCTGCACAATGCTTCATATGCCTTATATGGCATTAACTGTACAAAACATAAAGGATAGAGTTTGAACATCAACCTCTACTTCGCCATCTTCGGCTATCAAAGGATTCTGTGCATATTCTAATGAAGCAGTATGTAAATTTCTGGATACCAGTGTGTTACACCTTAATTAAGCCATGTGTCACATGGCTGACAGGCACAAAGGATCATCGGACCCAATACAGATTAAACAGGCACTGGAACTCCCACCAAATGGTAATTCCACTGCAGGTTATGATATTTTACATAACCCAAGTTGGTTCTGGAATTTCTGTAGTTGCAGTATCATCTACAGGCTCATCTGCCACTGTGTCTACTGTTTCTTCTTTTGGCAAACAGAAGAAAGGGAGAAGATGATTTCGACGGAGAGTTTTAATCCTACCAACACCATCCTCTCTCCTTACCTTAAAAATTGGAATATATGGGAGAGGCTGTTCAAGGATCCTATATGGTTCCTGTTCCCGTTCATCTACCATGTTTCTGTATAAGGACTCTGTCGCCAACATCAAGCTTATTTTCCCTGACATTCTGGTCATAGTACTGTTTGTACCGGTCAGCTTACCGAGACGCTTTTTGAGTTGCCTTCTGATATGCAGACTCTAGACGAGTTTGAAGCTTCTTAGCATACTCAGTCTGGCTTTCCCCAGTGACTTGATTTGGCTGCAGACCAAGAAATGCGTCAATTGCAAGTCTAGGATGGCGACCAAACATCAGAAAAAATGGCGACAATCATGTGCTTTCATGTCTTGTTGCATTGTATGCATACATAAGTGCTGGAACGTAAGATTTCCATTCGCATTTTTTCAAGTTGTCCAGAGTCCCTAACATCCGCGACAAGGTCTTTTTAAATCTTTCAGCTTGTACGTTCCCCATTGGGTGATACGGAGTTGTCCTAGGCTTCCTTGCACCAATGCCGGATGACTCTGGATTCGAAGTGCTGAGCTTTATCGGTATATAACTTTGCTGGAAACTTGTAATGTACGAAGAAATGATGAAACAGGACTCTCGCAGTTGTTTTGGCCGTCTGATTTCTGGTCGGGATTGCCTTAGCATAGCGAGTAAAGTGATCTGTAATGACAAGTATACTGTCATGATCACCTTTCGACTGTTCGAGCGACAGATAAACAATGCACACAAGATCCATAGAATTTGCACATATTGTGTTGTGTTGATGCTTACCAGTTCTGCCGCTGGAACAGGGCGTGTCTCACCTGCCACACAGACGCATCTTACTCTCTATATCACTACCCATCCCTGGCCAAAAGAATCTAGTTTTGACACGGCCTTGATGACCTTGGTCGTCATGTAAAGCTGCCAAAATGACGTCCTTGACGTTGACTTGACATGGTCATATGTTTCACCTTTAATTATTGCTCTTCTGTAAAGAACCCCCTGTTTCATGTTTTATTTGGCCCAGTCTCTCAGATATTTCTAAACACCGGGGTGTTCATTAGCAGTTGGTTTCGTAGGCCTCAGAAGAAGGTCTTTCACTCTTGAGATAATAGGATGCCTGTCTTGACCCTTTTTCCAGTCAGCATAGCTAAGTGCATTCGCCTTCAAAATTTCAGATGGAACTGTATCTGAAATCAGTTCCTGCATTGTCTGGCCAACAAGTTTGCTTTCAGCAATTGGGCGTTCTTCAGTTGAAACAAGGCAAGTGTTCATAACTGCCTTCAAAACATCGAGTAGATTACTCGCATATTACCATTTTCATATTGCCGAGATAGACTGTCGGCGTCCCAGTTCAATTTCCCACTCCTGTAAGTGATGGTAAAATTGTAGTTTGCAAGGCTAGCTACCCAGCGATGTCCAGTTGCATCAAGTTTGGCCGATGTTAACATATAAGTCAGTGGATTGTTATCTGTTACCACTTCGAATTCAGTCCCGTAGAGGTAACATATGTCAGTGGATTGTTATCTGTTATATGTCAGTGGATTGCTATCTGTTACCACTTCGTAGCCTGGATTGTAATTTAGTTAACATCACAAAAGACATGTGCTCATAAAGGAGCCGTCTAATCAACGCAACTAAACTCAACTCAACTTTATTTGCAAATCACATATCATAACATTGAATACATGAAATGCGCCAATAATAGGCATAGAACACCAAACAGAATAAAAAAACATATCTGCAAGCAATCAAAATTCAGTTAATTTTCGTAAATATTCGGAAGTCTCCGCCTAGTCAAATAGCTTAGACACGGTACCGACCGAAGAATTATATATCACAGTGACCCCACACACCCAGAGCAAGCCTGCGCACATACTGATCTTATCTGCACCATTCGCCGGCTCCTCAGTCACCAAATATGCTGTCTTAACTTGTATTGGTGGAGGCGATACCAAAATCACTATTATTGGTATTTACAACAAATTTATATTTTAGAAGTACAATGGTCTGAACACATTGCGATGAACAGAGATAAAACTTGGACACAAAACAAATACAACAAACCTAATTCCTGGTCTGACATATACAATATAAATTGTGTATTAATGGTTTTATCCGGAAGGATGTAGTGTCACTAAATTATCCGTTTTATGCCAAAAATATATTTCTCTCGTTTCTCTCACTCATTTGTGTCTCCAATACGCTTGCAGATGTTTTAGGGTAACTGCCGAATACAGACGGGCGTTTACGGGAAAGTACGAAAGAACGAACACAGCGCCACCGAACGAGAAAAATGGGAACTTAAAGAAGCAGAAACGGAATTTCAATTACAAAAGTGGACGAGAAAGTGAATGAAAACTACAAAAATTCCAAAATCAGACTAAAACATGAATATCATAATGCAGTGTTGCACAATTGTAACTAATTATAGAATAACAGAGTCTCTAAACTACAACTGCAAGTGACATGATATATACTTGCGATCTCAATGGTGCATAATTGAGTTTTTACTTAAATCCTGTGCCATACGAATAAAATTTCACAATGAAACGGTTTCATACACAATGTATTGTTGCTTTTAGATAATCTTTAAAGTTAATGCATTGTTATTTTGCCATTTTGTAACTACATGCGTTGTTAGTATGTCAACTTGACATGCTGTATTGTTGCTATGCCAACTTGAAATGCTGTATTGATGCTATGCCAACTTGGCAGGCTGTATTGTTGCTATGTCAACTTGACATGTTCTACTGTTGCTATGCCAACTTGGCAGGATGTATTGTTGCTATGCTATCTTGGCAGGCTGTTTTGTGGCTATGTCAACTTGGCATGCTGTATTGTAGCAATGCCAATTTGTCAGACTGTTTTGTTGCTATGCCAACATGGCAGACTGTATTGTTGCTATGCCAACTTGGCAGGCTGTATTGTTTTTATGCCAATTTTGCAGGCTGTATTGTTTCTATGCCAACTTTGCAGACTGTATTTTGCTATGCCATCTTGACATGCTGTATTGTTGGTATGCCAACTTGGCAGTTTTTATTGTTGCTTTGCCTACTTGACAGGCTGTATTGTTGCTATGCCAGTTTGGCAGGCTGTATTGTTGCTATGCCTACTTGTGAGGCTGTATTGTTGCTATGCCTACTTGGCAGGGTATAACGTTGCTATGCCAACTTTGCAGGCTGTTTTGTTGCTATGCCTACTTGGCAGGCTGTATTGTTGCTATGACAAATTGGCAGGCTGTTTTGTTGCTATGACAAATTGGCAGGCTATATTGTTATTATGCCAACTTGGCATAAAAACAATACTGGCTGCCACGTTGGCATAGCAACAATACAGCCTGCAAAACTGGGATAGCAACAATGCATGATCATTGATCATTGATACTTGATCTTTGCCTCTTCTTCTATTTGGCAGGCTGTATTGTTGGTATGCCAACCTGGCAGGCTGTACTGTTGCTATGACAAATCGGCAGGCTGTTTTGTTGCTATGCGAACTTGGCAGGCTGTTTTTTGCTATGCCAACTTGGCAGGCTGTATTGTTGCTATGTCAACTTGAAAGGCTGTATTGTTGCTATGCCTTCTTGACATGCTGTATTGTTGCTATGCCTACTTGACATGCTGTATTGTTGCTATGCCAACTCGGCAGGCGGTATTGTTGTTATGCCAACGTAGCAGATTGTATTGTTGCTATGCCAACTTGGCAGGCTGTATTGTTGCTATGCCTACTTGGCAGGATATAACGTTGCTATGCCAACTTTGCAGGCTGTATTGTTGCTATGCCTACTTGGCAGGCTGTAATGTTGCTATCACCCGATTGGCAGGCTGTATTGTTGCTATGCCAGCTTGGCAGGCTGAAGTGTTGCTATGTCAGCTTGGCGGGCTCTATTTTTGTTATGCCAACATGGCAGTCTGTATTGTTGCTATGTCAACATGGCAGGCTGTATTGTTGCTATGCCAACTTGGCAGGCTGAAATGTTGCTATGTCAATTTGGCAGGCTCTATTTTTGCTATGGCAACATGGCAGTCTGTATTGTTGCTATGCCAGCTTGGCAGGCTGTATTGTTGCTATGCCAACTTGACATGCTATATTGTTGCTGCGCCATTTTGACATGTTGTATTGTTGCTATGCCAACTTGACATGCTGTATTGTTGCTATGTCTACTTGGCAGGCTGTATTGTTGCTATACCAACTTGGCAGGCTGTATTGTTGTTATGCCAACTTGGCAGACTGTATTGTTGCTATGCCAACTTGGCAGGCTGTATTGTTGCTATGTCAACAATTTAATGCATAATATATTTTGACACGAAACTGGCCTTTCTGCAAGAAATAAATTAGTCAATGTTATCGCCTTATTCGTCGGCTTTCGTAAACTTCTCGTGAATTTTCGGCGTCTCGTGAATTGCGACCCATTTACCGACCCCTATGTATTGGATAACAATATCGCAATTTTCGGAAGTCGCGAACATAAATACATGCATTCAGTCGGGTGTGAAATTATGTTAATAGAGGTCACCAGTCTCAGGTCAGTTTGTCCGAGCTATACTATGCCATTTTGTTACCATACATGCATTGTTGGCATGGCAACTTCATAAAGCAGGCGGTCTAAGAGCTACACCAATATATTTAAAAATGATTTCAATATTGACTTGGTAATATATTTTACTTGCTGCATTGCTATTTTCTGTTCCAGGACAATACCAGTTCCTTGTATCATAACAGACGACTGTAGTGAGTACAGCAACCTTTCTTATTCTCTTTATAAAAAAAGGGTTAAACTTTTAATTACGATAACACACCCCATTATTCTAATAAACGCTTGAGACATAGTGCATTTTTCATCACACTCCATTACGCTAACAAACGCTTGCGACATAGTACGATTTCCATCACATCCCATTACTGTAACAAACGCTTGAGACATAGTGCAGTTGTCATCACACCCCATTACTCTAATGAACGCTAGAGACATAGTGCTTTTTTCATCACACCCCTTTACATTAACAAACGCTTGAAACATAGTGAATTTCCATCACACCCCATTACGCTAACAAACGCTTGAGACACAGTACATTTTTCATCACAACCCATTGGGCATTGCGCCATTCTCCTTGCCCTAAATCATAGTGTATTTTATGTTTTCTCGTCCTTTGGGAATTGATTCCATCGTGGAAGTTTGAGAATATCTGAGGGTCACTGATGAGGCCTAAATGGCCGAAACTAGCGAGTCTGACCCAGAAAAAAGTACACTCCATATTTTCAAGTCCTGTGGGGTATTCATTGATTCCAAATGATAACCTTTTCTAGAGCATATTGAGACATAGTACATTTTTTTGTCACACCCCATTACTCTAACAAACGCTTGAGAAATAGCGCATTTTAATCACACCCCATACGCTAACAAACGCTTGAGACATAATGCATTTTTCATTACACCCCTTTACGGTACCAAACGCTTGAGACATAGTGCATTTTTCATTATACCCCATCACACTAACAAACGCTTGCGACACAAAAACAAACGCTTGAGATATAGTGCATTTTTCATCAAATCCCATTACTCTATTAAACACTAGAGACATAGTACATTTTTCATCACACCCCATTACACAAACAAACGCTTGAGACACAGTGCATTTTCCATCATAACACTTTACATTAACAAACGCCTGAGACATAGTGCATTTTTCATCACACCCCATTACTCTAGTAAACGCTTGAGACATAGTACATTTTTCAGCACATCCCATTACGCTAGCAAACGCTTGCGACACAGTGCATTTTTCATATCTCCAATATGGCTACTTTTTAGATGAAAGTCAGTGATATTTGTCTTATTTATACTTAAAACATATAGGTTTTAGGTGCTCGTTAGAACCTAACTTGTTTGTTTGATTAGAGGTTTAACGTCCCTGTCAACACTGTAAAGGTCATTTTGGAGAAGTGCGAGTGTCGGACCGTCCATGCTTATAAATTCTTTTGGTTACATTGGGCGACAGGACTTGAGAAGTTATTTCATCTCAATGTCGGTAAAAGTCCCACAACAATAGGAGCAACGTCTTAAAAATGACCTTCACAGTGTTAACGATGAGGTTAAACCTCAAATCAAACGAACTAACAAACACCCACTTCTCGACTAGTAACCCTTTTTGCTACTAGTTTCAGCTGTTACCATTCATTTTTGATTTCATCAGTAAAAACTGACATTGCCACCCCAGTTTCTCATCTAACCATTTCATTATTCAGAATTTCGCATTTAAGGGAAATGGGTACACTCCCAGGGAAGGCAACTCCTTCAAAAGTATTTTTGTCTCCCATCTAAAAGGGGGTCAACTCTTAAAGGAAAGAATTTGTTCCTTAGGAGCACTTTTTTTAAGAGTAGACCCCTTTCTCAGTGGCACGGGGATTTTAGAAAATTGAAAGGAAATCCCGAAAGTTGTCTCCCTTTGAAAAATAGGGGAAAATCTACCAGGTGTTCCCTTCCCCTTAAAGGACATGAAAATTAGGACAACTACAGGATGAGAGGGATGCTGGTAAGACTCAACACTGACGGCACTCGTGGGTGGATTGTTCTATAGAACTTCAGTGGCTCGGACTACCCTTGTTTCGAACAAATTTTTGTGGCCCCATAGGTGTATAAGCTATTAAAGTTCGACTGTATCTAAATAACGGGTTCTGAACGGGGAGTCCGTTCCGTTTAACTGTTAAATTCGTATATTTTAATCAAATAGTTAAGACATGATCAAATGCTGTCGTCTCCATTTAAGAGGTCTGCAAATGTCCGTATATACGAGCACAGTTCAGATCGTACAAATAGCTACATCTTTTACAATGCACACTGACGCCAAAGCGATAAGAATAACCCGGATATACCGTAAAGATCCTAAGTTGTGGGCAGGTAGACGTAAGCAGACAACACAGATCTAGATCAGACTGCTCCCCAAGTCAGATAAGATCTACACTTTTTGTTATTCCGTCTGCACCTTTAAGACTCCTTGTTGGATAAAGAAACATATAAAATCAAGAATTACAGTAAGTCCCAATGGGGCCGAATTTATAATATTTTTACGAAAAAAAATCGTTACCTGGTTTTCGTGCAAATACTACCAGTGCAGTCGGTGATAGTGACGTAGACACTACTAACGTATCTAAGATTAATATAGTAATAACGGGTCAACTTACAAATAATCGACCCAAAGGGGTATGGTGGGGGGCAGGAAAAGCCGTTTCTAACCTCTGGCTTGGTGTAGCTGGGTCTTCATCACGTGAACGAGACTGTGGAATGAACATCCCCTTAAACCCCTTTATAAAGAGTAAACTGGGGTTAACGTGAGTAAACATTGTTTCACTTAGGTTGAGGGGCCGTAAGAAAAATATAAGGAATTTTCATCAGAAAACTAGCCATTTTGACAATGTGAAAAATGCTCTATGACGGATGAATATGAGCCAGCGCATGTCAAAACCTACAATAAGACATGTGTGCCTAACGAAGACTCAGATCAGCCTGCGCATCCGCGCACGACAAACCTATGTGCGCCCATCGAAGACTCAGATAAGTCTGCGAATCCATATAGTCTAACCAGAGACTTCTCTTGCTGCATGAAGTAGCATTGAGTGTTCATTGTGCGCTCTAAGGATAGCTAAGGCCCCAATGCTACTTCAGGCAGCAAAAGAAGTCTCTGGTTAGACTATATGGATGCGCAGGCTGATCTGAGTCTTCGATTGGCACACATGTTTTATTGTAGTTTTGTCGTGCGCTGGCTCATATGTTATCGTAATATTACAGCGACCTTCTACGCCAGCTGGAGTGACTGTAAGAGAGGAATAGGGGGTGAGACAAGAACCAGGTTTGGTCGATGCTGTTCCGGGAAGTGTACAAGCATTGTATCGCAGACTGAAAGCTGTGACAACCATGGACCTATCTAATATCGAGTAACGGTGGGTAGCAGAAATAGGGATGACCCCATGCACTGTTTCATCGAAATTTTATCTGATCTACATTTCTGATATATTTCTGAATATTCAAAAACTGGAACAGGGAAACAGAAAAGAATAAGATCTTCACCGCACACTAAATACGGCTTATTCTATCATTGAGCCGGCCAACACAATTTGCATAATAAAACCTCAAAACATGATTCTCTCGTAAGGATAGCTAAGGCCCAAATGCTACTTCATGCAGCAAGAGAAGTCTCTGGTTAGACTATATGGATGCGCAGACTGATCTGAGTCTTCGATGGGCGCACATGTCAGATTGTAGGTTTTGTCGTGCGCTGGCTCAAATGTTATCGTAATGTTACAGCGACCTACTACGCTAGCTGGAGTGACTGTAAGAGAGTAATAGGGGGCGATACAAGAACCAGGTTTGGCCAATGCTGTTCCAGCAAGTGTACAAGCATTGTAAAGCAGACAGAAAGTTGTGGGGCATGAGTAACGGTGGGTAGGAGAAATATGGATGACCACATGCACTGCTTGCATCAAAGTTTTATCTGATCTACATTTCTGTTACATTTATGAATATTCACAAACTGTGAAAATTTGACACATCAACGATCGATTGCAAGTGATTAGGTTAGTCTATATGAAGGTCAAGACAAGTTTCGCAACTAAATTTTATAGACGCCATTCTGGTTAAATTTCAAAATTCAATATTGGACTGAAATCTCTTCTGCAACAAGGTCTATCGGAACCCGAATTTTATGGTGACTTAGTATATAAATTCAGAAAAATATATGACCACAATGACTTCAGCACCAAATTTCGTAAAATCATTCTTCGATATGAAAATATTGTGTACAACATGGATGTTACACGAGAGACTGCATGCATGGTAGTTAATCCAATCACGGTTGGCAACTTTGCTTCCCTTTTTATTGCACGCCGGTGGGTCAGGCCTCAGATCCTATGACGGTTCCAACGTAAAGGCTTATTGAGAATTAGAGAGATCTAATTCAAGGTAATGTTGGTTGGTGCCTGATGCTCTGTCTCAGGTCGGGCCAATCGGAGTCTAACTGTTGGTTTTCTTTTGCTCCAGCATTTCAGTGGTTTCTTGCGTTGCACTGATGAGTTAGGAGGCCTTCATGCGGACTGAACGAATTATTTTTCTAAATCGCGACAGAAGTAAGGGCGAGGATTGTGGCCACGTAAAATCGATTTAAGCCCTCCCCCCCCCCTTCCCCAATCGAAATCTTTCCACTGACCGTTCCAAGGCGGTTCTTCTGTGGCGGTTTATTTATGTTGTTGTTTTTTCTTTACTGTGTGTATAACTTGTGTCTTTTTATTTTGGATGGCCATATGGCCATTTTGTGGGAAATTGACTGTCCTTATGGCCTTCCTTTGTTTAGGTTTCCATGATGGTCAGGTCGCTTAATGTTTGTGTTTCTTTCTTTCGCAACTAAATTTTATAGGCGCCATTCTGATTAAATTTCAAAATTCAATATTGGACTGAAATCTCTTCTGCAACAAGGTCTATCGGAACCCGAATTTTATGGTGACTTAGTATATAAATTCAGAAAAATATATGACCACAATGACTTCAGCACCCAATTTCGTAAAATCATTCTTCGATATAAAAATATTGTGTACAACATGGATGTTACACGAGAGACTGCATGCATGGTAGTTAATCCAATCACGGTTGGCAACTTTGCTTCCCTCTTTTATTGCACGCCGGTGGGTCAGGCCTCAGATCCTATGACGGTTCCAACGTAAAGGCTTATTGAGAATTAGAGAGATCTAATTCAAGGTAATGTTGGTTGGTGCCTGATGCTCTGTCTCAGGTCGGGCCAATCGGAGTCTAACTGTTGGTTTTCTTTTGCTCCAGCATTTCAGTGGTTTCTTGCGTTGCACTGATGAGTTAGGAGGCCTTCATGCGGACTGAACGAATTATTTTTCTAAATCACGACAGAAGTAAGGGCGAGGATTGTGGCCACGTAAGATCGATTTAAGCCCCCCCCCCCTCCCCAATCGAAATCTTTCCACTGACAGTTCCAAGGCGGTTCTTCTGTGGCGGTTTATTTATTTATGTTGTTGTTTTTTCTTTACTGTGTGTATAACTTGTGTCTTTTTATTTTGGATGGCCATATGGCCATTTTGTGGGAAAGTGACTGTCCTTATGGCCTTCCTTTGTTTAGGTTTCCATGATGGTCAGGTCGCTTAATGTTTGTTTTTCTTTCCCTTTGGTGTCTTTGATGGGTGGAGTAAGTTAATTGTATCGATTCCTGATCTTTGTTCTACTTCTACTTTCCTGCGTTATATTGGTTACCTAAACTTCATAAAAAAACATACAAAGCACGGTTTATTGCAAATTCAAGCTCTTGCACCATCACTGAACTCTTCAAATTATTATCTTCATGTTTTACTGAAGTTTCGGTAACCAATATAACGTATGAAGCTTGTCTTGGCCTTCTGTAACACTGACAGCAAGCTTGGTGGCTGAATGACACATGTGGTCATCAACTAAAGCCATCTCTATAGCTAAATGCTGAAGTTCATAGGCCTTAGTACCAGCAAGTTCTTGCTGAAGAGCTTTAACATAGTGAAGCCGTCAAACAACGACCACATTGTTAGAGACCTTATCAGCTGGAGCCAAAACAAACTTCCAGTGAAAATCTTGAATTATACCTAGTTTAAGGTGACGTAAAGATATCTTAGGTTTAGGAGACAATAAGTTCGTATTTTGCGAATAAAAAGAAATGTGTTTGTTCACTAATTTCAGAATGCTAAGTTTTCATTCCTAAAGAGCTTTATACTCAACATACTCTCGTTTACACCATCGATTACCAAATTATTATATAATCACCATTGTTTCTTGTGCCGTGCGATCTAGTTTTACGCTTTCGACAGTCCAAAAGCGCGAAAATATCAAAGTCGGACATTTTAGATTTATTACCCTCAGGATAACTGTAGTTATTAAAGCCCAATGGAAAAGGTGTCTGTAATATTGTACTCAATTTTAATGGCGAGTCTTCTGTTGCGGTTTATTTTTAGTATGATTTGCCTTTGAGTGAGTGTATCGCTTATAGTTTTGTTATATTTTTCTGCCTATTCGAAATTTGCAAAATTGCAGTATGTTTCCTCTCTGGCTTTCGTTGCCGGATCATTACAGGGTCACTGATGAGGCTTTATTAGCCGAAACTACGTAGTCTGACCCATCTTCTTTCTTATGAATGTTTTCATTGCTCTTAAAGGAACTCATTTTTGATTTTTATTTGCCTTCACTGCAGCTGGTGTTGTGCCGTGTGGCGGCCGTAAAACGTCTCCCCGTACATCAACCATAGTGCAGTTTATATTTTACTTTTGGTCCTTTGAGATCAGCGTAAATATTCTGAGAAATCAGAAATAAATTATTTGTTTAGACTCATATTCTAGACAGGTTTTTAATTATTTGGACCCCATTTTGATTTATATCTTTGAATCGACTGCCTGTTCGAAATTTGCAAAATTGCAGTATGTTTCCTCTCTGGCTTTCGTTGCCGGATCATTACAGGGTCACTGATTAGGCTTTATTAGCCGAAACTACGTAGTCTGACCCATCTTCTTTCTTATGAATGTTTTCATTGCTCTTAAAGGAACTCATTTTTTATTTTTATTTGGTTAGCAAGTTGACCTTTTAGTGGGAAAGTAACTGTCCTTTTGGCCTGCCACAGAATTCGACAACCCATACAAACAGAAAAGAGTAAGATCTTCACCTCAAATTAAATGACGCTTATTTTATCATTGAGCCGACCAACACAATTTGCATAATAAAACCCCGAAAACACACCTATGGAAACTTGTCTCCTTAAACCACACTTTTATATAGTAAAACTGAGGTTTGCGGGGGTATACATTATTTTTCTTATTTTTGCTTAAACACACAGATTTGGGGTACTCGTTAGAACTGCCTCATCGAGGTGGTTCTAACGAGTATACACAATCTATGTTTTGAGCAGAAAATAGAGTGAGTAAGTGAGTGAGTGAGTGAGTGAGTATTTGAGTTTTACGTCCCAGCAACAACTAAGGTCATACGGAGACGGGACCTCGGTTTAAAGACTCATCCGAAAGTCTTGAGAAGCCCGGGATCGATTCTGCGATCCCTGGTTTACGAGGCGAGTAGCGTATCCACTACACCACGGAGGCTTCTGAGCAGAAATTAGAAAAATATCGAAATCTTTTCATCTGAAAATTCAAATTTTTTGGTGGTAAAATTTACAACGTATTTGCATAGGCGTGATTTCGTAATAACTCTCTCGAATCTGGTAGCCGTAACGTAAGAACTAACTTTGCGACGTCGATGACTTCATTTACGCCGCTTCAATCTTCAAACGCGTGATGACCAAATATCCAAACATGATTCTCTCGTATCTGGTAGCCGTAACATTAGAACTGACTTTGCGACATCGATGACATCATTTACGCCGCTTCTTCATTCAAACGTGCAACGACCAAATACCCAAACATGATACTCTCGTATCTGGTATCCGTAACGTTAGAACTGACTTTGCGACGTCGATTACATCATTTACGCCGCGTTATCTTTCCAAGGCGTGACGACCAAATACCCAAACATGATGTTCTCGTATCTTGTATCCGTTACGTTAGAACTGACTTTGCGACGTCTATGACATCATTTACGCCGCTTCACCCTTCCAACGCGTGACGACCAAATACCCAAACATGATGCGCTCGTATCTGGTAGCAGTAACGTTAGAACAGACTTTGCGACGTCGATGACATCATTTACGCCGTTTCATCCTTCCAACGTGCGACGACCAAATACCCAAACATGATGCTCTCGTATCTGGTATCCGTAACGTTAGAACTTACTTTGCGACGTCATTGACATCATTTACACCTCTTCATTCTTCCAACGCGTGACGTCCAAATACCCAAACATGATGCTCTCGTATCTGATAGCAGTAACGTTAGAACTGACTTTTCGACGTCGATGACATCACTTACGCCGTTTCATCCTTCCAACGAGTGACTTTCAAATACCCAAACATGATGCTCTCGTATCTGATAGCGGTAACGTTAGAACTGACTTTGCGACGTCGATGACATCATTATTGCCGCTTCATTCTTCCAATGTGTGTCGACCAAATACCCAAACATGATGCTCTCGTATCTGGTAGCCGTAACGTTAGAACTGACTTTGCGACGTCGATGACATCATTTACGCCACCTCAATCTTCCATCGCTTGACGACCAAATATCCAAACCAGTCGATCTACATATTAAATTGTACTTAATGCAGTGCGTGAAATTAAGAAAACACATTATCTACGACAACGCATGTATAAGCAGATTTCTGAACACAATTGAAATCGTTACAAATAATGAACTCTTAATATTTTACATCCTATTTTTTCCTACTGACACAATGAATATGCCTGTAGTACCATTTCATCGTCAAAGTTGACTCACAAGGCCTTAGTCTACGAGTTCGACCTGAAGATAAAGATTTTCGTCCCCTCAACATCTAAGGTCATATACAGACGGGACTTGATCGAACACACGACTCCTGGTTACGAAGCTTGTGGCTGAAGTACTACAGAACAGGCTTCACTGCGGATTTCCGGAGATATGACGGTACTAATGGGGCCTAATTTGCCAAAACTAGCTAGTCTGATACTGAAAAATCTTGCACACTCCATGGTTTTGAGTTCTATGTTGTAGTTCTTGGTTTCAAAGGGTGACCCCTTTTCAGAACATTTAACTTCACCACAGCTGATATTAAGGGAATGTGTGGCGGCCTTAAAAAGTCTCCCTGTCCGTCAGCATAGTGTAGGTTATATTTTCTAGTCCTTTTGGACCATCGATTTCGCTGCAAAATTTAAGAAATATGCGGGTTACTAATGAGGCCTATTCGGCCGAAACTAGCTAGTCTGGCCCAGACAAATCACACACACCCCATTGTTTTCTGTTTCTGTGCTGTAGTCATTGGTTTCAAAGGATTACCCCCTTTTCAGAACATGTAACTTCACCACAACTGATGTGGCGGCCGTAAAAACTCTCTCTCAACCATGTATGCAGTACTTTGTTGCCCATATTTTGTTCTGAATCTTTCGTTTTGGCTAAAAAAGTGAACCCATGTCTCGTCATCTGTGAAGACATTAGCGAAAGACCGTGCATTGTAATTTGGAAACTTTTTAAGCAACTTCTTGGCGCACTGAACGCGTGTCTTTTTCTGCTAATCTGTCAACAGATTGGGAATCCATCAAGCACAGATCTTTCTCATTTTCAAATCCCGTTTCAGACTTGTATGAGCTGCTCCTAATGAGATGTCAACCATACTAGCTATTTGCCTAGTGGTGTATCGTGCATCGGTAGCAACTATTTCTGTCACTCTAGCAACCATCTTTGCAGATATAGCTATTTTCGGTCGACGATCATGTGTTGCATCTTCTGTTGAGCCTAGCCCACAGCTGAATTTCTAACACCAAGGAAAAATTGTCGGAAAAGACATTTCATTATGCCCATAAACCGAACATATTTCATCAAAAATGTCTTTGCACCGTATCAGAATGACGTCTATAAAATTTTGAAATGGCTTTGATGATTCTGACTCCTCACTTTTCTTTTCGCTTTCCGCTGTTGATGTTTCCATTAGGGTCCAGTTATTTTATGTTTGTTTTTCTCTCCCCTTTGTTTCCCTGGTGGGAGGTTTGGTTTAATTGCATCGATATCTGGTTATTGCCTTTACTTCTATTTTGCATATCAGGGTTGTTTTGTTTGTGCCATGTGGCGGCTGTAAAAGGTATCCTTGTATATGCAGTTAATTCTCTTATTTTTCCTATACTCGGGGAATGCATTTATAATTTCTTTTCACCGTTCCTTAAAAGTCATTTATCACGAAAATTAACAAAATTTAGTATTAAGTACACTGAGAGAAGACATACAGAGAACCATTTTACTGAAAACTACATGAAAAAATGTCCATTCGTTCCACAAGTATGTTCATCTGTATCTCATACCTACCTTTTTTCCTCTAAGTGTAACATCCCTTGAGTTTTGGTTGATTTAGACGAACAATGCAATATTTTGTGACATCATAGTGGTGTTCACTTTTTGTATCAGCTTTAAAACTAACATAATTTAATTTCAGAAATCTATAACGTTTTTATCAGCTCACCTGTCATGTAATGACGAGGTGAGCTTTTGGGATCACTTTTCGTCCGTAGTCCGTCGTGCGTCCGTCCGTCCGTCCGTGCGTCCGTCCGTCCGTAAACAATTTCTTCAAACGACATCTCCTCCTAAACCGCTGATCGGATTTTGACCAAACTTCACAGGAATGATCCTTAGGTGGTCCCCTTCTAGGTCACAGGAGCCAACAATAGATTTTTTTTCATCGAAAACTTAAAAAATCTTCTTCCCTGAAACCACAAGGCCCAGGTCCTTGATATTTTGTATGAAGCTTATCTAGTGGACCCCTACCGAGACTGTTAAAATTATAGTGCTGGAGCCAAAAATGCTCCCACCCAAGTCCCTTTGGTTTTACATAGGATTATATAGGGAAAATCTTTAAATTCTTCTCCTCTGAAACCGTAAGGCCCAGGTCTTTGATATTTGGTATGAAAAGTAGAAGTAAAACAAAGATCAGGAATTGATACAATTAACTTACTCCACCCATATAAATAAATCGCCACAGAAGAGCCGCCTTGGAACTGTCAGTGGAAGATTTCCACTGGGGGGCTTAAATCGATTTTACGTGGCCACAATCCTCGCCCTTACTTCCGTCGCGATTTAGACAAATAATTTGTTCAGTCCGCATGAAGCATGAAGGCCTCCTAACTCATCAGTGCAACATCTCCATGAACACAAAAATCAAAGAACCACAGAGGTGAGACAACGGTGAGGACTCGACAGCAAGAAACCACTGAAATGCTGGAGCAAAAGAAAACCAACAGTTAGACTCCGATGAGCCCGACCAGAGACAGAGCATCAGGCACCAACCAACATTATCTCTTTAATTTTCAATAAGCCTTTACGTTGGAGCCGTCATAGAATCTGAGGCCTGACCCACCGGCGTGCAATTAAAGAGGGAAGCAAAGTTGCCAACCGTGATTGGGTTAACTACCATGCATGCAGTCTGTCGTATAATATCCATGTTGTACCCATTCTTTTTTTTTTATATCGAAGAATTATGAAGCTTCATCTAGTGGACCCCTACCAAGATTGTTCAAATTATAGTGCTGGGGCCAAAAATGCACCCGCTGCGGGGTCATTTGGTTTTCCATCTGCTTATATAGGGAAAATCTTTACAAATCTTCTAAACCGCAAGGCCAAGGTCTTTGATATTTGGTATGAAGCTTCATCTAGTGGACCCCTACCAAGATTGTTCAAATTATAGTGCTGGGGCAAAAAATGCCTCTGCCCTGGGGCCATTTGGTTTTATATGTGCTTATATAGGTAAAGTCTTTGAAAATCTTCTTCTCTGAAACACCAAGGACCAGGTCTTTGATATTTGGTATGCAGCTTCATCTAGGGGACCCCTACTAAGAATGTTCAAATTATAGTACTGGGGCCAAAATTGCCCCCGCCCCGGGGCCCTTTGGTTTTATATGGGCCAATATATGGTATATCTTTAAAAATCTTCTTCTGTGAAACAGCAAGGCCCAGGTCTTTGATATTTGGCAAGACGCTTCATCTAGTAGACCCCTACCAAGATTGTTCAAATTATAGTGCTGGGGCAATAAATGCCCCCACCCGGGGGCCCTTTGGTTTTACATAGACTTATATAGGAAAAGTCTTGAAAAATCTTCTTCTCTGAAACCATAAGGCCTAGGTCTTTGATATTTGGTATGAAGCTTCATCTTGTGGACCTCTACCAAGATTGTTCAAATTATATTGCGATAATCTTTGAAAATCTTCTTCTCTGAAATAGCAAGGCCCAGGTCTTTGATATTTGGTTCATCTAGTGGACCTCTATCAAGATTGTTTAAACTATAGCTCTGAGGCCAAAAATGCCTCTGCCCCGGGCCATGTGGTTTTACATGGGCTTAAGTAGGGAATATCTTTAAAAAAATCTTCTCTGAAACCGCAAGGCCCAGGTCTTTGATATTTGGTGTGTAGCTTCATCTAGTGGACCTTTGCCAAGATTGTTCAAATTATAGCCTTTGTTGTTATTTGGTATGAAGCTTCACCTTTTTAGACCTCCCTCAACGTTATGCACATAATAACCCTGGGGTCAATAATGGCCCTCCCCAGGGCCCACTTGTTACTTTATGGATCAGGTGAGCGATCCAGGGCCATTATGGCCCTCTTGTATATTTTACTTATGGCAAGTAATGACAATGAATATTATTAATAACTTTGGATATAAATTTGAAATTTCATTTCCGAATTAAGACGTTTATATATGTTTTAAATATAAGTTTAAACTGTTTAAAACTAATAGTCGGGGATTTGAAATTCGTAGCACCCGTATTTAAGGAGTTTAATGCACCTTATTTTCTCACACTTAACTATGATATTAATTTATTGAGAGGTCTCTTAGCATCTAGCAAATGGAGTTAGAAAATCAAAAAAGTGGAGAAAAAAGACATAAAAAAGGGAGATAAATGTTCCTACCCTCTTTTCTCATTTAACCAGCTAAAACAATTCAAAACGACATCTCCTCTGAAACTACAAGGCCATTTGGAACCACAATATATATGAAGCTGCCATGGGATGGAATAAAAAAACATATATTCTGAATGTCTGGGTCACATGACCAAAATTTCCACCATGCCCATACATGGTAAAAACCTTTGAAAATCGCCTTCTCAAGAACCTATATACCGATGACCTTGAAACGTGGTATGCAATATTTGGGACCCGGGCCCTATCAAACCTGTTCAATTGATGACATTTGGTTGACCTTGACCTTTCTCACGTCAAGGTCACATTCGGTCACTTAGGATTGTGTATGGAAAAGACAGGATTTTCTGATTCTGTTGCAGCTTATGACATCAGACTTGATATTTGCAACCAGCAAAATGATCCTGGGGCCATAAGATTAAATATTTCTATTTTTGCTAAAACTACTGTGCTAACTGATACCAAATTACATATACTGCATCAGTGTGGTCGAGAAATAAAAGTTTGTTTGAGGGGCCTGTGTGATTGACACACCAATATATGGCCAAAAGTGATTTTGAATTCTGCATCTCAGGAAATACAAGACCATTTTGGACTCTAGCCCTTCTAAAATGGTTCAAAACTGACAATAATGTATGCGACGACAATAAAAGAAAAACAATGGTTGATTTCAAAATGAATTGGCAGCAATGGTCCTTGGATAGGCCTATACTAAACCATTATGGTATGTTAAAATAAATGGCCACAAATGGGGTGGGGCGATTTATGCCCACTTATGCTCTGGTGAGTGTTGTTTCCCATGGGCTGCTTGTTTATAATTTTGTGTTCAGGGCAGTTATAAAAAGTCGCGTATGCCTGATGGCAAGCGTAAACCATATTTAATTTGCGTTGTCATGATACAGCGGCCACAGTTTTCTGATTTACTGATTGCGCTTGTTTGGTTATTTTCTATTGCTTCGCTGCATCTTCCAGCCTTCATAAACCATTAACTGATGACCAGTGGAAAGTAGAAGTAAAACAAAGATCAGGAATTGATACAATTAACTTACTCCACCCCTAAAAGACACCAAAGGGAAAGAAATACAAACATTAAGCGACCAGACCATCATGGAAACCTAAACAAAGGAAGGCCATAAGGACAGTTACTTTCCCACAAAATGGCCATATGGCCATCCAAAACCAAAAGACACAAGTGATACACACAGAAAGTAACAAACAACAACATAAATAAATCGCCACAGAAGAACCGCCTTGGAACGGTCAGTGGAAGATTTCCACTTGGGTGGGGGGGGGGCTTAAATCGATTTTACGTGGCCACAATCCTCGCCCTTACTTCCGTCGCGATTTAGACAAATAATTTGTTCAGTCCGCATGAAGCATGAAGGCCTCCTAACTCATCAGTGCAACATCTCCGTGAACACAAAAATCAAAGAACCACAGAGGTGAGACAACGGTGAGGACTCGACAGCAAGAAACCACTGAAATGCTTGAGTAAAAGAAAACCAACAGTAAGACTCCGATGAGCCCGACCAGAGACAGAGCATCAGGCACCAACCAACATTATCTCTCTAATTTTTAATAAGCCTTTACGTTGGAGCCGTCATAGAATCTGAGGCCTGACCCACCGGCGTGCAATTAAAGAGGGAAGCAAAGTTGCCAACCGTGATTGGGTTAACTACCATGCATGCCGTTTGTCGTATAATATCCATGTTGTACCCAATCTTTTTATATCGAAGAATGATTTTACGAAATTGGGTGCTGAAGTCATTGCGGTTATATATTTTTCTGAATTTATATACTAAGTCACCATAAAATTCGGGTTCCGATAGACCTTGTTGCAGAAGAGATTTAAGTCCAATATTGTATTTTGAAATTAAATCAGAATGGCGTCTATAAAATTTTGAAAAGGCTTTGCGTAGTTTATGGTACCGATAACCCTGACTAAGGAGTTAACCGTTAATAATTTATTACGAGTGTTGAAGTCAGTTACAAGACTACACACTCTAGCAAATCGAATTAATTGTGAAATATAAACGCCATAGGATGGCGCACGAGGAACATCACCATCCAAAAAAGGAAAATTTACAATCTCAAAATCAAAGTCATCGCATTTATCATAAATTTTGCACGAAACAAATCCATCTACAATAGATAGATGTAAATCCAAAAACGGTATCAGAAGAATTTGTTTTATTTAACTGAAGTTCTAGGGGGTAAATCTGACTGATCAAACCATCAAAATAGGTATTATCCATATTTAATAAATCATCTAAATATCTAGAAGTAGAGCTAAAAGCTTCAATAATTTCAGATTGGTTATCAATGGAATGCGACAAAATGAAGTCTCTTTCATAACAATACAAGAACAGATCAGCCACAAGAGGTGCGCAATTAGTACCCATCGGAATACCCACAATTTGTCTAAATAACTTAGTACCGAATCTAATATAATATTGTCAAGTAGAAAGGTGAGGGCATCACACACTTTCTGACATGACCAAAGTGTATAATTCTTATGCTCTTTAGAAGTGAAAAATGCATTTCTGACATTACATGCAAGATAGAGAGAATCTTCTCTGTGAAAAGCCCATTCAATTAAATCATTAAACTTTTCTTTTATAAGATTATGAGGAAGTGTAGTGTAAAGAGTGGAAAAATCGTAGGTAGACAGGCTAGTAGCACGAAAATGTCTAGATTTCAATTTATTTAAAACCTCATTCGAATTTTTTATAGACCAAAACAGATTTCTTCCTGATCTTTCAAAGACTTTATCACAATATTTAATTACATGCGTTTTAATAGCAGTAAGACAGGAAGTTAATAATTTAGAAAGTTCATTGGTAGTGCAAGAGCTAGAATTTGCAATAAACCGTGCTTTGTAAGGTTTTTTAGGAAGTTTGGTATGAAGTTACGACGACAGCAATACCTCTGAAAGACAACCATGGTCAGTGAAAATTTTTTCAAAGGGTTGGCAGGTTTTTGTCCAGTATTTCATAATTAAAGGAGAGACGTATTTTAACACCTCTGAACAATCCAACCTCCTTTCACTGATGGTCTGCGAAATTTTACTGAAAACAAAAAAGAAACAGTATATAGTATTTGGTGAAACGACTTTACTTAAATGTTTTATTGGTTTATTGTTTTGGTTTTTACCATTTATTTGCTGCAAGCAAAGATACTTTACTACATTTCAATATCAGCATCTAATTCTCCAACTGCGGATTTGATATACTCCAGCTTATTTGCTGATTGAATGCCATTGGTTTTGGTTGATCTTTTGGCAAACATACGCAAATTGAGGTCACCAAGTTACATGAAGATGCAGAAAAGGTCAGTCCAGATTCTGCGTTGAACCCGATGTCCCCATCCTTCTTGGAAAAGGTGTAAAGCAGAAGCTTGATTTTCCTAGGAATCGTAACATTTATTAGGTCAAATATCGTCCGTGTTCAAAATATCTGACATATTACGTTTCAACCTCAAGTAAATTAACCCGCCCGCCTAGTTCCTTTAATATGTACGAACGTATTTCCGCCAGAACGTCTGGAGGTAGGTGTCTGATGATCTGTCTCTGATAGGGCTAACCGGAGCCTAACTGTTGGGTTTCCTTTGCTGCAGCATTCTAGCTATTCCATGCTGTCGAGTCCTCATCGTTGTGTCATCTCCTTAATCGTTTGATTTTATGTTCTCGGAGATGTTGCACTGATGAGCTAGAAATCCATCATGCAAACTGAAGAACTTATTGGTTTTAACCAAGGCAACCAAGGACGAGGATTATGGCCACCTAAAATCTATGTAAGTGTCCACCCTAACCCCCACCCCGAAAAAACTTCTTACTGGCCCCGTTCTAAGGCGGTCCTTCTGTTGTGGTTTATTTTTCGTATTGTTAGTCTTTAAGATGTAAGTATTGCTAATGCCTTTCTATTTTGGATTGCCGTTTGGCCATGTGGGGAGATAACTCTCCTTCTGGCTTTCCATTGGTGACGTTTTCATTTTGGTGTTTTGAATGGGATGTGCGAGATATTTTGTATAGATTCTTGATCATTGTCTACACTCTGTTTTTCAAATCATGATAACGCCTGATGGCTTGACATAGAAAACCTTTTTGGCTAATTTGTATGGGACAATTGGGGTGGTTGGGCGAGGCAAAGGTGACGTGTACCTTGCGTCAGCAGGGCGTTCAACTAATATTTGCTTACAGCTGGACAAGGCCTGCTGTTCTTGCAGCAGGTAAGGAAAGAAAGAGAGGGGACAACTGCTATATTTCTTCTGTTTTTGCATTTCCATTTATTCTCCTCTTTCTCCTCTGTCCCTCACTTTCATCTGCTCTACTATCTCTTCTATTGCTTTTCTCCTTTGCCTGGGAGAGGACACAAAATAACCATCAAGGGTTGACGTGCCTTTAAATATCCGGATATATCCAAATATCAGTAAAAGTAAGTAATAAAAAGGAGATGAAGAACAGATTAATCAGTGTGTGACAAGAGACATAGGATTAATTAAGATCTACATGTAATGGTCAATAGAGGGACAAGGTTATCGAAGGCAGGTTGCCAAACAAAAAAAAAGAAAGTTAGTGCAGGTGACATCTTAAGATGCACATTCACAGGTTATAGCAGTACTCTGGGGAAAGGGAAGAAGGAAGAATGTTTTAGGGGTAGCATTACATTACATTAAATCTCGGGTACTATTTACTTTTAGTCGTGCGACTTACCAGAAAATAAGGTAAGTTTTCAAGAGACTTTGTAATGGCCAGTAACATTTACGTGTTTAAAATGCATGTATAATAATGTCGATGATAGTCTAGGAGCATTCAGCACAAACCGAAAACTTAGATAATGGATCTTGAAATATATAATGTATTCACAAATTGTTGATTGATTCAAGTCACCAGTTTAGAGAATCACTTGATATCAACCGCTGACAAATATGCTTGGTGATGTATATTCACCTCACTAAATAAAAACTTGAAGGAAATAGTCATCAGTAACTTTTTCAAAAATATACCTTTTGGACCCTGTTATGATACATCTATGACCAGCCAGTAAAATAATTTATTTTATGCATGTTTTAATTTGGATTTTTATCATGATCTGTGACACAACAGGAAAAAAGCGGCAAAAGGATCCATTGGTATCGAAGTGCCTTGTTCATGCCCAGATTAAAACAGAGTCCTCAAGTTTCACATGTGCGTGCAAAAATAACTGTCCTGCATACTGACGAAAAACAAAATGTTTCAGAAAATACTAAAATTTATTTAGCGCGAAAATAGTGTAAAATTTACCAAATTTGTAGGGGTAAAATTCCAATGGTCAAAATTTATGGTAACACAGGATGTAGTTACGTCATATTATGAATTTTGGTGTCTTCGAGTATTGGCAAATATTTTGGCTGATGCGAGAAATCAACATTCAGTTGTAAGCGCAAGCTACCCATAACTAAACTTATTCCAACTATACCATTCGCATGGGGGTGGGTGTAAACCCACAGAATTTTCAACCCCTTTTCCCCACCAGATTTGATAAATAATTGCATGCCATATAGGTCAGGCTTCTATCTCAGTGTAACAGCGCAAACAAAGCGTGAGACTTTTCGGTGCATTAAATCTTTCGAAATCCGGTCTCAAATCCCGGACTATAACAAATCATTTATAATTTCGTTAATGGAGTTAAAGAAAACGCTTTTGGAACCCTACGAAGATTGTTCAAATTATAGTGCGAAAACGCAGAACTAGATCTCATGGCTCCAGGAAAAATGGTTACTTTAAATGTAAATTACGTGCGTGTAAACGTAACAATACTAGACTGAAGTGGCTGTCAATTATATTATTAAATCATGGACGCCACTCTATGCTTTCATTTTTAAGTTCATTACCTGTTTCTGTTTTACGTCTTCTGGACACCGAGGCGAATAAATTCTACGATAGTTCTAATCAGTTATATGATGCGGCTCTCTTAACTAGAGGCTATACTCAGCATACTCTCCGTCCTTACATTGATTCTGAAAATAATCATAAACGCCATTTTTTCAAAATATCCTTCATTAATAAGGGTATGAATTTTATAGATTTGCCCAGTATCTTCCGTGAGAGCTCGTTGCTTTCTTCCATTCCTGCTTATTTTCAAAATACTGAAACACCGACAATTTGCTATAAATATAACAAACCTATTAGATCTATCATTTTTAATTTCAATAAACTTGTTTCAGATCTTAATATTGATTCTAATACTCCTGATTCATGTGATTGTAATAACTCATTGTATTGCTATCCTGCTGCTGGTCATGTAATTACTGGCAATTTGAAAATTATTCCTGATTCTAGGATAAGGAATATAATTTCTAAAGGACCGAAATATCGGTTTCCTTCTAAAATTGATTTCAGTAAATGTAGAGATGAAATCGCTGCTTCCTTGAATGAATTCGGTAATCGATGGTGTAAGCGATAGTATGTTGAGCATAAAGCCCTTAAGGACTTGAAACTTAGCATTTTAAAACTAGCGAATAAACGCATTTCTTTCTATTCTCAAAATACTAACTTATTACCTCCTAAGCCTAAGACGTCTTTACATCATCTTAAACTAGGTATTCAAGAATTTCATAAGAAGTAGAAGTAAAACAAAGATCAGGAATTGATACAATTAACTTACTCCACCCATAAAAGACACCAAAGGGAAAGAAATACAAACATTAAGCGACCAGACCATAATGGAAACCCAAACAAAGGAAGGCCATAAGGACAGTTACTTTCCCACAAAATGGCCATATGGCCATCCAAAACCAAAAGACACAAGCGACACACACAGTAAGTAACAAACAACAACATAAATAAATCGCCACAGAAGAGCCGCCTTGGAACGGTCAGTGGAAGATTTCCACTGGGGGGCTTAAATCGATTTTACGTGGCCACAATCCTCGCCCTTACTTCCGTCGCGATTTAGACAAATAATTTGTTCAGTCCGCATGAAGGCCTCCTAACTCATCAGTGCAACATCTCCGTGAACACAAAAATCAAAGAACCACAGAGGTGAGACAACGGTGAGGACTCGACAGCAAGAAACCACTGAAATGCTGGAGCAAAAGAAAACCAACAGTTAGACTCCGATGAGCCCGACCAGAGACAGAGCATCAGGCACCAACCAACATTACCTTGAATTAGATCTCTCTAATTCTCAATAAGCCTTTACGTTGGAGCCGTCATAGAATCTGAGGCCTGACCCACCGGCGTGCAATTAAAGAGGGAAGCAAAGTTGCCAACCGTGATTGGGTTAACTACCATGCATGCAGTCTGTCGTATAATATCCATGTTGTACCCAATCTTTTTATATCGAAGAATGATTTTACGAAATTGGGTGCTGAAGTCATTGCGGTTATATATTTTTCTGAATTTATATGCTAAGTCACCATAAAATTCGGGTTCCGATAGACCTTGTTGCAGAAGAAGTTTGTTTTGGCCCCTGCAGACAAGGCCGTTAACAACGTCGTCGTTGTGTGACGGCTCCACTATATTAACACGCTTAAGCAGGAGCTTGGTGGTACTAAGGCATATGAACTTCAGCCTTTAGCTGAAGAGAGAGCTATAGTAGATAAAACATATTTGTCATACAGCCACCAAGTTTGCTGTGTGAGTTACCGAAGGCCAAGACAAGCTTTCTACGCTATACTGGTCACCAAAACTTCATAAAAGACCTTACAAAGCACGGTTTATTGCAAATTCTAACTCTTGCACTACCACTGAACTTTCTAAATTATTAACTTCCTGTCTTACTGCTATTAAAACGCATGTGATTAAATATTGTGATAAAGTCTTTGAAAGATCAGGAAGAAATCTGTTTTGGTCTATAAAAAATTCGAATGAGGTTTTAAATAAATTGAAATCCAGACATTTTCGTGCTTCAAGTCTGTCTACTTATAATTTTTCCACTCTTTACACTACACTTCCTCATAATCTTATAAAAGAAAAGCCTAATTATTTAATTGAATGGGCTTTACACAGATAAGATTCTCTCTATCTTGCATGTAATGTCAGAAATGCATTATTCACTTCTAAAGAGCATAAGAATTATACACTTTTGTCATGTCAAAAAGTGTGTGATGCCCTCACCTTTCTACTTGACAATATTTATATTAGATTCGGCACTAAGTTATTTAGACAAATTGTGGGTATTCCGATGGGTACGAATTGCGCACCTCTTGTGGCTAATATGTTCTTGTATTGATATGAACGAGACTTCATGTTGTCGCTTTCCGTTGATAACCAATCTGAAATTATTAAAGCTTTTAGCTCCACTTCTACATATTTAGATAATTTATTAAATATTGGTAATACCTATTTTGATGGTTTGATCAGTCATATTTACCCCCCAAAACTTCAGTTAAATAAAGCAAATTCTTCTGATACCGAGGCCCCGTTTTTGGATTTAAATCTATCTATTGTAGATGGGTTTGTTTCGTGCAAAATTTATGATAAACGCGATGACTTTGATTTCGATATTGTAAAGTTTTCCTTTTTTGGATGGTGATGTTCCTCGTGCGCCATCCTATGGCGTTTATATTTCGCAATTAATTCTATTTGCTAGAGTGTGTAGTCATGTAACTGACTTCAACACTCGTAATAAATTCTTAGCGGCTAAACTTCTTAATCAGGGCTTTGTTAGCCGAAACTACGTAGTATGACCCATCTTCTTTCCTATGAATGTTTTCATTGATCTTAAAGGAACTCATTTTTGATTTTTATTGTAGGTACCATAAACTACGCAAAGCCTTTTCAAAATTTTACAGACGCCATTCTGATTAACTTTCAAAATTCAATATTGAACTTAAACCTCTTCTGCAACAAGGTCTCTCGGAACCAAAATTTTATGGTAACTCAGTTTATAAATTCAGAAAAATATATAACCGCAGTGGCTTCAGCACCCAATTTCGTAAAATCATTCTTCGATATAAAAAGATTGGGTACAACATGGATGTTATACGGCAAACTGCATGCATGGTAGTTAACCAAATCACGGTTGGCAACTTTGCTTCCCTCTTTAATTGCACTCCGGTCGGTCAGGCCTCAGTTTCTATGACGGTTCCAACGTTAAGGCTAATTGAGAATTAGAGAGATCTAATTCAAGGTAATGTTGGTTGGTGCCTGATGCTCTGTCTCTGGTCGGGCACATCGGAGTCTAACTGTTGGTTTTCTTTTGCTCCAGCATTTCAGTGGTTTCTTGCTGTCGAGTCCCCACCGTTGTCTCACCTATGTGGTTCTTTGATTATCTATGTTCACGGAGATGTTGCACTGATGAGTTGGGAGGCCTTCATGCGGGCTGAACAAATTATTTGTCTAAATCGCGACGGCAGTAAGGGCGAGGATTTTGGTCACGTGAAATCGATTTAAGCCCCCCCCCCCCCCACCCGGTGGAAATATTTCCACTGACCATTCCAAGACGGTTCTTCTGTGGCGGTTTATTTATGTTGTTGTTTTTAACTTACTGTGTGTATCACTTGTGTCTTTTTATTTTGGATGGCCATATGGCCATTTTGTTGGAAAGTAACTGTCCTTATGACCTTCCTTTGTTCAGGTTTCCATTATGGTCTGGTCGCTTGATGTTTGTGTTTCTTTCCCTTTGGTGTCTTTGATGGGTGGAGTTAGTTAATTGTATCGATTCCTGATTTAATCGAAGGGGATTAAACAAAGGAAGGACATAAGGAAAGTTACTTTCCCACAAAATGGCCATATGGCCATCCAAAATAACAATAGGGCCATGATGGCCCTGGATCGCTCACATGATCCATAGAATAACAAGTTGGCCCCGGGGAGGGCCAATATTGACCCCAGGGCTATAATGTGCATAATGCTGAAGGAGGTCTAAAAAGGTGAAGCTTCATACCAAATATCAACAAAGGCTATAATTTGAACAACTTTGGCAAAGGTCCACTAGATGAAGCTACACACCAAATATCAAAGACCTGAGCATTGTGGTTTCAGAGAAGAAGATTTTTTTTTAAGATATTCCCTACATTAGCCTATGTAAAACCAAATGGCCCCCCGCGTGGGGGCATTTTTGGCCTCAGGGCTATAATTTAAACAATCTTGATAGAGGCCCACTAGATGAGGCTTCACACCAAATATCAAAGACCTGGGTCTTGCTGTTACAGAGAAGAAGATTATTTCTACATAAGTCTATGTAAAACCAAAGGGCCCCGGGGCGGGGGCATTTGTGGCCCGAGGGCTATACTTTGAACAATCTTGGTAGAGGTCCCCTAGATGAAGCTCCATAACAAATATCAAAGACATTGGCCTTGCAGTTTCAGAGAAGAAGATTTTTAAAGATTTCCCTATTTAAGTCTATGTAAAACCAAAGGACCCCGAGGCAGGGGCATTTTTGGTCTCAGGGCTATAATTTGAAATTTTCAAATTGAAAACTCTTGGTAGAGGTACACTAGATGAAGCTTCATACCAAATATCAAGGACCTAGGCCTTGTGGTTTCAGAAGAAGATTTATCAAGATTTTCCCTATAAAGTCTATGTAAACCAAAGGGCCCCGGAGTGGGGACATTTTTGGCCCCAGGGCTATAATTTGAACAATCTTCGTAGAGGACACAAGATGAAGCTTCATACCAAATATCAAAGACCTAGGCCTTGTAGTTTCAGAGAAGAAGATTTTTCAAGATTTTCCCTATATAAGTCTATGTAAACCAAAGGGCCCCGGAGCGGGGGCATTTTTGGCCCCAAGGCTATAATTTGAACAATCTTCTTAGAAGTCCACAAGATGAAGCTTCATACCAAATATAAAAGACCTAGGACTCGTGGTTTCGAGAATTTTTTTTAAAGATTTTCCCTATATAAGTCTATGTAGATCCAAAGAACCCCGAGGCGGGGGCATTTTTGGGTCTCAGGGCTATAATTTAAACAATCCTGGTAGGGGTCCACTAGATGAAGCTTTGTACCAAATATCAAAGACCTAGGCCTTGTAGTTTCAGAGAAGAAGATTTTTCAAGATTTTCCCTATATAAGTCTATGTAAACCAAAGGGCCCTGAAGCGGGGGCAATATTGGCCCTAGGGCTATAATTTGAACAATCTTCATAAAGGTCCACAAGATGAAGCTTCATACCAAATATCAACGACCTGGGCCTTGTGGTTTCAGAGAAGAAGATTTTTAAAGATTTTAAAGATTTTCCCTCTATAAGTCTATGTAAAACCAAAGGGCCCCGGGGTGGGGGCATTTTAGGCCAAAGGGCTATAATTTGAACAATCTTGGGACAGGTCCATTAGATGAAGCTTCATTCTAAATATCAAAGTCCTGGGCCTTGCGGTTTCAGAGAAGAAGATTTTTAAAGATTTTTCCTATATAAGGCCATGTAAAACCAAAGGGCCCCGCGACGGGGGCATTTTTTGCCCCAGCATTATAATTTGAACAATCTTGGTAGGGTTCCACTAGATGAAGCTTCATACCAAATATCAAATTCCTGGGCCTTGTGGTTTCAGGGAAGAAGATTTTTAAGATTTTCCCTATATAAGTCTATGTAAAACCAAAGGGCCCAGAGGCGGGGCATTTTTGGCCCCAGCACTATAATTTGAAAAATCTTGGTAGGAGTCCACTGGATTAACCTTCATACCAATTATCAAATTCCTGGGCCTTGTGGTTTCAGAGAAGAAGATTTTTAAAGATTTTCCCCATAAAAGCCAATGTTAAACCAAAGGGCCCCGGTGCAGGGGCATTTTTGGCCCCAGCACTATAATTTGAACAATCTTGGTATGGGTCCACTAGATGAAGCTTCATACCGAATATCAAAGACCTGGGCCTTGTGGTTTCAGAGAAGAAGATTTTTAAAGATTTTCCCTATAAAAGCCAATGTAAAACCAAAGGGAACCGTGGCGGGGGCATTTTTTGTCCGAGCACTTTAATTCGAACAATCTTGGTAGGGGTCCACTAGATGAAGCTTCATACCAAATATCAAAGACCTGGGCCTTGTGGTTTCAGAGAAGAAGATTTTTAAAGATTTTCCCTATAAAAGCCAATGTAAAACCAAAGGGAACCGTTGTGGGGGCATTTTTTGTCCGAGCACTTTAATTTGAACAATCTTGGTAGGGGTCCACTAGATGAAGCTTCATACCAAATATCAAAGTCCTGGGCCTTGTGGTTTCAGAGAAGAAGATTTTTAAAGATTTTCCCTATATAAGCCTATGCAAAACCAAAGGCCCCCGGGGCGGGGGCATTTTTGGCCCCAGCACTATAATTTGAACAATCTTGGTAGGGGTCCACTAGATGAAGCTTCATACCAAATATCAAAGACCTGGGCCTTGTGGTTTCAGAGAAGAAGATTTTTTAAGTTTTTGGTGAAAAACATCTATTTCTGGCTCCTGTGACCTAGATGTGCAACGGACCTGAACCATTTGAACAACTTTGAAAGGGGACCACCTAAGGATCATTCCTGTGAAGATTGGTCAAAATCCGATCAGTGGTTTAGGAGGAGATGTCGTTTAAAGAAATTGTTTACGCATGTACGCACGCACGCACGGACGCACGACGGACGACGGACAAAAAGTGATCCCAAAAGCTCACCTCGTCACTACGTGACGGTGAGCTAAAAAGACACAAGTGATACACACAGTAAGTAACAAACAACAACATAAATAAATCGCCACAGAAGAACCGCCTTGGAACGGTCAGGTGAAAGATTTCCACTGCGAGGTCTACATAGACCCTACGCGGCCATAACCCCCACCCCCACTTCCGTCGCGACCTAGACAAACAACCTGTTCAGTCCGCATGAAGGCCTCCCAACCCACCAGTGCAACATTTCCGTGAACACAAATGATCAAAGAACCACAGAGGTGAGACAACGGTGAGGACTCGACAGCAAGAAACCACTTAAACGCTGGAGCAAAATAAACCAACAGTTAGACCCCGATGGGCCCAACAAGAGACAGAGCACCAGGCACCAACCAACATTACCAAGAATTATATCTCTCTAATTCTCAATAAGCCTTTTCGTTGGAACCGTCATAGAATCCGAGGCCTGACCCACCGGCGCGCAACAAAAGATGGAAGCAAAGCTGCCAACCGCGACCGGGCCAACCACCACGCATGCAGTCTGTCGTATAACATCCATGCTGTACCCAATCTTTTTATATCGAAGAATGACCCCACGAAACTGGGCGCCGAAGTCATTGCGGTTATATATTTTTCTGAATTTATACACTAAGTCACCATAAAATTCGGGTTCCGATAGACCTTGTTTCAGAAGAGATTCAAATCTGGTATTACAAAGGTGTACTTTTCATGGTACAGTTAAAGGACATTAGTTTTATTATTCATTTTCTGTTCTATTTTTCAGATCCATATTAGAAACATCAACAATTAACCAAGCTACAAATGATAACTGTTACAGTTATTACAGCAGGTGAACAGCATGTTACGAACGGCGTGTTATAAACATTTTACAAACTAAACAATCGCAAGGTTACTGAGTTTTTCTTTGAACAATTTTTGCTTTTTCAATCATGAAAATGTGGCTTATGGAGGATATTGAGATCAAACACAACTTCATTTGATGTCAGTTATTTAGCTATCTATTTTGCTCGCCTTTACAGAAATACGGGAGATAAATGCTGTCCCACTGGAGTTGAGTTTAGAATAATATATAGCTATGTACAATATATATTTATATGCAACCAGTATGAGAAATAAATATGTTCAAACCAAGGGTACCTTGTGGTTATCTTATAATTACTGGAGTTCTGTTTAGTTCTAGTACGAACGAAAATGTATTTTTCAGGCAAAAACTACTTAATCGAATTATAGCTTTTGATAAACCTGCCTTCGCGTGTGCCCTGTATGCGAATTATGCTGTCTTCCGACAACACATATTTTTGCTGTTAAAACAAACAAACAAGAAAAACGATCGTGGCAGGCATGTGTTAATTAATTCTTGAACTGTTTGAGGGAAATTTAAAATTGTGTTGATGAAGATTTTTAACAAATGGGGCTTGAAGAAATAGATGGGATGCAGAGCTAAAACGGCCGCACACGAGTACTGGTAAACAGCTTAGAGAATCTAAGCCTGCCCAGGCAAAGCCGTGCGAGTCGGACCGTCCATGCTAATAAGCTCTACTGGTTTCAATGCGCGACAGGGCTTGAGATGTCATTTCATCTCAATGTCGAGTAAAAGTCCCACAAAATTGGAAGCAACGTCTCCAAAATGACCTTTACAGTGTTGACGGGGGACGTTATACCTCAAATCAAGCAAACAAACAAATGTTAAAGAATATGTAGGGAAATTCACAGTTCACATGATGGATTCTCAAAGCTTGAGGCATAGTTTGGGAAAAACTAGCCTCAAACTGAGAGCGTGTCTCTCCTGATAAGGAAAGATGAGCAGGGGCACAGCATTTCCTACAACTTTCATGTGCACCCAGCGAAGAATCAGATCAGCCTGCGCATCCATATAGTCTGACCAGAGACTTCTCTTGCTGCATGAAGGAGCAATGGACCCTGAGCCATCCTTAGAGCGCATAACGAAGACTCTAATCAGACTGCGCGAATGCGCAGGCTGATTTGAGTCTTGGTTGGGCGCACACGTCATATTGTAGGTTTTTTAGTGCGCTGGCTCATATGTATGCGTGTATGTACGTGCGTCCGTGTGTGTAGATGGGTTTTGCAGGAATAACGTGTCCCAACTGGCATATGTCTTTTCATCATCGTCGAATCAACGCTGATAAACGTTATAACATTTCAGCAACGTCGTTTCAATTTAACGTCGATTATCAACCTTGCATCGCTGACATCATCGCATGCATGTTGTGGACTGAGTGAGCGTACAGAGCATGCAGTATTTTTCTCACACAAATAGAACTTCCCGATATGTTCCTTATACACAGCGAGTAAACAATACTGACGTAAAGATTTCCTTGTAATCCCTTACGTATTTGTTTGTTTTTATAGGAGTTTAACGGCCAAATCAACACTATTTAGGTCATTTTTGAAACAATCAGTTTACCTATCCACACTTTTCCTGGGCAGGCTTATACGTAAGCGGTAAACCAGTACAGTGCACATCCTTCCGAAACTGACAACTTCCCTTCTTGAATCAGTGGAAGGGAGAGAATGACCGTATGAAAGATTTCATGATCAATCTCCACGAAAGAATGTTGCCGACCCCGGTAGGTATCGAACCCGCGTCCTCCTCATCACCAGTCAGACGCGCATCCGATTTAGCTACTGAGGCCGGCTATCACTAACTGATAATGACAAATGCGGAACCATTTGTGTAAACTATATTTCTTTTGTTTTTATATAAAACATTTGTGGAGTTTCGTTTTACGGCTCTTTCCATTTTATTTCACACATATTGAGCCGCACGTTAATCAGAGGATGGCGAAAACCGGAGTACCCGTAGAAAAATCACCTGACCTTACGTTGCAGAACATGGCGTCACACATGTGACCCGAGCCAGGCTCAAACTCATAGCGGTGAGAGACATAATGAATATGAGTCAGCGCTTTTATCCACTACGCCACGAAGGTCCGTTAAAACATATGTGGAGGATAATACGACCGTCTATCAAATGTATATAGAGGATCCTATTATACTTGTTGAGGAAAAGGCATAAATGTTCGGCGAATGAATTCATTAACTGAGTTGAATATAAGTTCAAAATGCGAGGATTTTCCGATCATTTTATGCCTTTTTATCAATCAGTGTAATACATTCAATAATACATGAGCTCGAAAACAAGATTCTATTTATCATATGATATTTAAACCGCATTTTATCCACGATTGCTTTACGAAAATGTCAATATTCCGCCATTGGTAAACGCGACGTCATTAAGGACGTAGTGCATGTAACGTTAGGGGGCTTATCTTACTAATAAGTCGCGTCTGAGAGTTTAATAACGCCTTGTAATAAATCCGATAATCCAGATGTGAAATAAATATGCTAATTATTTAGATACGCCCTGTAACGTTACATATACGATGTCCTTAACGCCGTCGCGTTTACTAATGGCAAAATATTGACATTTTTTGAAGAAAAAAACTGTTGAATAAATAAGAATGCACTATAATTATTCGTGTTCTCGTCAGACTCAGCATCTTAGTACCTTACAATATCTAGTGTGGTGAGTGACGCGTGGCGGAAATCAATGTCCAGACAGCACGCTTCTACTCCCATACCAGTTTGACAGTCCCTAAAATCGCAAATGTTGTCTACAATACACGCTCTGTTTGCTTACAGCAACATTTAAAATAGACCAAGTAAATTATGTATATTTTTATTTTTAAACGTAATGTTAGCACTCTGCTCCAAATTTGCGATCATTGATACCATTGTGGTGTACTGAAAATATTTGGGGGTCAATAATGATACCTAATTGGCCGAAACTAGCTAGGTTGGCCCCAAAACAATGTGCACAATCCATACTTTTCACTTCTACGATGCATTCCTTGATAACCCTTTAAAGAACATGTAAGACACTATTAGCGGCTATCCAGTATTAAGTGAAATCGCCACTAGTCCCGCCCCACACCCTTGAACTTAACTGATGAAAACCGGTGGGTCACCAGCCGAGTCCTCAAGCAAATCTCTAACTAGAGCCGTGTGCCATGGCATGGGGCATTTGGAATAGAAAATTTACAACAAAAAATAAGGAAATAAGAGGCCCACGGGCCACTACGCTCACTAGAGGTCAAGGATGAAAAAATGTACGGCTCCTGGCAAGCATGTTTTTTTTTTTCAACAAGCCGCGTTGGCTTGAAAATTCTTAATTTTTTAGTGCCGAAAAGGAAGTTTCCAATCTAATGGCAGCCATCTTGGACATATTTATCAACTTCCATTTAGCTGACTGCAAATATTAATTCTCACGCCATATGGGGAAAGAAAATCCGAACAATCCCCTGTCTTGCCTTCTTTCCATTACAGAAGAAACCACAGAAATGCTGGAGCAAAAGCAAACCAACAGGTAGACTCTGATAGGCCCAACCAGAGATAGAGCATGTGGCACCCACCAACATTAGATAAAATTAGATTCTCTCTTATTCTCAGTAAGCCTTTACGCTGGAACCGTCATATAATTTGTGGCCTGACCCACCGGCGTGCAGTTAAGGAGGGTAGAAAAGTTATCAACCGTGATTGGGTTAACTACCATGCATGCAGTCTGTCGTGTAATTTTTATGTTTATCCAGTCTTTTTATATCGAAGAATGATTTTACGAAATTGGGTAATGAAGTCATTGCAATTATATATGTTTCTGAACTTATATAATAAGTCACCATAAAATTCGGGTTTCGATAGACCTTGTTGCAGAAGAAAAGAGGTCCAAGTCCAACATTTAATTTTGAAATTAAATCGGAATGACGTCTATAAAAGTTTGAAAAGGCTGTGCGTAGTTTATGATACCGATAACGCTGATTAAGAAGTCTAGCAGTTAATAATTTATTACGAGTGTTGGAGTCAGTTGGCGTCTCTTGCCTGATGCCTCCATTGGACCTGTCTCATAAGATATGTCGGTCGGTGTATTCTCGGATTGGGATGTGCTGTGTTTGCCGGGAATCTTGTCCATCATCCGTTTCGGTTTCAGAACTTTGGGGTTGAGACACACTGATGAAGATTAAATATCAGAAAGGCCTCTGTGTTACTAAATTTGGTATAGTTACGCCTTAATTGCATGACTAGACACTCTGACCAATCGAATTAGTTGCGAAATATAAACGCCATAGGATGCCGCACGAGGAAAATCCCCATCCAAAAATGGAAAAATGTATTTTTTTTTTCAAACAAAAAAGACAAATCAGCAACAAGAGGTGCGCAATTCGTACCCATCGGAATACCAGCAATATGTTTGAATAACTAAGTACAAACACCTACTTAAATATTGTCGAATGGAAATATGAGAGCTTAACACACTTTCTGACATGACCATAATGTGTAATTAAGTGAAACAAAGGATTTCTTATATTTCATGCATGGTAGAGGGAATCTTCTCTGTGAAATGTCCATTTTGTTAAATCATTAAGTTTTTCTTTTTTAAGATTATGAGACTGTTTAGTTTTCAGGGTGGACAAATCATAAGCAGGCAGACTAATAGCATGCAAACGTCTGGATTTTAATATATATTTAAACCCACATTAGATTTTTTATAGACCAAAACAGATTTTCCCTGGTCTTTACAAAAAAGAACTGAAGGCAATGATCAGGAATCGACACAATTAACCCATACCTCCCATCAGAGACATCAAAGGGAAAGAAACACAGACCTGAAAAAACTAGACCCTAATAGAAACATCAATAGCGGAAAGAGAAAAGACAGTTACTTTCCTACATAATGGTGTATTGACTATCAAAAAAGCCCTTACCCAAACAAAGCCAAACTGACAGTTACTTTCCCACTATATAGTCAATTGGCTGTCCAAAAAAAAAAAAAAAAAAAAAAAGACAATCCATAACAAAATTAATCAGCGACAGAAGAGCCGCATTGGAACGGTCAGTGAAAAGAATTCCACTGAGGGGACGGGGGCTTTTATCGATTCTACGCGGCCGCAGTCCTCGCCCAAACTTCCGTCGCGATTAAAACAAATACTTTGCTTTGTCCGCATGAAGGCCTCATAACTCATCAGTGTAACATCTCCGAGAACGATAAATCAAACAACCACAGAGATAAAACATCGGTGAGAATTCCATTGGGTTGGAGGTGTGTGGGGGGTTTAAATCGATTTTACATGGCCACAATCCTCGCCCTTTCTTCCGTCGCGATTTAGACAATTAAATTGTTCAGTCCGCATGAAGGCCTCCTAGCCCACCAGTGCATTATCTCCGTAAACAAAAAAAAAATCAGTCAACCACGGAGATGAAACAACGGTAAGGATTCGACAGCAAGAAAACACTGAATTGCTGGAATAAAAGAAAACCAACAGTTAGACTCCGATTGGCCCGACCAGAGACAGAATATCAGGCACCAACCAGCATTACATAAAAATAAATTCTAATTCTCAGAAACCCTTTTACGCTGAAACCACCATAGAATCTCAGGCCTGACCCACCAACGTGCAATTAAAGTGCGAAGCGATGTTGTCAACCGAGACTGGATTAACTACCATGTATGCAGTCTGTCGTATAACATTTATGTTGTACCTAATCTTTTTATATCGAAGAATGATTTTACGAAATTGGGTGCCGAATAGGAGTGAAGGCAATTCCATCAGAGACACCACAGGGAAAGAAACACAAACAAGTAACAACTACACCCTAATGGAAACATCAATAGGAAAGCAAAAAGGATAGTTATTTTCTTACAAAATGGCTAATTGGCTATTCAAAAAATATAGGCGGTACATACACTCAAAGACAAGCCAGAATTATAATAAATGAAGTCATTGCAAGTATACATTTTTTTTCTGAATTTATATACTAAGTCACCATAAAATTCGGGTTCCGACAGACCTTGTTGCAGAAACGATCTAAGGCTAACATTGAATATTGAAATTAAATCGGAATGGCGTCTATAAAATTTAGAAAAGGTTTTGCGTTGTTTATGATACTGATAACCCTGATTAAGAAGTTTAGCCGTTTAACAATTTATTACGTGTTTTGAAGTCAGTTACATGACTAGATACTCTGGCAAATCGAATTAATTGCGAAATATAAACGTCACGGGATGCCACAGGAGGAACAGTACCATCCAAAAAGAATTGGAAAAAATATAATCCAAAATAAAAATTACCGCGTTCATCATAAATTTTGCAGGAATTAAATCCATCTGCAATAGACAAATATAAATCCAAAACGTGGCCTCGGTATAAGAAGACTTTGCTTTAATTAACTGAAGGTCTGCGGGGTAAATTTCACTAATCAAACCATCGAAATATGTATTGTCAATACTTAATCAATCATCCAAATAACTAGAAGTCGAGTTTAAGGCTTCAGAATCAGAATCAGAACCGCTACTGGTGACACGTCAAATGACATTCTTACACCAAGAAGTAAGTCCCTAGCTCTAACCAAAGATGTAAACTTGGCTATACAATCCTCAGCACCTTCAGCCGTCGAAATAATAGAATCGGAAAGGGCATACCAATCTCTAATGGTTCGGGGGAAGAACGATTCTTTATAAATATCTGTTCTTGCAGTAAGGGTCTGAAACGTCATTGAATGGTGTTTTCTACAGCGCCTAGCCGGGGGAACAAGGTCATCTGTTGGAATGCTGGCAGCACCCTTTAGACCTTTGTATAACAGTATGAGCCTACTGTCTCTTCTCCTTTTCTTTAGGGACTCCAATCTTAGTTTTCCTAGAATTCCAGTCATGCTCCCAGTTTCAAAGCAGTAATTTCCAGTTACAAATCTAGCCGCTCTATTCTGAACTTTTTCAATTTCTTCATTAAGGACCACTCCGCTTGGGTCCCAGATGCAACTACCATATTCCAAGATTGGGCGAACAAGTCCCCTGTTTGCTGTCTCTTTCACATCCTGAGGACACTGATGAAGATTTCGCCTCAGGAAACCAAGTGTTCTATTCGCCTTTGTACACATATTCCTAATGTGTGTATTCCACCTCAAATCGTGAGTGATTGTCACATTTTCGAGGACCGTTCCCTCTAAAGTGTAAGAAGCCTCAACTTTATTAGATCTCTTCCTTGTTATCTGCATAATATTGCATTTAACTGGCTGAAATCACATGCCCCATTTTCGGGCCCAACATCCTAATCTATCTATGACAGCCTGAAGTTTCAGTGAGTCATCTGTATCTCTAATTTTCCGGTAACAAACACAGTTATCTGCGAACAGTCTTATTTCTGAGTCAATGTCAGTGGAAATAGCATTGATGTACAGGGAGAACAATAGAGGACCAAGAACAGGCCCCTGTGGAACTCTAGACAAAACTGGCGCCCATACTGAAGATTCACCATTAACAACAACCCGCTGTTTTCTGTAGCAAAGGAAGGAATCTATTCATTTAAGAGTCTTCCCTCCAATTCCATAACCAAATAATTTCGATTTGAGTAGTTCATGAGGAGGGGTGTCAAAAGCCTTCTCGAAGTCCAGAATAAATGTGCCCACCTGCCCCCCTTTGTCCAGGATTTTTGCCCAATCATTAATAACCGTGCTCAACTGAGTTTCGCAACTATGCCTTTTCCTAAATGCATGTTGTCTGTCTGACAAAAGTTTATGTTCATCCAAGTGGGCCATGATGTTTGAGCAGACTATGTGTTCAAGCAATTTACATAGAACACAGGTCAGTGACACCAGGCGATAATTACGAGCAAGAGCCCTGTCCCCTTTTTTGAAAAGTGGACAGATGTTCGCTAGGAGCCATTCTTTGGGAATTTCACCCGTATCCAGAGATTGTTGGAAAAGATGAGCAAAAACCGGACCTAACTCCTTTGCTAGTTCCTTCAGGACTCTAGGATGAAGCTCATCAGGCCCTAAAGCTTTAGAAGGGTTCATGCCTTTAAGTAACTTGATCACTCCCACCGAGGATACAACAATATTTTCCATGAAAGGGGCCGATCTTCCAGTCAATGGAACCTCGTTGAACTCAGTTTTATTAAATGCATCATTGAATTGATCAACCAATTCCTCTGCCCTTTTAGAGTCCGATTCAGCGACCCCGTTCCCTCTTCTTTTATTAAGGGTGGGATACCTTGCCTATCTTTCTTCTGGCTATTGATATATCTGTAGAAGTCTCTGGGATTTGCCTTTACATCACCTGCCAAGTTATTTACATACTGACCATGCTGATTTTTTATGTCATTTTTAATTTCTTGTCTCAAGTTTTCAAATTTTGCTCTGAGTTTACCACTTCCCAACTTTTTTGCCTTAGCATGAATCTTATTTCTCCTCCGAATTTTTCTTCGTATTTCTGGTGTTATCCAAGGAATTGAAGATACAGACCTGCTAGTTTTGGAGGGGATATGATTTTCGGACGAAGCTTGAATGAAAGACTTTATCAAATCAAAGTTCTCCTGGACAGACCGAGCGTCTGAATGACCATTAAAGTATTTCTCTCTTGCAAATTTTAGGGCATCCTACCTCATAGCTTCATAGTCACCCTTTTGATATAAGTACACCTTTCTACGAGGTTTCTTAAAATGTGGTATGAAGATTTTCAAAAATCCAGAGACAATATCATGATCACTTAGTTTGTCCGGGGATTGAATATCCCCAAAATGTCCTGGCAAAGTTGTAAGAATCAAATCCAAAGTGTTTGTATCTCGAGTAGGGAAGTCAACAACCTGTTACAAACCATGATCATTCGTGATGTCAACCAACACCTGTCCCTCTGACGGACTCAGCATCGTGCCTTGTTTGCTGAGCCTATCTGGCCAAACAATCTCTCTGAAGTTGAAGTCCCCTAGGACATGTACTGCAGGCTTCAGTGATTTCAAATTGGTTTTCAACGGAGAGGGACATCTTGAATATAAATAAAAAATGAGTTCCTTTAAGAGCAATGAAAACATTCATAAGAAAGAAGATGGGTCATACTACGTAGTTTCGGCTAATAAAGTCTAAACAGTGACCCTGTAATGATCCGGCAAAGAAAGCCAGAGGAAACATACTGCAATTTTGCGAATTGCGAATAGGCAGTCGATTACAACGTCTGATATAAATCAAAATTAGGTCCAAATAATTAAAAACCTGTCTAGAATATGAGTCTAAACCAATAATTTATTTCTGATTTCTCAGAATATTCACGCTGATCTCAAAGGACCAAAAGTAAAATATAAACTGCACTATGGTTGATGTACGGGGAGAGGTTTTACCGCCGCCACACGGCACAACACCAGCTGAAGTCTTTTTCATATAAAAACAAGAACAGATCAGCTACAAGAAGTGCACAAATTCGTACCCATCGGAATACATACAATTTGTTTAAAAACATAGTATGAAATCTTGTGATATTATTGTCAAGTAGAAAGGTAAGAGCTTCACACACTTTCTGACATGACCATAAAGTATATATTTTATGCTCTTCAGAAGTGAAAAAGTATTTCTTACATTACATGCAAAATAGAGAGAATCTTCCCTATGAAATGTCTTTTCAATTAAATCATTAGGTTTTTCGTTTATAAGATTATGGGGAGGTGTAGTGTAAGTGTGGACAAATCATAAGTAGACTTCATTGCCTTCACTCCTGTTTTGAAGAACGAAAAACGTCGATTTATTTAAAACTTCATTAGAATTCTTTTATAGACCAAAACAGATTTCTTCCTGGTCTTTCAAAGACTATGTCGCAATATTTAATTACATGTATTTTGATGGCAGTAAAACATAAAATTAATAAGTTGGAAAGTTCAATGCTGGCACAAGAGCTTGAATTTGCAAACCGTGCTTTGTATGGTCTTTTATGAAATTTAGGTAACCAATATAATGTAGGAAGCTTGTCTTGGCCTTCTGTAACACATACAGCAAACTTGGTGGCTGTATGACAAATATGGTCATCAACTACAGCCCTCTCTACAGCCAAAGGTTGCAGTTTATAGGCCTTAGTACCACCAAGCTCTTGCTGAAGAGCGTTAACATAAGGTGGCCGCCAAACAACGACGACATCCTTATCCGCCTTGTCTGCTGGAGCTTAAACAAACTTCTTATGAAATTCTAAGGTTACGTAAAGACGTCTTAGGTTTAAGAGATAATATGTCCGTCTTTTGAGAGTAGAAAAAAAATGCCTTTGTTCATTAGTTTCAGAATAATAATTTTTCATTCTTTAAGGACGTTATGCTCAGCATACACCCATCGATTACACCATCGATTACCAAATTCATTTAAGGCAGCAGCGATTTCTTCTCTAAACTTTTTGAAATCAATTTTGGAAGGAAATCGATATTTCTGTCCTTTAGAAATTATATTTCGAATCCTAGAATCAGGAATAAATTTAAGATTGCCAGTAATTATATGACCAGCAGCAGGATAGCAATAAACTGTGTTTTTACAATCTCAGGTATCATGAGTGTTAGTTCATGACGATAACACACCCGTGCGACATAGTGCATTTTTCTTATCTCCAAAATGGCTACTTTTGTAGTGAAAATCCGTGATATTTTTCTTATTTATACTACAAACATAGGTTAGGGGGTGCTCGTTAGAACGCCTCGTTGAGGCGGTTCTAACGAGTACCCACAGCCTATATTTTGGAGTAGAAATAAGGAAAATTATGTTTACCCCCCTAAACCCCAGTTTTCTCTATATAAAGTGGGGTTTAAGGGGGTGTTCATTTCACGGACTTGTTCGCGTGATATTTAATATCAAGAGCAGAACAAGTATACTGAAATTAAAAATCATAGATCTAACAGGTGTATTGTATTTATAGCAAATTATGGGTGTTTTAGTATTTGAAAATAAGCAGGAGTGGACGAAATCACCAAACGGTCCCGGAGGTATTAGGTAAATGCATAAAATCCAAACCCTTATTAATGAAAGACATTTTGATGTAATGACGTTTGTGATTTAACTCAGAATCGATGAAATGTCGAAGAGCATGCTGGGTAACTTCTAATTAAAAGACCAGCATCGTATTACTGATTAGAACTGTCGCAGAATTTATTCGCCTCGGTGTCCAGGACACGTTATACAAAAAAGGTAATAAACTTTCAAATTCAAGCATTGAGTGGCGTTCATGATTCAATAATATTATGGACAATTACGACAAAAGGTAAAGTTGCCATTTTTCTGGTGCCGTGCGATCTCGTTTTACGCTTTCGAGAGTCCAAAAGCGAGAAAATATCAAAACCTGGCATTTTAGAAATATTACCCACTGATAAAAGTTGTCATTAAAGCCCAATGGAAAAGGTGTCTATCATAATTTAATCCATTTTATCATATGACATCACGTCTGAGAGTGTAATAACGCCATGTAATATTTTCGATAATCCACTAGTGGATTAAATATGCAAATTAGGTAGATACGTTCCGTAACGTTAAATGTACGACGTCCTTAACAACGTCGCGTTTACTAATGGCGGAATATTGATATTTTTGTAAACAAAGGTGAATAAAATGCATTATAGATGTCATATGATAAATAGAATCTTGCATTCGTGCTCATGTATTATTAAATTTATTAAAATCATTGAGGAAAAGAGATAAAATGCTCGGCAAAGCCTCGTATTTGATCCATTTGCCTCAACTCGTTAAATAAATTCAAAAATTCATGAGCACTCATGTAAGATCTTCTATTTAATTTAGTTTCTTGCCGTTAATAATTTTAAACCTAGCTATAGAATGTATATCATAGTAAATATTTTCCACTCATGTATAGAAATAGAGGATCTTACATGAGTGATCATGCATTATTGAATTTATTAAACTCGTTGAGGAAAAGGGATAAAATGCGAGGCTTGGCCGAGCATTTTATCCCTTTTTCTCAACTCGTTTAATAAATTCAAGAATACATGAGCACGATTGTAAGATTCTATTTATCATATGACATTGAAAACACATTTTTATTCACGTTTTGTTGAGAAAAATGTCAATATTCCGCCATTAGTAATCGCGACATCGTTAATGACGTCGTACAAGTAACGTTACGGGTTGTATCTAACTAATTTGCATATTTAATCCACTAGTGGATTATCGAATTTATTACATGGCGTTATTACACTCTCAGACGCGACGTCATGTGATAATTTCATTTACAGAATGACCTGTTCGTTTAAAATCACGGTACAAGGAAGAGTTTTTTAGGATTACATCGTTTTTCATTTTAATTACTCATCCTACGACAGTGTTCGTTAAAGTAGAAGTAAAACAAAGATCAGGAATTGATACAATTAACTTACTCCATCCATAAAAGACACCAAAGGGAAAGAAATACAAACAATAAGCGACCAGACCATAATGGAAACCTAAACAAAGGAAGGCCATATGGACAGTTACTTTCCCACAAAATGGCCATATGGCCATCCAAAATTAAAAGACACAAGTGATACACACAGTAAGTAACAAACAACAACATAAATAAATCGCCACAGAAGAGCCGCCTTGGAACGGTCAGTGGAAGATTTCCACTGGGGGGGTTAAATCGATTTTACGTGGCCATAATCCTCGCCCTTACTTCCGTCGCGATTTAGACAAAAAATTTTTGTTCAGTCCGCATGAAGGCCTCCTAACTCATCAGTGCAACATCTCCGTGAACACAGAAATCAAAGAACCACAGAGGTGAGACAACGGTGAGGACTCGACAGCAAGAAACCACTGAAATGCTGGAAATCTTGATTTAACATGCGATGAATTTGCCCGACGTATTGCATTTTACAATTTGCAGTATGTCAGGTTATCACATATATCGAATCCAGGAGAGAGCAATAATAGACCTTATATAATCCTTGTCTCATTCATATATGAAGCATTGTTTTGCCATATTATGTAAATAAGTGCTTGATGGCAAAATTTCTGAATTAATTAATAAATATCAAATCTGTAGCCTTACACATCAAATCGGGCATGTAAAAAGACGCAGTGCATAAATGCGAACATCACTTGTACCTACAGAAGGAAGAATAAAGATTTCTCAGCCAGACTATCAAATTACGTCAGTTTCGGTCTCGTCAGTATCCCTTGCATGAATTTGAATAGAAAACAAAGCAATGATCAGGAATCGAAACAACTACCTTATGCCTGCCATTCCATGCACCAAATAATCGTAAACATAACGCAAATGACCACATTTGTCATTCAACCATCAGAAGGCCAAGACAAGATTCCTACGTTATATTGGTTACCTAAACTTCATAAAAGAACATACAAAGCACGGTTTATTGCAAATTCAAGCTCGTATAACCATTGAACTCTCCAAATTATTAGCTTCATATTTTACTGCCCTAAAAAATCATGTGATGAAATACTGCGACAAAGTCTTCAAAAGATCAGGTAGAAATCTGTTTTGGTCTATAAAAATTGTAATGAAGATTTAAATTAATTGAAATCCAGACGTTTTCTTGCTTCAATATAGAAGTAGAGGCAATGATCAGGAATCGATACAATTAACCCACAGCTCCCATCAGTGACACCAAAGGGAAAGAAACACAAACATGAAACAACAGACCCCAACGGAAACACCAACAGCGGAAAGCCAAAAGGACAGTTAGTTACCCACCAAATGGCCGAAATAAAATGATATAAGCGACACAAACACCCAAAAACAAACCATAACAAAAATAAACCACGACAGAAGAATCGCCTTGGAACGGTCAGCGGAAACGAATTCCACTGGGGGGGGGGGGGTGCTTAAATCGATTTTACGTGGCAACAATCCTCGCCCTTACTTCCGTCGCGATTAAGACAAATAATTTGTTCAGAACGCATGAAGGCATCCAAACTCATCAGTGCAATATCTCCGTTAACACAAAAATCAAACAACCACAGAGATGAAACGACGGTGAGGACTCGACAGCAAGAAACAACAGAAATGCTAGTGCAAAATAAAACACACAGATAGACTCCAATGGCCCGACCAGAGAGAGATCATCAGGTAGCAACCAAAATAAGCCATTACGTTGGAACCGTCATAGAATCTGAAGCCTGACCCACCGGCGGGCAAATAAGGAGGTAAGCAAAGTTGGCAACCGTGATTGGGTTAACTACCATGCATGCAGTCTGTCGTATAACATTTATGTTGTACCTATTCTTTTTATATCGTAGGATGATTTTACGAAATTGGGTGATAAAGTCATTGGGGTTGTAAATTTTTCTAAATTTATATAGTAAGTCACCACAAAATTCGGGTTCCGATAGACCTTGTTGCAGAAGATATTTAAGTCCAGTATTGAATTTTGAAATTAAATCAGAATGACGTCTATACAAATTTGAAAAGGATCTGCGTAGTTTATAATACCGATAACCCTGATTGAGAGGTTTAGCCGTTAACAATTTATTACGAGTGTTGAAGTCAGTTACACGACTACACACTATAGCAAATTGAATTAATTGTGAAATATAAACGCCATACGATGGCTCACGTGGATCATCACCATCCAAAAAAGGAAAGTTTACAATCCCAAAATCAAAATCATCGCGTTAATCATACATTTTGCAAGAAACAAACCCATCCGCAATAGATAAATGTAAATACAAAAACGGGGCCTCGGTATCAGAAGAATTTGCTTTATTTAACTGAAGTTCTGGGGAGGTAAATTTGACGTATCAAACCATTGAAATAGGTATTATCAATATTTAATAAATCATCCAAAATATCTAGAAGTTGGGCTAAAAGCTTCAATAATTTCAGACTGGTTATCAGCAGAAAGGGACGTTATGAAGTCTCTCTCATAACAAAACAAAAACAGATTAGCCACAAGTGGTGCGCAATTAGTACCCATCGGAATACCCACAACTTGTATTAATAAGTTAGTACCAAAACTTATGTAAATGGTAGAAAGGTGAGAGCTTAACACACCTTCTGACCTGACCATAAAGTATAGTTTTTATGCTCTTCAGAAGTGAAAAACGCATTTCTTACATTACATGCAAGATAGAGAGAGTCTTCCCTATGAATCGTCCATTCAATTAAATCATTAAGTTTTTTCTTTTATAAGATTATGAGAAAGTGTAGTGTAAAGTGTGGAAAAATCATAAGTAGTCCGACTTGAGCCACCCAAGTGGAATTCGTTTCCACTGACCGTTCCAAGGCGGTTCTTCTGTCGCTATTTATTTTTGTTATGGTTTGTCTTTGGGTGTTTGTGTCGCTTGTGTTATTTTATTTTGGATAGCCTGTTGGCTATTTTGTGGGAAAGTGACTATCCTTTTGGCTTTCCGCTGTTGGTGTTTCCATAAGAGTATGTTGTTTCATGTTTGTGTGTCTTTCCCTTTGGTGTCTCTGATGGGAGCTGTGGGTTGATTGTATCGATTCCTGATCATTGCCTGCAATTCTATTTTGAAGCACGAAAACGCCTGGATTTCATTTTTTTTTAAACTTCATTAGAATTTTTTAAAGACCAAAACAGATTTCTACCTGATCTTTCAAATACTTTGTCGCAATATATTATCACACGTTTTATGATTGCAGTTAAACATGAAGTTAATAATTTGGAGAGTTCAGTGGTGGTAGAAGAACTTGAATTTGCATAAACGGTGCTTTGTATGGTCTTTTATGAAGTTTAGGTAACCATTATAACGTAGGAAGCTTGTCTTTGCCTTCTGTAACACAGACAGCAAACTTGGTGGCTGAATGACAAATGTGGTCATCAACTAAAGCCCTCTCTTCAGCTAAATGCTGAAGTTCATAGGCAATAGTACCACCAAGTTCTTGCTGAAGATTGTTAACATAGTGAATCCGTCCAACAACGACCACATTGCCAGTGGCTTTATCAGCTGGAGCCAAACAAAACTTCCCATGAAATTCGTGAATACCTAGTTTAAGGTGACGTAAAGACGTCTGAGGTTAAGGAGGTAATTGGTTCGTAGTTTGCGAATAAAAAGAAATGCGTTTGTTCGCTAATTTCAGAATGCTAATTTTCCATTCTTTCAGAGCTTTATGCAAATAAAAATAAAAAATGAGTCTGTCTACTTATGATTTTTCCAACCTTTGCTCTAAACTTTCTCAAGCCCCCGCCCATAGGGGCTTGAAGAAATATATGCGCTGCATGATGCTTCCACGCAGAGCTGAATCCGGCCAGCACACTAGTACTGGTAAACCGCTTAGAGGATCTAAGCCTGTCCAGGAACCGAGGTGCGAGGCGGACCGTCCATGCTAATAAACCCTACTGGTTTCATTGGGCGACAGGGCTTGAGATGTCATTTCATCTCAATGTCGGGTAAAAGTCCCACAAAATTGGAAGCAACGTCTCCAAAATGACCTTTACAGTGTTGACGGGGACGTTAAACCTCAAATCAAACAAACAAACCCCTTAACTTTCTCATAATCTTATAAAAGAAAAACTCAATGATTTAATTGGTGGGCATTTCGTAAGGAGGACTCCCTCTGTCTTGCATGTAATGTAAGAAATGCTTTTTTCATTTCTGAAGAGCGTACAAAATATTCTATATGGTCATGTCAGAAACAATGTGAAGCTCTCATCTTTCTACTTGACAATATTTACATAAGATTTGTTATTTAGACAAGTTGGGTATTCCGATGGGTACTATTTGCGCACGCATTGTGGCTGATTTGTTTGTTTGTTTGTTTTGGAGTTTAACGGCCCAGTCAACACTATTTTAGGTCATTTATGAGCCGGTCAATTTACCGATCCACACTTTTCCTGGACATGCTTATACGTAAGCGGTTAACTAGTACAGTGCACATTCTTTCGCCAGAAACGTACAACCGCCCTTCTTGAATCAGCGGAATGGAGAGAGTGACCGTAGAATAGATTTCATGATCAATATACACGAAAATAATGTTACCGACCCCGGCAGGTATCGAACCCGCGTCCTCCTGATCACCAGTCAGACGCGCATCCGACTGAGCTATCGAGGCCGACACCCCCTGTGGCTTATCTGTTTTTGTTTTGTTATGAGAGAAATTTCATGATGACCCTTTCTGCTGAAAACCAGTCTGAAACTATTGAAGCTTTCAGCTCGACTTCTACATATTTGGTTGACTTGTTAAATATTGACAATACCTATTGCGATGGTTTGATCAGTCAAAGTTCCCCCCCCCCCCCTCAGAACTTCAGTTAAATAAAGCAAATTCTTCTGATACCGAGGCCCAGTTTTGGGGTTTACATCTGTCTATTGTAGATGGGGTTGTTTCTTGCAAACTTTATGATAAACGCGATGATTTTGATTCTGAGATTGTACATTTTCCTTTTTTTATGGTGATGTTCCACGTGCACCATTCTATTTCGCAATTAATTCGATTCGCCAGAGTGTGTAGTCATGTTATTGACTTCAACACTCGTAATAAATTGTTAACTGCTAAACTTATTAATCAGGGTTATCGGTATCTTAAACTACGCAAAGCCTTTTTAAACTTTTTATAGACGTCATTCTGATTTAATTTTAAAATTCAATATTGGACTTATAGCTCTTCTGCAACAAGGTCTATTGGAACTCGAATTTAATGGTGACTTAGTATATAAATTCAGAAAAATATATAACCGCAATGACTTCAGCATCCAATTTCGTAAAATCAGTATTCGATATTAAAAAATTGGGTACAACATAAATGTTATACGACAGACTGCATGTATGGAAATAAACCCAGTCACGGTTGCCAACTTTGCTTACCTCTTTAATTGCACGCCGGTTGGTCAGGCCTGAGATTATATTACGGATCCAGCGTAAAGTCTTACTGAGAATTAAAGAGATATAATTCAATGTAATGTTTGTTGGTGCCTGATTCTCTGTCTCTGGTGGGGCCCATCGGAGTCTTACTGTTGGTTTTCTTTTGCTCCAGCATTTCAGTGGTTTTTTGCTGTTCAGTCCGCACCGTTGTTCATCTCCGCGGTTGTTTGATTTTTGTGTTCACGGAGATGTTACACTGATGAGTTAAGAGGCCTTCATGCGGACTGAACAAATTGTTTGTCGAAAACGCGACGGAAGGAAGGGCGAGGATTAAGGCCACAAAAAAAATCGATTTAAGCCCCTAGTGGAATTCGTTACGCTGACCGTTCCAAGGCGTTTCTTCTGTCGCGGTTTATTTTTATAAAGGTTTGTCTTTGGGTGTTTGTGTCGCTTATATCATTTTATTTTGGTTAGCCAATTGGCCATTTTGTGGGAAAGTAACTGTCCTTTGAGCTTTCCGCTATTGGTATTTCCATTAGCGTCTGTTGTTTCATGTTTGTGTTTCTTTCCCTTTGGTGTCTCTGATGGGAGCTGTGGGTTATTTGATTCGATTGCTAATCATTGCAGCCACTTCTATTTCAAAATATTACAAGTCGAAAGCTAAAAGGACATTTTCTAATATACTAGATATTACCGGTACATATACGCAAAGACCCACGATGGAAATAATCAAGAGTCCCATGAGCCACTATGCTCACCAGAACTCATATTGGCAATGCTCACTGGCAGCCATGTATTTTGCCATAATATGATTTTAAGACAAGCTTCCTACGCTATACTGGATAATGTTGGTTGGTGCCTGATGCTCTGTCTCTGGTCTGGCTCATCGGAGTCTTACTGTTGGTTTTCTTTTGCTCCAGCATTTCAGTGGTTTTTTGCTGTCGAGTCCTCACCGTTGTCTCACCTCTGTGGTTCTTTGATTTCTGTGTTCACGGAGATGTTGCACTGATGAGTTAGGAGGCCTTCATGCGGACTGAACAAATTATTTGTCTAAATCGCGACGGAAGTTAGGGCGAGGATTGTGGCCACGTAAAATCGATTTAAGCCCCCCAGTGGAAATCTTCCACTGACCGTTCCAAGGCGGCTCTTCTGTGGCGATTTATTTATGTTGTTGTTTGTTACTTACTGCGTGTATCACTTGTGTCTTTTAATTTTGGATGGCCATATGGCCATTTTGTGGGAAAGTAACTGTCCATATGGCCTTCCTTTGTTTAGGTTTCCATTATGGTCTGGTCGCTTAATGTTTGTATTTCTTTCCCTTTGGTGTCTTTTATGGATGGAGTAAGTTAATTGTATCAATTCCTGATCTTTGTTTTACTTCTACTTTTCATAAAAAACCTTACAAAGCACGGTTTATTGCAAATTCTAGTTCTTGCACTACCACTGAACTTTCTAAATTATTAACCTCCTGTCTTACTGCTATTAAAACGCATGTAATTAAATATTGTGATAAAGTCTTTGAAAGATCAGGAAGAAATCTGTTTTGGTCTATAAAAAATTCGAATGAGGTTTTAAATAAATTGAAATCTAGACAGTTTCGTGCTTCTAGTCTGTCTACCTACGATTTTTCCACTCTTTACACTACACTTCCTCATAATCTTATAAAAGAAAAGCTTAATGATTTAATTGAATGGGCTTTTCACAGAGAAGATTCTCTCTATCTTGCATGTAATGTCAGAAATGCATTTTTCACTTCTAAAGAGCATAAGAATTATACATTTTGGTCATGTCAGAAAGTGTGTGATGCCCTCACCTTTCTACTTGACAATATTTATATTAGATTCGGTACTAAGTTATTTAGAAAAATTGTGGGTATTCCGATGGGTACTAATTGCGCACCTCTTGTGGCTGATCTGTTCTTGTATTGTTATGAAAGAGACTTCATTTTGTCGCTTTCCGTTGATAACCAATCTGAAATTATTGAAGCTTTTAGCTCTACTTCTAGATATTTAGATGATTTATTAAATATTGATAATACCTATTTTGATGGTTTGATCAGTCAGATTTACCCCCTAGAACTTCAGTTAAATAAAGCAAATTCTTCTGATACCGAGGCCCCGTTTTTGGATTTACATCTATCTATTGTAGATGGATTTGTTTCGTGCAAAATTTATGATAAACGCGATGACTTTGATTTTGAGATTGTAAATTTTCCTTTTTTGGATGGTGATGTTCCTCGTGCGCCATCCTATGGCGTTTATATTTCGCAATTAATTCGATTTGCTAGAGTGTGTAGTCATGTAACTGACTTCAACACTCGTAATAAATTATTAACGGCTAAACTCCTTAATCAGGGTTATCGGTACCATAAACTACGCAAAGCCTTTTCAAAATTTTATAGACGCCATTCTGATTTAATTTCAAAATTCAATATTGGACTTAAATCTCTTCTGCAACAAGGTCTATCGGAACCCGAATTTTATGGTGACTTAGTATATAAATTCAGAAAAATATATAACCGCAATGACTTCAGCACCCAATTTCGTAAAATCATTCTTCGATATAAAAAGATTGGGTACAACATGGATATTATACGACAGACTGCATGCATGGTAGTTAACCCAATCACGGTTGGCAACTTTGCTTCCCTCTTTAATTGCACGCCGGTGGGTCAGGCCTCAGATTCTATGACGGCTCCAACGTAAAGGCTTATTGAAAATTAAAGAGATAATGTTGGTTGGTGCCTGATGCTCTGTCTCTGGTTGGGCTCATCGGAGTCTAACTGTTGGTTTTCTTTTGCTCCAGCATTTCAGTGGTTTCTTGCTGTCGAGTCCTCATCGTTGTCTCACCTCTGTGGTTCTTTGATTTCTGTGTTCACGGAGATGTTGCACTGATGAGTTAGGAGGCCTTCATGCGGACTGAACAATTTTTTTGTCTAAATCGCGACGGGAGTAAGGGCGAGGATTGTGGCCACGTAAAATCGATTTAAGCCCATCAGTGGAAATCTTCCACTGACCGTTCCAAGGCGGCTCTTCTGTGGCGATTTATTTATGTTGTTGTTTGTTACTTACTGTGTGTATCACTTGTGTCTTTTAATTTTGGATGGCCATATGGCCATTTTGTGGGAAAGTAACTGTCCATATGGCCTTCCTTTGTTTAGGTTTCCATTATGGTCTGTTCGCTTAATGTTTGTATTTCTTTCCCTTTGGTGTCTTTTATGGATGGAGTAAGTTAATTGTATCAATTCCTGATCTTTGTTTTACTTCTACTTTAATCTACCAATTATAATGTCTCAAATACCAACCCTAATAACCGAATGATCAACATGTGGACTCTGTATCTGGAATATTAGTCCTTTAATGAAGTTGAGGGTGTGGGGCATGGACCCTAGTCTAACAGAGTCCTGATTGGTACCAATGGATGCGTCTGATCATAAGGAACAGGAATATATATGGCTTAGGGAGGGAGTCGGTATGTTTGTTTGTTTAATTTGAGGTTTATCGTCCTCGTCACGTCTGTATAGGTCAATTTGGAGACGTTGCTTCCAAATTTGTTTGTCTTTTTCCCGACATTTAGATGAAATGACATCTCAACTGTCGCCCAATGAATCCAATAGGGTTCTTATGTCGCGGTTTATTTTTGTTATGGTTTGTTTTTGCGTGTTGGTGTCGCTTTTATTATTCTATTTTGGATAGCCTATTGGCCATTTTGTGGGAAAGTAACTGTCCATTTGGCCTTTGCGCTGTTGATGTTTCCATTAGTGTCTGTTGTTTCATGTCTGTGTTTTTTTTTCTCTTTGGTGTCTCTGATGGGAGCTGTGGGTTAATTGCATCGATTCATGATCATTGCCTCCACCTCAACTTCTTAAGCTTGGTCGGTCCGACTCGCACCGCTTTGCCTGGGCAGGCTTAGGCAGGGTTATCGGAAACCATAAACTACGCAAAGCCTTTTCAAAATTTTATAGACGTCATTCTGATTTAATTTCAGCAATCAATATTGGACTTAAATCTCTCCTGCAACAAGGTCTATTGGAACCCTAATTTTGTGGTGACTTAGTATATAAATTCAAAAGAAAATATAATCGCAATGACTTTAGTACCAAATTTCGTAATATCATTCTTCGATATAAAAAGATTGGGTACAACATAAATGTTATACGAAAGACTGCATGCAGGGTAGTTAACCCAATCACGGTTGAAAACTCCCCTCTTTAATTGCACGCCGGTAGGTCAGGCACTAGATTCTATGACGGTTCCAGCGCAAAGGCTTATTGAGAATTACAGTGATCTAATTCAATGTAATGTTGGTTGGTACCTGATTCTCTGTCTCTGGTCGGGCCAATCGGAATCTTACTGTTGGTTTTCTTTTGCTCCAGCATTTCAATGGTTTCTTGCTGTCTAGTCCTCACCGTTGTTTCATCTCTGTGGTTGTTTGATTATTTGCACTGGTGGGCTAGGAGGCCTTCATGCGGACTGAACAAATTATTTGTCTTAATCGCGACGGAAGTAAGGGCGAGGATTGTGCCCGCGAAAAATCAATTTAAGCCTCCCAGTAGAATTCGTTCCCGCTGACCGTTCCAAGGCGGTTCTTCTGTCGCGGTTTATTTTTGTTATGGTTTGTCTTTTGGTGTTATTTATTTTATTTTGGATAGCCAATTGGCCATTTTATGGGAAAGTAACTGTCCTTTTGGCTTTCCACTATTGATGTATCCATTAAGGTCTGATGTTTCATGTTTATGTTTCTTTCCCTTTGGTGTCTCTGATGGGAGCTGTTGGTTAATTGTATCGATTCCTGAGCATTGCCTAAACTTCTATTTTAGATCCTCTTAGCGGTTTTCCAGTACCCGTGTGCGGATGATTCCAGCTCTGCGTTGAAGCAACATGTAGCCCATCTACTTCCTCAAGACCCGAGAGGGCATAGGAGGGGACCTGTTAGATTCCTGAGATATAAGCCTTTTAAACAGTGGAGCGATTGGGGCATGGCCCCGGCGGACCAACGGAAAACTTAAGACTGTTGTCACTGAGTCTGACAATATGGACCAAAAATATGTATGGTATATGGTTAGTGATCTGAATGGTTTATGCGATAAAAGGCCTTTTAATAAAGTGGAGGGGAGAGGCATGACCCCGGAGAGCACCCCCCCCCCCCCCCCCACAACCCCTATGTTGTTATGACAGAAGGTGTCTAATTATAAGGAACAAGAACATATATGATTATGGGGTGGGATCTGATGTATCTAAACTGTTTCTGATATACATGGCTTTTTATTAAGTGGAGGGGCGGGGCCTGGCGTGTGACAGGGCCCAAGTTATACTCAGGTAAGGAACATGATTATATATGGTTTGTTTGTTTGATCTGTGGTTTAACGTCCCCGTAAACACTGTATATGTCGTTTTGGAGGCGTTGCTTCCAATTTTGTGGGACTTTAACCCGAAATTGAGGTGAGATGACATCTCAAGCCCTGTCGCCCAATGAAACCAATAGTTTTTATAAGCATGGACGGTCCAGCTTGCACCGATTTGCCTGGACAGGCTTAGATCTACTAGTACTCATGTGCGGTCAGTTTCAGCTTTGCGTGGAAGCATCGTCTAGCCCATCTATTTCTTCAAGTCTCGATGGGAAGGGCCGCATTATGAATGGTTTAGGGGTAGGGCTCTGAACAATTTCTCAGATATATGGCATTTTGTAAAGTGTGTGTTTGGGGGGGGGGGCATAGCCCCGGCGAATCCAGGGAGACCCCTAGGTTGGTGTCACTGACTGTGTCTTATCACAAGGAATAGGAATATACATACTATATGGTTAAGAAGTGGGAAACTGAAAGATTTCTGAGATATTTGGCATTTTATGACGTGGGGGCGGGGTGGAGTATGGCCCAGGCACACCCCGTTGGACCCCCAGGTTTGTGTCATTGAATGTGTCTCATCATACAGAACAAGAGTATATGTGGTTTAGTGGTGGGGATCTGAATGATTTCTGAGATATATGGCTTTTAATGAAGTTGAGGGAGTGAGACATGGCCCGGGCACACCCTGTTGGACCTCCAGGTTGTCATAAAAGCATATGGCTGAGAGGAACTGTTCTATAAACGGTTGTCAAAATATCTGCAATGACTTGGCAGTAAATGCCATTTTTTTTAATTTTCACCATCATAAGTCTATGGAATAATGAGTTGCCATAGCAACCAAACTAAAAACCCTATTTTCAAAGAAAACACACACTTTCAATACCCCTTGCCCAAGGCTGCTTCAGATGAAATTCGGGTCCAACCGGCCTAGTGGCTTTTGAGGAGATCTCTTTTGAATGTATTGACGCAGACGACAGATGACATACGATACGACGCCAGACGACGACGGTCAAACGGCCTATTCTATATACTTTTCCTGAACCGTCGGCACTGGTGAGCTAAACCAGAAGAACGACATAAGAACGGACTAAGTCGGGCAAACTAATCGCATGTTAAAAACACGATATAACGAACACTATCGTAGAATGAGTAAGCTTAAAAAATGACACTTTCTTGAACCGTCATTTCAGACGAACAGGTCATTCACTTAAAGATATTTCTATACAACCAGTGGAAAAAAAATTATTATGATGTAAATTCTACAGCTAGGTTTAAAATTATTAAACGGCATGAACTTGAATTAAAATTGTTTAAATTATTACAGACACCTTTTCCATTGGGCTTTAATGACAATATAAACATGAGGGTAATATATCTAAAATGCCCGACTGTGATATTTTCTCGCTTCTGGACTGTCGAAAGTGTAAAACTAGATCGCATGGCACCAGAAAAAAATGGTAGTTATATAGGTAAATTATGTGCTTTTAAAAGAAACAATACCAGACTGAAGTGACTGGTTTGGATTTTATAGATTTAACTAGTATCTTCCGGGACAGTTCGGCTGTTTCATCCATTCCTGCTTATTTTCAAAATACTGAAACACCCATAATTTGCTATAAATACAATAAACCTGTTAGATCTATCATCTTTAATTTCAATTAACTTGTTTCTGATCTTGATATTGACAATTACATTCCTGATGCATGTGATTGTAAAAATTCAGTGTAATGCTATCCTGCTGCTGGTCATATTATTACTGGCAATTTAAAAATTATTCCTGATTCTAGGATACGTAATATAATATCTTAAGGACCGAAATATCGGTCTCCTTCTAAATTGATTTCAATAAATGTAGAGATGAAATCGCTGCTGCCTTGAATGAATTTGGTAATCGATGGTGTAAACGAGAGTATGTTGAGCATAAAGCTCTTAAGGAATGGAAGCTTAGCACTCTGAAATTAGTGAACAAACGCATTTCTTTTTAATCGCAAAATACGAACTTATTATCTCCTATACCTAAGACGTCTTTACGTCACCTTAAACTAGGTATTCAAGTATTTCATGGGAAGTTTCTTTTGGCTCCAGCTCATAAGGCCGCTAACTATGTGGTCGTTGTGTGACGGCTTCACTATGTTAACACTCTTCAGCAAGAACTTCGTGGTACTAAGGCCCATGAACTTAAGCATTTAGCTGTAGAGAGAGCTTTTACTGATGACCACATTTGTCATTTAGCCACCAAGTTTTCTGTCTGTGTTACAGAAGGCCAAGACAAGCTTTCTACCTTATATTTGTTACCTAAACTTTATTAAAGATCATACAAAGCACGGTTTATTGCAAATTCAAGCTCTCGTACCACCACTGAACACTCCAAATTATCAACTTCTTGTTTTCCTGCCATCAAAACATGTGATAAAATATTGCGAAGACTAAAGTCTTCGAAAGATCAGGTAGAAATCTGTTTTGGTCTATAAAAATTCTAATGAATTTTAAATAAATTGAAATCCAGGCGTTTTCGTGCCTCCTGTCTGTCTACTTATGATTTTTCCACCCTTTACACTACACTTCCTCATAATTTTATAAAACAAAAACTTAATGATTTAATTTAATGAACATTTCATAGGGAAGACTCCCTCTATCTTGCATGCAATGTAAGAAATGCTCTTTAGCTTATCAGAGCCGAAGGCTCCGGGGGAGCTTATAGTATAGGCAGTGATCCGCCGTCCGTCGTCCGCGTCTGCGTCCGCGTCTACGTCAACATTTTCAAATCACTTCTCCTCAGAAACTGCTGGGCCAATTGAAACCAAATTACATATGGAACCTCTTTGGGAAGGGGTAACGAAAGTTTATCGGGAGGACTGGGTCGCATGACCAATATGGTCGCCAAGCCCATATATGGTAAAAACCTTGAAAAATCTTCTTCTCAAGAACCGAATAGCCGATGATCTTGAAACTTGGTATGCAGCATCGGGGACTCCGGCCCTACCAAGTTTGTAAAAATGATACCCTTTCGTTGACCTTGACCTGTTTTACATCAAGGTCAGATTTGGTCACTTAGACATTTGTATGGAAAAACGGCAAAACAGTGGATTTTTCTGATTGTACGTTAGGTAGTGGAATCAAAAATGGTATTTGCAATCAGCTGAATGGAAGTTTATCAGTTTCAGAAGTCAACGTCATTTACTGACCTTTGTCCAGGACGGCTCAGATTCAGTATTTTTATCTTCTTCTTCACTTAAACTACTTGGCCAATTGAAACAAAATTACATGTGGAGCCTCTATGGAATGAGGGAACGAAAGTTTGTTCGTGAGAACTAAGTCACATGACCAATGTTGCCATCATGCCCATATATGGTAAAAACCTTTAAAAATCTTCTCAAGAACCGAATGGCCGATGATCTCGAAACTTGGTATGCAACATCAGGGACTCTGGCCCAACCAAGTTTGTTCAAATGATGACCTTTGGTTGACCTTGACCTTTTTTACGTCAAGGTCGAATTTTGACACTAAGACATTTGTATGGAAAAATGGCAAAACAGTGGATTTTTCTGATTGTATATTAGCTAGTGTCATCAGAAATGGTATTTACAATCAGCTGAATGGAAGTTTATCAGTTCCAAAGGTCAAGGTCATATACCGACCTTTGTCCAGGACGGCTCATTCTTCTTCTTCACTTAAACTACTCGGCAAATTGAAACCAAATTACATGTGGAGCCTCTATGGAATGAGGGAACGAAAGTTTGTTCGTGAGGACTGGGTCATATTACCAATATGGTAAAAAAAAAATTAAAAATCTTCCCAAAAACCGAATGGCAGATGATCTTGAAACTTGGTATGCAGCATCAGGGACTCTTGCCCTACAAAGTTTGTTCAAATGATGACCTTTGGACCGTTTTACATCAAGGTCAAATTTGGTCACTTAGGCATTTGTACGGAAACATGGCAAAACAGTGGATTTTTCTGATTGTATATTAGCTAGTGGCATCAGGAATGGTATTTACAATCAGCTGAAGTTTATCAGTTCCAAAAGTCAAGGTCATTTACCGGCCTTTCTTCAGGGCGCCTCAGATTCAGTATTTTTATTATTTTCTTCATCACTTAAACTACTTGGCCATTTGAAACCAAATTACATGTGGAGCCTCTATGAAATGAGGGAATGAAAGTTTATCCATGAGGACTGGGTCACATGACCAATATGGGCCGCCATGCCCATATATTGTAAAAACCCTTAAAAATCTTCTTCCCAAGAACCGAATGGCCGATGATCTTGAAACTTGGTATGCAGCATCAGGGACTCTGGCCCTACCAAGTTTGTTCAAATGATGACCTTTGGTTGACCTTGACCTGTTTCATGTCAAGGTCAAATATGGTCACTTAGACATCTGTATGGAAAAATGGCAAAGTAGTGGATATTTCTGATTGCCTGGTAGGCTGTGACATCAAAAATGATATTTGCAGTTAGCTGAATGGAAGTTTATTAATTCCAAAGGTCAAGGTCATACCTTTGTTTTGGATGGCTCATATTCAGTATTTTTATCTTCTTCTCCAGTAAAAGAGCTGTGCTGATTGAAACCAAATTACATAAACAGCCTCTATGGGGGTGAGGCAATTATTCATTGTTTGTGGTGTTGTTTTCATATGACCAAGATGGGCACCTTGTCTGTATATGGTACAAACCACATGACCTCTGGTGAGCGTAGTGGCCCATGGGCCTCTTGTTTCACTTCTGAAAAGCATAACAAATTATACTTTATGGTCATGTCAGAAAGTGTGTGAAGCTCTCACCTTTCTACTTGACAATATTTACATAAGATTTGGTACTAAATTATTTAGACAATTATGGGTATTCAGATGGGTACTAATTGCGCACCACTTGTGTCTGATCTGTTTTTGTTTTGTTATGAGAGAGACTTCATGATGTCCCTTTCTGCTGAAAACCAGTCTGAGATCATTGAAGCTTTTAGCTCCACTTCTAGATATTTGGATGATTTATTAAATATTGATAATACCTATTTCGATAGTTTGATTAGTCAAATTAACCCACAGAACTTCGGTTAAATAAAGCAAATTCTTCTGATATCGAGGCCTCGTTTTTTTGTATTTACATCTATCTATTGATAGCTGGGTTTATTTCTTTCAAAGTGTATGATAAACGCGATGATTTTGATTTTGAGTTGTAAATTTTCCTCTATTGGATGGTGATATTTCCCATGCGCCATCCTATGGCGTTTGTATCTCGCAATTAATTCGATTTGCTAGAGTGTGTAGTCATGTAACTGACTTCAAAACTCGTAATTAATTGTTAAAGGCTAAGCTTCTTAATCAGTGTTATCGGTGCCATAAACTACGCAAAGCCTTTTCAAAATTTTATAGACGTCATTCTGATTTAATTTCAAAATCCAATATTCGACTTAAATCTCTTTGTACAACAAGGTCTATCGGAACCTGAATTTATGAAGATTTAGTATATAAATTCAGAAGAAAATATAACCGCAATGACTTCAGCACCCAAATACGATATAAAAACAATTGGTACAACATAAATGTTATACGACAGACCGCATGCATGGCAGTTAACCCATTCACGGTTGACAACTTTGCTTCCCTCTTTAATTGCACGCCGTAGGGTCAGGCTTCAGATTCTTATGACGGTTCCAACGTGAAGGCTTATTGAGAATTAGAGAGATCTAATTCAAGGTAACATTGGTTGGTGCCTGATGCTCTGTCTCTGGTCGGGCCCATCGGAGTCTAACTGCTGTTGTTTTGTTTGCTCTAGCATGTCAGTGTTTTCTTGCTGTCGAGTCCTCACCGTTAGTTCGTCTCTGTGGTTGTTTGATTATTTGTGTTCACGGAAATGTTGCACTGATGAGTTAGGAGGCCTTCATGCGGACTGAACAAACTATTTGTCTAAATCGCGATGGAAGTAAGGATTGTGGCATGTTAAAATCGATTTAAGCCCTCGTTTCCGCTGACCGTTCCAATGCGGTTCTCCTGTCGCGGTTAATTTTTGTTATGGTTTGTCTTTGGGTGTTCGTGTCGCTTATATTATTTAATTTTGGACAGCCTGTTGGCCATTTTGTGGGAAAGTGTCTGTCCTTTTGGCGATCCGCTATTGATGTTTCCCTTACAGTCTGTTGTTTCATGTTTGTGTTTCTATCCCTTTGGTGTCTCTGATGGGAGCTGTTGGTTGATTGTATCGATTCCTGATCATTGCCTCCACTTCTATTTTACTGGTGTCTTAAATCGATTTTACGTGGCCACAATACTCGCCTGTGATGATTTGTTAAGGCAAACATATTTAGATCTGCAAAAGCTTTGATCAGGTTGCAGCGATGCACAATCATAATGATTTGTTTCTATGCGGGTCAGAAATACCAACATTTCTATTCGCGTGCACAAACTGAAATAGAATATAACAAGAAGGGAAGGGAGGGATAACAAATAATTTAAATAAAACATCGCAAAAACACACTCAAAATATTTTAAGAACCCATTAAAGACGTATTATCTTGGCATAACGGTATATTTTACACCGTTTACATTTGTTATTGTATCAAATAAATACATACATCTCGTTCCAAATCTTGCCTTATTTCCCATTCAAAATTAATGACAATGCGGAACTGACATAGCCAGCTAGCATGTGTGAGTAAAATATACAATACGCTTGCGCACTTGCAATGATAACAATTTAACATATACAAAATAATAATCACGGGAGACATGGGTTTGTCAATTAGTAGACGATATCACTAAGTCATTGGCCCACGCAATATCATAATACCATTGCTCTCTCGTTGTTTCACATTCATCCTAATTAAGGTTTTAAACAAGTAAGAAAATGTCACACAAGAAAGGCCACAACGAAAGAATGCAGACATCTCAAGTCACCTGAAGATAGTAAGTGACATGGAGGCACACACAGAAACACCAGACGAAACAATACTGTATTCCGTATTCGTACACCTTCTGCAACGTTTATATTAACTTTTTCAGTCATTGTCTCATTTGTCTATAAAGTTACTATAATTACTGCAAAATCAGTATGTAGAAGTGGCTTTATGTTTTATACGATAGTACTTTCATTATCGAACTGTAGCTAATACTGACTAGCAGTATCAAACATTTAAAGGGTAGTGTCCCTTATTTTATGTATTCCTTTCTGTTAAAAATGATTATTTCTTCCATGATTGTCAATGACATATGGAGATTTCTAGGTGAAATCAAAATTGATATTGTCATTGTTTCAAACAGTGAAAATACCGTTTCTATTTTCACTTGTATCAACGAGAAATAACATTTATCATATGACGTCGCGTCTGAGAGTGTAATAACGTCATGTAATATTTTCGATAATCCACTAGTGATTTAAATATGCAAATTAGCTAGATACATCCCGTAACGGTGCATGTACTATGTCCCTTACGACGTTGCGTTTACTAATGGCGGAATATTGATATTTTTGTAAACAATCGTGAATAAAATGCGTTTTAATGTCATATGATAAATAGAATATTGCATTCGTGCTAATGTATTATTGAATTTATTAAACTCGTTGAGGAAAAGGGATAAAATGCTCGGCAAAGCCTCGCATATTATCCCTTTTCTTCAACTCGTTTAATAAGTTCAATAATACATGAACACGAATGCAAGATCCTCTATGTATCCTCTGTTTGTTAAATGTTAATCAGCTACACGTTACTAATGTGTATCAGAAATAACGTCACGCACATTTCAACGTAATTCAGACGTTGATGACATCACTTTTACTACCAAGGCAACATAATTAATACACGCGACGCAAGACGTACATAGCAACTGCGTATATTATTTGAATGCAAATTTCAAGTGAAATTAAAACTTGTCTTCCAGTTGCAAACTTTCAGTTTATACCCAATATAATACCCAGTTAACACACTGAACGCGAAATCACATTGGAAAATGTTTGTTTTCTCTGCTGAAGGCTGACGCTTTGAAATTGCTTTAATAATTACAGTTTAAAGTATATGAGTAACAGAAAATTTGTTGTTGTTTTCTCAGTGTAGGATCCATTCTTATTTCACTCATGAATACCAAAAGAAGTAAGATCCATTTTTATTTCACTCATGAACACCAAAAGAAGTAAGATCCATTTTTATTTCACTCATGAATACCAAAAGAAGTAAGATCCATTTTTATTTCACTCATGAATACCAAAAGAAGTAAGATCCATTTTATTTCACTCATGAATACCAAAAGAAGTAAGATCCATTTTTATTTCACTCATTCGGTGAAATAAAAAATCTATCTTACACGGAAAAAATAATGTCATCCTCTTTTTCTTTAGCACAAACAAGAATGTATATCCATGGCAAAATTTAAATACAGCAACAACGAACTTTTCTGTCAGAGGCTAAAAGTATCATTAAGCTAGAGTTGGCTTTTCAAATGTCTTGTTAATGTTATATAAGATGGTCAGTTGTTTGATTCCTCAAGTGCTGTAATGTAATTTAAGAACTCTGGTGAATCTAAATCGTCTATTTCATCCTCAAAATCTTCGTCTATCAGCCGCCGTTTTTGAGTTCGAGATGGTTTGAACTTTCTGAGGTTCAATTTAGGAATCTGACGACATTTCACAAAGCTAGATCTGAAATATTAATAATACAATAATAACAAATATTAATTAAGTATCAAATGCCATTATTACCGGTATTATTAACTATCGAATGAGCGATTGTCTGGTAACTCCCGTCAGCTATCTAATTCGAAAGTTAATTACACCAAATAAGACAGCCACATACATAGTTAAATCATCATAGGTTTTGTCTCCGGTCGGGCCCACCAGAGTCCACCTGTTGAGAATTTCAGTTATTTCTTGCCGGTGAGTCCTCATTGTTATCTCGTTTTATCAATGAGTTATCCTTTGGCTAAAAGAAGTGAAGGCAATGAGCAGGAATCGATGCAAATAACCCACAGCTCCCATCAGAGACACCAAAGGGAAATAAACACAAACATGAAACAAGTAGACACTAATGGAAACATCAATAGCTGAAAGCCAAAAGGACAGTTACTTTCCCATAAAATGGCCAATTGGCTATTCAAAACAAAAAATACAAGCGATACAAACCGCGAAAGAAGAACCGCCTTGGAACATTCAGTGAAACGAATTCCACTGGGTGGGGGGCTTAAATCGACTTTACGTGGCACAATCCTCGCACTTACTTCCGACGCGATTTAGACAAAGATTTTGTTCAGTCCGTATGACGGGCTTCTAACTCAGCAGTGCAACATCCCCGAGATCACAAAAATCAAACAAACACAGAGATGAAACAATGATGAGGACAAAGATTCTTATACACGCGATAAGGAAATCCATAGTTTTAGCTTGGGAAAGATATTCTGTTCTAACCCTGGTGTTCTAACCTTAAATCGAATATTCTCGCGTATTTCATCAATGCAATGGTTGAATACGACCTCATATGTGCTGTCGTTAAGGTTGACGTCAAAGTACGCAACGTGACGTCACTAATCATCTCAATATGGCAGACGTCGGCAACCGAAGGGACTGTTGAATTAAACATCTACGCTCACAAATGGAAGGCATGCAAGAAAAAAATCATACATAGGGGTGAGGGGTGGATAGAAAAGTCCGACCCTCGGTTTAAATCCATTTTACGTGACCACAAACCTTGCCCTTACTTCCGTCGCGATTTAAACAAATAGTTTATTTAGTCCGCATATCCGTGAACACAAAAATCAAACAACCACAGAGATGAAACATAGTGAGGGTTCGACAGCAAGAAACCACTGAAAGGCAGGAGCCTACACTGAAAGATAAGCGGTACCTAAACCATCACGAAAACACGCCTCAATAATTCTGACCCCCTTGATCCCCACTTTTATATAGTAAAACTGGGGTTTATAGGGGTAAACCTGATTTTTCTTATTTCTGCTGTATAAGGCGGTTCTAACGGGTACCCACAATTTATATTATACAGCAGCAATAAGAAAAATATCAAAATTTTTCATCTTACAATGTTCGTTTTTTTCGGCAGTAAAGTTTACAATGTATTTATATAGGCGTGTTTTCGAAATGAATGCTGGCAGTGTTTTGATTTCACATTTTCTTACATGATTTTGTCCAACACAGGGAGCATTTCACAGTTTCATCTCGAAACTATAAAATGTTATTTTTAGACACTTTATCTTATAACGTCGCGTTTGAGAATGTAATAACACCATGTATTAAATTCGGTAATCTATGTATGGATTAAATATGCAGATTAGATCGATTACCCATGCATGTACGACGTCCTTAACAACGTCGCGTTTACTAATGACGGAATATTGGCATTTTGTTAAAAGATTCGTGAATAAAATGTGTTTAACAGCCATATGAGACCACTGAAATGCTGAAGCAAAAATACTGTGTAATCTATGTCAAACTTGTGGGCCCTGGGGCGGGGCATATGACTATAATTTGAACAATCTAACTATCTATCTTCGAATACTGAGTCTGTCATATTTGGTCATTACCTCATAATCTGGTTAGAGGTCCATCACATGAAGCAGCATACAGAATATCATAGAGCTTTCTGGTTTCGGACAAGAACATTTTAAAGGTTTCCCCGATATAAGTCTATGTAAACCGTGGGCTCAGGGGCATGGTCATTTTTTACCTCAAGGCTATAAAGTGAACAATCTTGGTAGAGGTCCACGAGATGAAGCTTCTTACAAAACATCAAAATAGAAGTGTATGCAATGATCAGGAAGCGATACATTTAACCAACAGCTCCCATCAGAAACACCACAGGAAAGAAACACAATTATCGAACAACTAGACCCTAATGGAAACATCAATGGCGGAAAGCCAAAAGGACAGTTCCTTTCCAACAAAATGGCCAATAGGGTATCCAAAGCAAAATAATATTAGCGACACACACACTCAAAAACAAGCCATAACAAAAATAAACCACGACAGAAGAACCGCCATGGAACTGTCAGGGAAACAATTTTTTCTGGGTGGGGGGTCTTAAATCGATTTTACGTGGCCATAATCCTCGCCCTTACTTCCGTCGCGATTTAAACAAATAATTTGTTCAGTCCGCATGAACGCCTCCTTTCTCATCAGTGCAACATCTCCGTAAACACAAAAATCAATAAACAATATAGATGAAACAACGGTGAGGACTCAACAGCTAGAAATCACTGAAATGCTGGAGCAAAAAAAAAAAAAAAACAACAGTTAAACTCCGATTGGCCCAACCAGAGACAGAGCATCAGGCACCAACCAACATTACATATATTAGATTCTCTCTAATTCTCAGTAAGCCTCAGTAAGACATGGGCCTTCTGGCTTCAGACAAGAAAAGTTTTAAAGGTGTTCCCAATATTAGTCTATGTAAAACAAATGTGGGCCCAGGGGCGGAGCTATTTGTAGCCCCAATGATACAATGCATAATTTAAACAATCTTGGTAGAAGTCAACTGGATTAAGTTTCATACCAAATGTCAAAGACCTGGGCCTTGCGGTTTCAGAGAAGATGTTTGTTTTTTAGTTACAAATCTATTATTTGCTCCTATGACCTAGACGTGAAATGGACCAGAACCATTAGAACAATTTTTAAAGAGGGCTAACAAAGGAGCAATCAGTGGTTTAGATGTCGTTTGAAGAAATTGTTTACGGGCTCCCGGACGCACGGACAAAAGTGCGACGGACATTACGTCATCGCAGATACTCACATTCTCACTTTGTGACAGGTAAGCTAAAAGGAAACAATAACACATGCACACCCTGTTACCGGAAAGAAAATAAAGGCACAATGTCAGAACGATTGGTACAAATAAAAATCAAAAATGAGTTCCTTTAAGAGCAATGAAAACATTCATGAGAAAGAAGACGTGTCATACTACGTAGTTTCGGCTAATAAAGCCTCATCAGTGACCCTGTAATGATCCGGCAATGAAAGCCAGAGAAAACATACGGCAATTTTGCGAATTTCGAATAGGCAGTCGATTCAAAGACTGATATAAATCAAACTTGGGTCCAAACAATTAAAAACCTGTCTAGAATATGAGTCTAAACCAATAATTTATTTACGATTTCTCAGAATATTCACGCTGATCTCAAAGGACCAAAAGTAAAATATAAACTGTAAGTAAAAAACAAAAGTAAACCAAAGTATACTTTTGTATAAACCAAAAGTAAAATATAAAGTAGCAATAAGAGTGTCGTTGACCGTTCCAGTGCGGTTATTCTGTCGCGGTTTATTTTTGTTATGGGTTGTCTTTCGCTTGTGTCTTTTAGTTTTGGATAGCCAATTGGCGCTTTTGTGGGAAAGTAACTGTTCTTTCGGCTTTCCGCTAGTGATGTTTCCAATGGGGTCTAGCTATTATATGTTTATGTTTCTTTCGATGGGAGCTGTGCGTTAATTGTATCGATTCCTGATCGCTGCCTAAACTTCTATTATGCTCACAAGAGGAACCTACTGTCTATCTATCGCGGGTGGAAATTGCTAAATTCAAATGTCAGAAACAGTAACAAAAGGTGATTAAACCTTCACAGTACAGCCGCCGCAGTTCTTTTTTAAACCCGCGCAACCCTGCCGCGTTTCGGCGCACGACCCCGCCAATAGTCCCGCTGCAAGCCACCGCGATCACGCGCGTACACCCCGCGGATCCGTCGCGATTAACTTACTTTCCTATAGGACCCCACCGCGTAGTTGCGCTGTGTAGAATTGTGACGTCACGATGATTGGCAGGTTGTCCTGTCCGATAATTTGGATGTCCAGATGTATAAAATGACTTTATAATAAATACACTGTACGATAACACATCCGTGCGACGTAGTGTATTTTTACATCTTCAAAATGACTGCTTCACTGATGAAAATCCGTGATATTTTTCCAAATTTATTCTCCGAAGATAGATTGTGAGTGCTCAGGGTCATTTCACGGACTTCTTCTCGTGATTCTCCTCCATTTCGTAGAAAATAATGTCATTATGATTCCCATCAATTTCGTGGAGAATAATATCATATTACATGGTGATCAGGACGTCGCGGGTTCTTTAGCTGCCGATTTGGCTTCATTCACTCTTGGAGAATGATCATGAAATCTTGCCGCCATCACGAAAACACGCCCACATAATTTTGACCCCCTTGAATCCCACTTTTATATAGTAAAACTGGGGTTTCCGGGGGTATACCTTATTTTTCTTATTTCTGCTCTTAAATATAGATTGTGGGTACTCGTTAGAACCGCCTGCCCACAACTTATATTTGGAGCAAAAATACAAAAAAAAAATATCACAAATTTTCATCATACAATTAATTTTTTCGGCGATAAAGGTGACAATGTATTCGTATAGGCGTGTTTACGTAATAAATAGGCACAGTACTTGGTATACATTCGGTCCCCGCCCACCGGCGCTTGAAGAAATAGATGGGCTGCATGCTGCTTCCACGCAGAGCTGAAACCCAGCGCACACGAGTACTGGTAAACCGCTAGAGGATCTAAGCCTGCTCGGACATAGCAGTGCAAGTTAGACAGTCCATGCTTACAAACCCATATTGGTTTCATTGGTCTCAAAAATGACACTAAGCCATTTCATCTTTGAAATTGCAGCAGAGTCTTTATATTTTGACATTTTCAAACTGTTTTGATGGACCAAACTTCAAGGGCTAGGTATGCGTCAAATTTACTGAACGTAAATGACAACGAATAAACAAACATATACAATATACGCGTATATACAAGAAGAGTTAAATAAGAAGAACAATAAGTGTTTAACAAACCCTACAAAACATAGAAAAAACACGACTTTGTGCGGGTATGAAATACTTGTACAGTCGAACTTCACTGGCTCGAACACCTTTGGGACCTCGAAAATCTGTTCCAGACAGGGGTAGTTCGAGCCACTGAGGTTACTATCAGGAGGCATAACGAGATATTTTTAGACAGCTTTTCGGTGTTCTATAATAAAAATGTATGCTTTATGTACTCAATAGAATCGCCTCATCGAGGCGATTCTAATGAGTGCACAAAGCATACATTTGCAAGATAAAAGACTAAAATCTCCTAAGTTATCCCCCACTATTGCTTATGTAGAGGATTTCGCTAGGGGCTCAAGAAGGGGTTTGACACAGCCATGGTAAACGAGCCATCAATGTTCGAGCCATCGAAGTTCTACTGTACATGTAAAGTGTAAATGCACATGGAATTCATATATTGCTTAATTTTTAAGCTGACCGGGTAAAACTTATACATTTACCAAATGCCAAAATGTGGTGATTTGCTTTGTGCAACATTCGTAAAATAAGATGGCCCCCGCCCATCGGGTCTTGAAGAAACAGTTGGGCTGCATGATTCGTCCTGGCAAAGCTGAAACCGACCGCACACGAGAACTGGTGAACCACTTAGAGGATCTAAGCCTGCCCCGAAAAAACGGTGCGAGTCGGCCCGTCATTGCTTATAAACCCTATCGATTTCATTTGGCGACAGGGCTTGAGATGTCATTTCATCTCAATGTCGGGGAAAAGACCCACAAATTGGAAGCAACGTCTCCAATATGACCTATGCAGCGTTGACGGGGACGTTAAACCTCAAATTAAACAAGCAAATAAAATCGTAAAATAAGATTATCTAACAAAAACGACCGTGTCATGAACACCCCTATTAACATTCCTGATAGGTTTTTCAGTGTGGAGGATTCGGGTTGGGCGGGGTGGAGGTACTCATTATTTTCCATTTTTGCTCAAAATCATAGATAATGGGCACTCGGAAGAACCGCGTCAATGAGGCGGTTCTAACGAGCATCCACATGGTATCTGTATGGTATATTGTTATTTCCAGGTCTTTGCTCAAATACATAGATTGTGGTTACTCCGATGTACCGTCATAAAAAGGCAGGAAATTAAGTGAAACAATCTTGAAAGGGCCGTTAAAGACAATAAAAAGGTCAAAAAAAGAACGAAATCAAAGACAAGAGAAGAAATGCAGATACCCTTTTAGAAAATGGGTGCGTTATCATAGCAACGAACTCTAGAGCCTTAACCCTTATCCTGCTGAATATTTTAATTTAGCCACACCCATTACTGACTATCAAATAATCAAATTACTAGTAACAATGTATCAATTCACTCACAAATTGCATGACAAACAGTAAAGATCCGGATCAGATTTAGTACCTGATCTGGATCTACACTGTTTGCATGGTAGTGGTTGTCATATTCAGTGGTAAAAATGCTAAATTTCAGCTTTTTTGATGGCCAAATCTTTCAGCGGTACATCTGCTCGAAATAATCTTAATAATTGTACAATTTAAACAGATTACAAGAGGACAATGGTGGTCCTATATCGCTTACCTGAGCTAAGAGATTTGCATGTGTCCCGGTGGATGGATAAGCTATATACCAAATATGAAAGACCTGGGCTTCTAGTCTGAGACAAGATTTTAAACGTTTTTCCCTTATAAATCTATGTCAGGCAAGTGGGACCTCGGGCAAGCCATTTTTGGCCCTCGGGCTATAATTTGAACAATTTTTGGGTGAAGGTCAACTAGATGAAGCTACATACCTTTATCAAAGACCTGGACCTTCTGGTTTTAGACAAGAAGATTTTTAAAAATCTATGTAAACAATATAAATCTTATAAATCTATGTAAAACAAGTGGGCCCCAGGGTGGGGCTTTTTTGTTCCCAGTGCTATAATTTGAAAATCTTGGTAGAGGTCTACCAGATGAAGCAACATACGAAATATCAAACAGCTGGGCCTTCCGGTTTCAGACAAGACTATTTTCAAAAGGTCTTTTCCTTATAAGTCTATGAAAAACAACTTGGTCCGGAGGGGAGCATTTGGCCCAAGGGCTATAATTTGTGCAATCTTTGTAGAGGTTCACTATATGAAGCTACATACTAAATATCAAAGGCCTGGGTCTTCTGGTTTCAGCAAAGAAGATTTTAAAGGTTTTCTCTATATAAGCCTATGTAAAATCAGTGGGCCCGGCGCGGGACCATTTTTGGCCCCAGGGCTATAATTTGAACAATTTTGCTACAGGTCCACTAGATGAAGCTTCATACCAAATATCAAAGACCTGGGCCTTCTGGATTTAGACAAGAAGATTTTTAAAGGTTTTCCCTATATAAGCCTATGTAAAACCAGTGGGCCCCGGCGCGGAGCCATTTTTAGCCCTACAGCTATAATTTGAACAATCTTGGTAGAGGTCAACTAGATTAAGTTTCATTCTTAATATCAAAGACCTGGGCCTTCAGAAGTTTTTTAAGGTTTCATCTATACAAGCTTATGTAAAACCAGTGGGCCCCGGCGCGGGGCCAATTTTGGCCCCAGGGCTATAATTTGAGCAATCTTGGTCGAGGTCCACTAGATGATGCTTCATATTTAATATCAAAGACCTGGGCCTTATAGTTTCAGACAAGAAAAATTTTCAAAAGTTTTTTCTTATTTTCCCATTTTCGATCGGCGCGTATCCGCGGTGGTCGTCTCAAATTTAATCCTTGTCACCATGTCCCTCGCAACGCGGGGTTGCGCGGGTTCAAAAAGAATTTCGGCCGGTGTACTGTATATCTTTAAAACATGTTATTTTTCATACCATGAACTATACAAATGGAAAGTTTTACAACGTTTGCTGCAAATTAACCCATACCTTGCTGTTCACGACAACCCCTATCTTTGGAAACAGTGTAGATCCAGATCAGATGGCTTCTGACCAGGATCTACACTGTTTGGCATTCTGTTTATGAATTTGTAGCAATAAATTACATCAAGTAATTTGATTGGTTGACAGACAGAAATGGATGTGGCTTATATGAATATTCGGCAAGAGAATGGTTAAAAAGAGAAACGATCAGGGACTGATAAAATCAGATCCCAAATTGTCCCCACAAAATCACAAGGGAAAAAATCAGAATCACCAACATGACAAACATTAAACTGGAAAGATAAACGTAACTAAAAATTAACAACCAAACAGGGGGGTTGGGGTTTGGGGTGGGTTAGAATCAGAACCATCAATGTAACAACATATAAAAACAGGGAAAGAATCGGGACCATCAACACAAAACATTAAGGATCCATATCAAAAGCACTGGCCTGGAACGGCCAGTAAAATTTACTGTTGGGTTTAAGTTTACTTTACGGGATCCCAACACTCACCCTCACTTTCACTGTGGTTCAAACAAGTATGTGTTTGGTTCGCGTGAAAGTTTTCCAAATCAGTGAATCAACTCAGTAAACAAAGAAATCACAATTAAAGTCAAGTTGGCACAAGGATGAGGGCTCGACAGGACTCCGGTGCTGAACACAACCCCACAGGAACACAAGAGCAAAAGAAAACCAACAGATGAACTCCGTTGGACCAAGCAAAAGACATAAGGCAAAGTAAGGTGTGTTGTGCACACAAGACACCCATGATAAATGTTGACGGGTGAATCAATGGACGAACGGACGGAAAATCGCACGCCTATGTCTTCATGCTAAAGCAGGTGCGACTCAAAACTATTTTTGAATGTTGTTGAACATCAGCTCGTTATTAGATTTAAACTTTGACTGAGTAAAAATAGGTACATTTATATAAATGAATAAACAATGTTACAATTAAGAACCATTTATAGAAAAGAATATTGCAGAATGACAGTCACAAAAACACTTATGTGCTAAACTGCAGGCACCAAAGCATAAAGCTAACAAATATTCAATTCCTTGATGCCGATCACGAACCAGTAAATTTGGATAACCGAGGAACAAAACTGGTAAGCAAACTAATCATCATCACGAAAACAAGTCTATATAAATTTGACCTCCTTTAAGTCCACCTTTATATAGTAAAACCGGTGTTTGCATGGGGATGCATTATTTTTCGTATTTCTGCACAGATACTGTGGGTACTCGATGGAGCTGTCTCTCCGAGGCGATTCCAACGAGTCCCCACAATTTACATTTTTGAACAGAAATATGAAGAATGTCAGAACTTTTATTAGAAATTCTTCAGTTTTTGGGGGTTATAAAATTTTCAATAAATTGTAATAGACTTGTTTTCGTAAAGTTGAGTAAGTCATGTGCGCCTATCGCCCACAAACTTTACTGTCAAAGAACCTTTTACCTGTCCGGCTTTGCAAAGGAGTCTCTAGCAACCTTTTTAAATTTCATATTATCACACATTAGTCGAGCAAGGCTTGTCTTCTCTATTTCCTTTATTTGATCTGGAAAATCAAACATTGACAAATATCGGTTAAGCATGTTTGGCTTTGAACAAATATTGAAAGTTTCTTTGGTGTGACTTTTGCATCGTAAGCAGCTCTGTTGTCATTTATTTTATCTACTTTCTCCATGTCTTGTTGACCATTACCCAAAACTAATCACAGATCTATCAATTGAAACTGACCTGTAAGTATACGTTTTTTTTCTTCAAAAGATATTTTTCTGCAAAAACAAGACGCAGAAATGGGGTTTAAGAAATCGATTTAAGTCCCCAGTGAAGTAATTTTCATTGACTGTTCCAAGGCGGTTCTTCTGCTGCGCTTTATTTTTGCTATAGTTCGGCTTTGAATGTGTGAATCGCTTATTTCTTTTTGTTTTGGAAAGCTAATTGACCATTTTGTGTGAACGTACCTGTCCTTTTGGCTTTCAAGTATTGATGTTTCTTTCCATTAACGTCTAGTTATTTCATGTTTGTGTTTCTTTCCCTTGGGTCTAAGAAGGGAGGTTTGGGTTAATTGTATATATTCCTGATCATTAGCTTCATTTCTATTCCGCCGCGGTATATACTACAGTGCAGAGGCAGAACTGTAAACTTGTACGTTTATTTTTTTTTATTTATTGGTTTTTTTTCGACGACAATCAGTATAGCTTCTACTCATATTATGCAGCCGTTGTTACGGTAAAGATTGCGTAAATGGGTTCTACCAATTTATGGTAAAAACCTTCAAAAATCTTTCCAACAAACATAAGACAAAAGATCTAGAAACTTGGCACAAAGCGAAGGGACCTGATCCCTACTAAAATACATAAATGATGAACCTGGGTTGACATGTCCTATTTACGGCTAAGTCACATTTGATAACTATGGATTTTTATGGGAGGTGTGAAGTAATGTATCGATTCCCGTCCATTGCATTTACTTTTATTCCGAACTGGAAAAGCGGTAAATAGTGAATTTATCGAAGCTATTGTAGTTTATGAAATGAAAAAGGTTATACATGAACACTTGTAACTGTCAATGGTCATATGAATGCAATTCAGTGGCATTTGCCCAAGGTCACTTTGACTGAATATCCATCAACACTTCTAAGGTCTTCAATTCCGAAAGCACTGGGCCAATTTCAATTAATTTTCATGTGTAGCCCCAAGGCAAGAAGGGGGACGAAAATTCTATATGAATGACAAGGTCAAATGAACCAGGTGGCCTGCCATGCCAAAACATTAGAATAGATTTTTTCTCTCAAATACAACTTGGCAAATTGCCATATTGAAATGTCGCTATAGGTGACTGAGTTTATGTCATTTATTTTGTTCACATGATGATCGGGTGTAGTGTATCTTGCGTCACTGGAGCATCCAACTGTAACTGGCTTACAGTTGGGAAAGTAAGGCCTGCTGTATTTGTAGTGTAGCAGGTAGACGTGGAAGGGGTAATATGAAGCGACGGCAATGACCAGGAATCGCCACAACTAATCCACAGCTCCCATCCGAGACATCAAAGGGAAAGAAGCGCAATCATGAAACAAATAGACGCTAATGAAAACACCAATAGCGGAAAGCCAAAAGGACAGTTACTCTCCAACAAAATGGCAAATTGGCTATCCAAAACAAAATATTATAAGCGATACACACACTCAAAGACAAAGCATAACAAAATTAAATCGCGAAAGAAGGACCGCCTTGACACGGTCAGTGAAACGAATTCCACTGGGGGATTGGGTTGGGATCGGGGCTTAAATCGATTTCAAGTGGCCACAGTCCTCGCCATTATTTTCGTCGCGATTTAGACAAATAATTTGTTTAGTCTGCAAGAAGGCCTACTAACTCATCAGTACAAGATCTCCGTGAATCAAACAACCACAAAGATGAAACAACGGTGGGTATCTGACAGCAAGAAACCACTAAAATGCTGGAGGAAAAGAAGACCAACAGTTAGAATCCGGTGAAAGTTTTAATTTATTCTGTATCTAGTCTTTCAATAATTTTTCCTTTTTCATCATCTGTCCTTCGCTTTCATCTCATTTCTTTTCGCCCTTTCTATGGGAAAGGTCAAAAACTGAGTCACAAGTGTTAAATTTCCGTGAACATTTTAAGTAAGTTTTTCCGAAACTACTGGGATGATTTCAATGAAATTTCATACCCAGCCTTCTAGCAATTGGGGAAAAACATTTTATACATGCTGTCCAGCTAATATGTCGAAGATGGCTGTTATGTCCATATCGGGTAAGAACCCTGACAAATTGTTGAACTACTTCGCAAATGGTCTTTAAACTTGGTATGTACAGATCGGCCAACGGAAAATTAGTAATGAAGGCAATGATCAGGAATTGACACAATTAACCCACAGCTCCCATCAGGGACACCAAAGGGAAAGAAACACAAACTTGAAACAAATAGACCATAATGGAAACACCAATAGCGGAAAGTCAAAAGGACAGTTTCTTTCCCACAAAATGGCCAATTGGCTATCCAAACGAAAAACATACAAGCGATACACACACTCAAAGACAAACCATAATAAAAATTAACCGCGACAGAAAAAACACCTTGGAACGGTCATTGAAACGAATGCCACTGGGGAGGTTTGTGTTTCTTTCCCTTTGGTGTCTCTGATGGGAGTTGTGGGTTGATTGTATCGATTCATGATCATTGCCTCCACTTCTATTTTACATCGACTTTACGCGGCCGCTGTTAAAAAACACTTTATTGGTTTCACGGAGAAACGGACTAACGCGATACCGGCCATTTTCTCCGAATCCGCGAAAAAAAATAACGCGATATTTCTCGCGGACCGAAATCGCGCAGAAAAATCGCAGAGATTTTCGGGTAAGAATTTGATCGATTGTTTGCTTTTGCGGACAGAAAGGAAAAAAGCAACTTTGCAACAAGGAAGTTAAAATTAATGTAACAACAACTAAATGCGATCAGAACAGATTGGATAGCCTTCACTGATGCGCGGGCTGATCTGAGCGGAGTTTTTGTTGGTCGAACATGTATAAGTGTGGTATTTTTTGTTTTGTTTTTGTTTGTTGACCACTGAATGTTCTGACTTTTAAAATCACCTGCTGTTGCTGCAGTCAGTCCAAATTTCCTTCGTTTCACAACAATACCTCATTGTGGTTACATGTTACATATACGGCTGCTGCATGCAACTTGAGGTAAATTAAAGTAATGTTGAGGAAAACAGCACATGGGTTAGAAAACGCTTAAATAACAAAAAGACCTGTGTGTCGGGTGAAGACTCATATCATGTGTTTGTTTGAGTTGAGGTTTAGCGTCCCCGTCAACACTGTACAGGTCATTTTGGAAACATTGCTTCCATTTTGTGGAACTTTTACCCGACATTGAGATGAAATGACATCTCAAGCCCTGTCGCCCAATGGACGGTCCGACTCACACTCTTTTGCCTGGGCAGGCGTAGATCCTCTAAGCGGTTTACCAGTACTCGTGTGCGGTCTGTTTCAGCTCTGCGTGGAAGCATCGTGCAGCCTATCCATTTCTTCAAGCACCGACGAGCTGATGCCGGAGTACTACGCATATCAGCATGAACAGCCTGATTGGAGCATTCCTGCTTCTACGAGCCTTCTATGGTCTTTGGAATATTTAAAGAATATGACCACATTTGCTAGATGCACAGGTTGGTCTTTTGAAGAAAAAGTTTTTTTTTTGTTTTTTTTTTGTTTTTTTTTTTGCGGTCCGTCAGCTCAATTACATATAAATGTATGAGTGTGTTTAACGTCTTTTGCATGTACGCAAGAGCCATGCTTCGAAATACGCATCAAGAGAATGAACAAGAAAATAAAAACTGGAATCGCCTCGCTGAACCGGATTTGAATCAGCGCCGGTCAAAACCTACAATTTTACGTGGCCACAATCCTCGTCCTTACTTCCGTCGCGATTTACACAAAAAATTGTTCAGTCCGCATGAAGGCCTCCTGACTTATAAGTGCAACATCTCAGTGAAAATAAAAATCAAACAACCACAGAGATGAACAACGGTAAAGAATCGATAGCAAGAAACCACTGAAATGCTCGAGCAAAAGAATACCACTAGTTAGACTCCGATGGGCCAGACAAGAGACAGAGCATCAGGCACCAACCAACATCACATAAAATTAGATACTCTCTAATTCTCAGTTAGCCTTTACGCTGACACCGCCATAGAATCTGAGACCTGACCCACCGGCGTGCAATTAAAGAGGGAAGCAAAGTTGTTAACCGAGATTTGTCTGTCATATAACATTTATATTGTACCCTTTTTTATATCGAAGAATGATTTTACAAAATTGGGTGCTGAAGTCATTACATTTATATATTTTTTTTCTGATTTTATATACTAAGCAACCATAAAATTCGGGTTCGGATACACCATGTTGCAGAAGATATTTAAGTCAAACATTGAATTTTGAAATTAAATCGGAATAGCGTGTATAAAAAATGAAAAGGCTTTGTGTAGTTTATGATATCGAAATCCCGGATTAAGAAGTTTAGCAGCTAATCAGCTATTGCGAGTGTTGAATTCAGTCACATGATTAGACACACTGGCAAATCGAATAAAATGCGAAATTGAAACGCCATATGACGGCGCACGAGGAACATCACCATCCAAGAAAGGAAAATTTACAATCTCAAAATCAAAATCAATAAGTTTGCTGTTTGGTAAAATCATAATTTACAACAAAGTTACTATGGCAACACATTCTTAGTAAAATATGTATATGTTCAACGGTTGCTAAGCAACAAAAATGTAAATTATCCCAACTTGTAAATAAAACGAGGCTTGAATGGAAATGATTACTCAAGATGCTAACATAAAGCGATAATTATCATTACTTCAGGTTTTTTATTCAGGCATCAGATTCTATGATCGTTCCAGCGTAAAAGCTTATGTTGGATGGTACCTGATGCTCTGTCTCTGGTCGGGCCCATCGGAGTCTAACTGTTGGTTTTCTTTTGCTTCAGTATTTCAGTGGTTTCTTGCTGTTCGCCAAAACACGTTGTTATCTAATGGCTGCTGGGATCAGACTGTGCAGGTCTTTCATTAGAAATGTCTCTCGAGAAATGCACCGAATGTGCATGCGCGTACAGAAGAGGCCCAGATAAGCATGTGCATTTGCAAAGTCTAATCTGAATCTTTACTGTTCTTAAGTTTTTGTTCCGCGGAAAGCGAAGACGCTGATCAGTGCGCCCGCATGAGGAGGTTAGACATGACTTAGTCACGGTTACACGAACTCGTAAAACTTGTGCACGATGTCTGCAATCTCTTTCTCTTGTTAACTGTTAATGAAACTTACGTTTGCAGCTTTCTGGTTCACGTCATGCGCAGTTAATCGCAAACTTTGCAAATCAATTACGACCTAAACTGAACACCATAACTCTCGATCGTTAGAGTTGTCTCTCTTATAGCAAAGGCAAAATATTAAACATACGTTTCGCCCTATGCTAAGATTCATTCTGTCATAGTGTATGAAACATGAATGCATGAGAAATACATATGTGAGTTTACCATGTGACGTCGCGTCTGAGAGTTTAAAAACGCCATGTGATATTTTCGACAATCCACTAGTGGATTAAATATGCAAATTAGCTAGAAACGTCCAGTAACGTTACTTGTACGACGTCCTTAACGACATCGCGTTTACTTGTAGCGAAAAATTGACAGTTTTGTGAAACAAGTATGAATAAAATGCGTTTTTAATGTCATATGATAAATAGAATGTTGCATTCGTGCTCATGTATTATAGAATTTATTAAACTCGTTGCGGAAAAGGCAAAGCCTCGCATTTTTTTCCTTTTTCCTCAACTCGTTTAATAAATTCAATAATACATATATCATAAAGCGCAGCGCAAATTTCATCGAGAAGCACCGTGAACATCTTCACCTGTATAATGTTTTCTTATTCCGAGAAATGGCGAATTTCACGGTGAAAGTTTCGCGTATTGGAACGCGGGACTGTTGACTTCTCGGAGCAATTTCGTGCTTGTTCTGCGAGAAAAAAAAACGGCCTATTTTCAATGAAAAAAAATGGGTTTATATCGCCGGCTACTCTGTATCTGATTAATATCAAAATTATTCAAATGAAGGCCCTAGAATGACCACAAATCATTTTCAAGGCACTGTTAAATGCTGTTCTTTTATCTATATAATGAGAAATATGTACAGCCACAATTGTACTCATTGATATGTAGGTACTACATGATCCCCGAACAATGCCACAGGTCAGGTTCACAAAGCTATTTCAACTTGATTCATATACAGCCTCCTGGGCCCTGCCTAAATACCTGCAGTAAAGCCCGCGTCGCCATTCTGGTACCAAAATCTGTCGCCGTATTTAAGTCGCTGGAACTGCCTCCCCAGGATGCACTGCAACAATGGCCCAACAACAGACCCGGATACCGGTTTCTCTGAGTGAGCACCAACCCAAAGGTCAATGTCGTTACATTCATTGCTGAAAGCAGAGGTTAATGTCGTTATTGTTTTATTTGGAGAGATGAGCTAGAATTCAAGTTTTGAAATGTAATTGTGTGTGTCTCTTCAACTGAATGGAGGAAAATACGATAACATACCCGTGCCACATAGTGCCTTTTTCACATATCTCCAAAATGACTACTTTTCTGGTGAAAATCCGTGATATTTTTCTTAGTGATATAGCAAACATAGGCTGTGGGTACTCGTTAGAACCAACTCACGAATACCCACAATCTGTCTCTTGGAGCATAATTAAGAAAAAGTATGTACACACCCGGGAATCTCAGCTTTTTCTGTATACAGTGGGGTTTAGTGGGTGCGTATTACACGGACTTGTTAACGTGATTTATTAATTGATTATCCTATATTACACAAGGTCAACCAATATTCAAAAATTATAAATCATGTTTTTAATTGCGTTAATTAATAAAATTGTCATTAATCAAGTAATTTCGTTTTGGCCCAGTTACAGGTCCTCGGTCATCTATATTGGCCTCGGCCTTCGGCCTCGTGCCAATAATGCAGACCTCTGACCTATACCTGGGCCAATACGAAATTACTTGATTAATAACATTATAGTATTGGTAAAAAATTCATAAACACAGTTGCTGTAGCCAAGACGGAAGTTTTAATGCATCTACTGTATTGTCATTTTTGCTTTTAAAGCAAACATGCGTATTTTCTTCATGCAATGGACGTTGTCTTATTCCGTTAAATCAAAAGATTAGTGAGCACTTCACATTTAATTGCACAACATTTATATAATATGTAATCTTAAATTACATCGACAAGTAGATGGTATCCGATAGGAAGCGAATCTACTACACCTCTATTGTAGATTAATTTTCTTACAAATGACTCTCAAAAGATATTCAATATGTTCTGTAAAAGGTTTATCCTTTGGAAGCAAAGAACACACCACAGAACTGTAAAGTATGTAGTGTACAAGTGTTTCTTGGTCCGACTAGCTAGTTTTGACCATTTTGCCTCTAAAAAGGTGTTATACTCTGGAAACAAGGACCACAGCACAGAACAGAAAACAATGAGTGTACAAGATTATTCTGGGTCAGACTAGCAAGTTTCGGCCAATTAGCCTCACCAGTGACCCTCAAATATTTTCGAAATCCCGCACCACTAATCACAAAGGGTTAGAAATATAACCCACACTACGATGAAGGGAAGGGAGACCCTTACCCTAAACCTTAACCCTTTTACGGCCGCCCAACATTCCCTTAACACCAGCTGTGGTAACGTTTAATGTTTTGAAAAAGGGGTGTCATACATAATAGAAGTAAAACAAAGATCAGGAATCGATACAATTAACTTACTCCACCCATCAAAGACACCAAAGGGAAAGAAACACAAACATTAAGCGACCAGACCATAATGGAAAGTAGAAGTAAAACAAAGATCAGGAATTGATACAATTAACTTATTCCATCCATAAAAGACACCAAAGGGAAAGAAATACAAACATTAAGCGACCAGACCATAATGGAAACCTAAACAAAGGAAGGCCATACGGACAGTTACTTTCCCACAAAATGGCCATATGGCCATCCAAAATTAAAAGACACAAGTGATACACACAGTAAGTAACAAACGACAACATAAATAAATCGCCACAGAAGTGCCGCCTTGGAACGGTCAGTGGAAGATTTCCACTGGGGGGCTTAAATCGATTTTACGTGGCCACAATCCTCGCCCTTACTTCCGTCGCGATTTAGACAAATAATTTGTTCAGTCCGCATGGAAACCTAAACAAAGGAAGGCCATAAGGACAATAACTTTCCCTAAAAATGGCCATATGACCATCCAAAATAAAAAGACACAAGTGATACACACACTAAGTAGCAAACAACAAAATAAATTAACCGCCACAGAACGGTCAGTGGGAAGATTTCCACTGGGGTGCTTAAATCGATTTTACGTGGCCCAAATCCTCGCCCTTACTTCCGTCGCGATTTAGACAAATAATTTGTTCAGTCCGCATGAAGTCCTCCTAACTCATCCGTGCAACATCTCCGTGAACACAAACAATCAAAGAACCACAGAGGTGAGACAACGGTGAGGACTCGACAGCAAAAAAACACTGAAATGCTGGAGTAAAAGAAAACCAACAGTAAGACTCCGATGGGCCCGACCACAGACAGGGCATCAGGCACCAACCAACATTACCTTGAATAAGATCTCTCTAATTCTCAATAAGCCTTTACGTTGGAGCCGTCATAGAATCTGAGGCCTGACCCACCGGGGTGCAATTAAAGAGGGAAGCAAACTTGCCAACCGTGATTGGGTTAACTACCATGCATTTACGCTGGAACCGTCATAGAATCTAAGGCCTGACCCATCGGCGTGCAATTAAAGAGGGCAGCAAAGTTGCAACCGTGATTTGGTTAACCACCATGCATGCAGTCTTTCGTATAACATTTTTGTGGTACCCAAACTTTTTATATCGAAGAGTGATTTTACGAAATAGAGTGCTGAAGTCATTGCGGTTATGTATTTTTCTGAATTAATATGTTAAGTCACCATAATATTCGGATTCCGATAGACCTTGTTGCAGAAGAGATTGAAGTTCAATATTGAATTTTGAATTTTGAAATTAAATCTGAATGACGTCTATAAAATTTTGAAAAGGCTTTGCGTAGTATATGGTACCGATAACCCTGACTAAGAAGTTTAGCAGTTAAAAGTTTATTACGAGTGTTGAAGTCGGATACATGACTACACACTCTGGCACATCGAATCAATTGCGAAATATAAAGGCCATAGGATGGTGCGGGAGGAACATCACCATCCACGAAAAGACAATTTACAATCTCAAAATCAAAATCATCGCGTTTATCACATATTTTACAAGAGACAAACCCAGCTACAATAGATAGATGTAAATCCAAAAACAGGGCCTCGTAATCAGAAGAATTTGCTTTATTTAAATGAAGCTCTGTGGGGGGTTGGTAAATTTGACTAATCAGGTATTTTCAATATTTAATAAATAAATTAAATATCTAGAAGTCGGTCTAAACGCTTCAATGATATCAGATTCGTTTTCAGCAGAAAGGGACATAATAAAGTCCACTCATAATAAAACAAAAACAGATCAGCCACAAGGGGTGCGCAATCAGTACCAATCGGAATACCCACAACTTGTCTAAATAACTTAGTACCAAATGGTATGTAAATATTGTCAAGTAGAAAGGTGAGAGCTTCACACACTTTCTGACATGACCTTAAAGTATAATTGTTTTGCTCTTCAGAAGTGAAAACACGCATTTCTTGACTAATCAGGTATTTTCAATATTTAATAAATAATCTAAATATCTAGAAGTCGGTCTAAACGCTTCAATGATATCAGATTCGTTTTCAGCAGAAAGGGACATAATGAAGTCCACTCATAATAAAACAAAAACAGATCAGCCACAAGGGGTGCGCAATTAGTACCAATTGGAATACCCACAACTTGTCTAAATAACTTAGTACCAAATCGTATGTAAATATTGTCAAGTAGAAAGGTGAGAGCTTCACACACTTTCTGACATGACCTTAAAGTATAATTGTTTTGCTCTTCAGAAGTGAAAACAAGCATTTCTTACATTATATGCAAGATAGAGGGTGTCTTCCCTATAAAAAGTCCACTCAATCAAATCCATTTTTTTTCCTTTTATGAGATTATGAGGAAGTGTAGTGTAAAGGGTGGAAAAAATCATAAGTAAACAAAATTGATGCACGAAAACGTCTGCATTTCATTTTATTTAAAACTTCGACCAGATCTTTCAAAGACTGTGTCGCAATATTTCATCACATGATTTTTGATGGCAGTAAACATGAAGTTAATAATTTGGAGAGTTCAGTGGTGGTACAAGAGCTTGAATTTGCAATAAACCGTGCTTTATATGGCCTATTATGAAGTTAAGGTAACCAATATAACGTAGGAAGCTTGTCTTGGCCTTCTGTAATAAAGACAGCAAACTTGGGGGCTGAATGACAAATGTGGTCCTCAACTAACGCCCTCTCTGCAGCTAAAGGCTGCAGGTCATAGGCCTTAGTATCGCCAATTTCTTACTGAAAATTGTTAACATATTGTAGCCGTCGAACAACGACCACATTGTAAGTGGCCTTATCTGCTGGAGCCAAAACAAACTTCTTATGAAATTCTTATGATACCTAGTTTAAGATGACGTAAAGACGTCTTAGGTTTAGGAGGGAGTAAGTTCGTATTTTGAGAATAAGAAGAAATGCGTTTTTTCACTAGTTTCAGAATGCTAAGTTTCCATTCTTTAAGATCTTTATACTCAATACAATTTCGTTTACACCATCGATTACGGAATTCCTTCACGGCAGCAGCAATTTCATCACTTATAGAAATCAATTTAAGGAGGAAATCGATATTTTTTGTCCTTTAGACCGTAATGAAAACACTACAAGCAAATCTATACAATTGCCCCGTCAAGCGATTTTGGTACTTATCGCCTATGCGAGCAGTGAAGGTTCAGGCGAGCCTGCGCATCCGCGCAGTCTCGCCAGAACCTTCGCTGCTCGCTCATACAAGCAGTGAATCAAGAAGAACCTTCAGACAGAATGCCATATCCCTGGCCCCTCTGAATAGCTGGGCATGCGCAGTTAAAATTTGTCATGACGGACTGCTCGAAGACACAAATTCGCTTGGCGGGTTCCAATAATAAACCACGACATAAGAATCGTGTTGGAACGATCAGCAAAAAGGATTTTCACTGGTGTAGGGAGTGCTTTTTTCATGCATGCAACCAGTTGTAAAATAGAGCATCTTACATGAGTGCTCATGTATTATTGAATTTATCAAACGAGTTGAGGTAAAGGGTTAAAATGCGAGGCTTTGCCGAGCATTTTATCCCTTTTCCTCAGCGAGTTTAATAAATTGTTGACACATAGGATCTTATATGAGTGCTCATGTATTATTGAATTTATTAAACGAGTTGAGGAAAAGGGATAAAATACGAGACTTTGCCGAGCATTTTGTCCCTTTTCCTCAACGAGTATAATTAATTAAATAATACACGAGCACGAATGCAAGTTTCTATTTATCATATGACATTTAGAACGCATTTTATTCACGATTGTTTACAAAAATGGCAATTCTCAGCCATAATTAAACGCGACGTCGTTAAGGACGTCGTACATGTAACGTTACGGGACGTATCTAGCTAATTTGCATATTTAATCCACTAGTGGATTATCGAAAATAATACATGACGTTATTACATTCTCAGACGCGACGTCATATGATAAACATTTATATAGTTCCCAATCGAAGAATGATTTTACGAAGCTGTACTGAAATCATTGCAATAATATATTTTTCTGAACTAATATACATGTACCAAGTCGTTTCGCTGACTGTTCCAAGGCGGTTCTTCTGTCGCAGTTTATTTTTGTTATGGTTTGTCTTTGAGTGTATTTATCGCTTACACTATTTTGATTTGGATAGCCGATTGGCCATTTTGTGGGAAAGTAACTGTCCTTTTGGCTTTCCGCAATTGGTGTTCTCAATAGTGTCTAGTTGTTTCATGTTTGTGTTTCTTTCCTTTTGGTATCTCTAATGGGATCTGTGGGTTAATTGTATCGATTCCTGGTCATTGCCTTCACTTCTATTCAATAAGCCTTGTTGCAGAAGAGCTTTAAGTCCAACGCTAAACTTTTAAACTAAATCGAAATGACGTCTATAAACTCTATAAAAGGCGACGACTCAAAAAGAAAAAAAAATAATTTAAAATGCTTACTTGTAAGCATCCCTTAAACACTCCCTCGAAGTCGAGTCATGGTCTGTCAAGTCATCGCAGGTGATCGGACCGGTACTTAATCCACAGAATTTTCTGTACTCGTTGTAAGATGGGAGACCATGGTCACGTCCTCTCTTTAACCGTAAAAAAAGAAACATTTAATAACAAATGTAACATTTTTTTTATTTTATTGGTTCGAATGTTCTTACTTAACAAGCATCAAATATTCACAAGGGTAATTAAAAAAAGAAATAGGAAACTTTCAGTATACGAGCTTATACAGAATTTTTTTTTTTTTTTTTGAAAAACAACAAAAAAAAAAAACGTGAATAAAATGCGTTTTGAGTTCCAAATTATAAATTCATGTATTATTGAATTTATTAAACTCCTTGAGGAAAAGGAATAAAATGTTCGACAATGCCTCGCTTTTATGCCATTTCCTCACTTGTTAATAAATTGAACTAGAATTTGTTTTTCTACAAAATCACAGATAGCTCCCCCTTTTTGACTACTAAGTTTGACCTTGAAATAAGAGGTATTGACCTGGGTCTCGTGTGCAACACATCATCTAATTAAACATTTCTGCAAAGTAACTTTAAAAAGTCCATCGAAAAAATAGGAAAGTTATTGACTGGACACGAAAATAGGCCCTTTTTACCCTGTTCCGTTAAGTATGATCTTGACCTTGGAGGTACCGGCCGGTGCATAGCACGCGACATACCATCTCATGATGGTTAACATTTCTGCCTTCAAAGTCTATCAAGGAATAAGAAAGTTACTGACTGGACACAAGAAAGTCATCACACGTGATCGGACCGGTTCTTAATCCACAGAATTTTCTATACTCGTTGTAAGATGGGAGACCATGGTCACGTCCTCTCTTTAACCGGAAAAAAGAAAACATTTAATAACAAATGTAACTTTTTTTTATTTTATTGGTTCGAATGTTCTTACTTAACAAGCATCAAATATTCACAAGAGTAATTAAAACAAGAGGGCCATGATGGCCCTGGATCGCTCACCGGATCCATAGAGTAACAAGTGGGCCCAGGCGAGGGCCATTATTGACCCCAGGGTTATAATGTGCATAATGTTGAGGGAGGTCTAAAAAGGTGAAGCTTCATACCAAATATCAACAAAAGCAATAATTTGAACAATCTTGGCAAAGGTCCACTAGATGAAGCTACACACCAAATATCAAAGACCTGAGCCTTGCGGTTTCAGAGAAGAAGAGTTTTTTGAATGATATTCCCTACATAAGCCTATTTTAATACCAAATGGCCGCGGGGAGGGGGCATTTTTGGCCTCAGGGCTATAATTTAAACAATCTTGATAAAGGTCCACTAGATGAAGCTTCACACCAAATATCAAGGACCTGGGCCTTGCTGTTTCAGAGAAGAAGATTTTCAAAGATTATCTCTATATAAGTCTATGTAAAACCAAAGGGCCACGGGCGGGGGAATTTGTGGCCCGAGGGCTATAATTTGTTCAATCTTGGTAGAGGTCCACTAGATGAAGCTCAAAACCAAATATGAAAGACATGGCCTTACAGTTTCAGAGAAGAAGATTTTTTAAGATTTCCCTATATAAGTCTATGTAAAACTAAAGGGCCCTGGAGCCGGGGGATTTTTGGCCCCAGGGTTATAATTTGAACAATCTTTGTAGAGGTCCACTAGCTGAAGCTTCATAACAAATATCAAAGACCTAAGCCTTGTGGTTTCATAGAAGACGATTTTTCAAGATTTTCCCTATATAAGTCTATGTAAAACCAAAGGGTCTCGTGGTGGGGGCATTTTTGGCCCCAGGGCTATAATTTGAACAATCTTGATAGAGGTCCACTAGATGAAAAGTCACACCAAATATCAAAGTCCTAGGACTTGTGGTTTCATAGAGGAAGATTTTTAAATATTTTCCCTATATTATTCTATGTAAAACCAAAGGGCCAAGGGGGGAGGGGGGGATTTTTGGCCCCAGTACTTTAATTTGAACAATCTTAGTAGGGGTCTACTAGATGAAGCTTCATACCAAATATCAAAGATCTGGGCCTTGCGGTTTCAGAGAAGAAGTTTTTTTTAAAGATTACCCCTATATAAGCCCATGTAAAACCAAAGGGCCCCGGGGCGGAGGCGTTTTTGACCCCAGCACTAAAATTTGAACAATCTTGGTAGGGGTTCACTATATGAAGCTTCATACCAAATATCAAAGACCTGGGCCTTGTGGTTTCAGAGAAGAAGATTTTAAAAGATTTTCCTTATATAAGCCCATGTAAAACCAAAGGGCCCCGGGGCGGGGGCATTTTTGGCCCCAGCACTATAATTTGAACAATCTTTGTAGGGGTCAACAAGATGAAGCTTCTTACCAAATATCAAAGATCTGGGCCTTGTGGTTTCAGAGAAGAATATTTTTTAACTTTTCGGTGAAAAAATCTTTTTTTGGCTCCTGTGACCTATATGTGCAACGGACCGAAACTATTTGAACAACTTTGAAAGGGGACCACCTAAGGATCATTCCTGTGAAGTTTGGTCAAAATCCGATCAGTGGTTTAGGAGGAGATGTCGTTTGAAGAAATTGTTTACGCACGCATGACAGACAAAAAGTGATCCTAATATAAAAACCCAAGAGGGCCATGATGGCCCTGGATCGCTCACCTGATCCATAGAGTAACAAGTGGGCCCTGGGGAGGGCCATTATTGACCCCAGGGTTATAATGTTTATAATACTGAGGGAGGTCTAAAAAGGTGAAGCTTCATACCAAATATCAACAAAGGCTATAATTTGAACAATCTTGGCAAAGGTCCACTAGATGAAGCTACACACCAAATATCAAAGACCTGGGTCTTGCGGTTTCAGAGAAGAAGATCTTTTTAAAGATATTCTCTACATAATCCTATGTAAAACCGAATGGTCCCGGGGCAGGGGCATTTTTGGCCTCAGGGCTATAATTTAAAAATCTTGATAGAGGTCCACTAGATGAAGTTTCACACCAAATATTAAAGACCTGGGCCTTGCTGTTTCAGAGAAGAATATTTTCAATGATTATCTCAATATAAGTCTATGTAAAACCAAAGAGCCCGGGGGCGGAGGCATTTGTGTCCTGAGGGCAATAATTTGAACAATCTTGGTAGAGGTCCACTAGATGAAGCTCCATACCAAACATCAAAGACATGGGCCTTGCAGTTTAAGAGAAGAAGATTTTTAAAGATTTCCCTATAAAGTCTATGTAAAACCAAAGAGTCTCAGGGCGGGGGCATATTTCGCCCCAGGGCTATAATTTGAACAATCCACTAGAGGTCCACAAGATGAAATTTCACACCAAATATCAAAGACCTAGGCCTTGTGGTTTCATAGAAGAAGATTTTTAAAGATTTTCACTATATAAGTCTATGTAAAACCAAAGGGCCACAAGGAGGGGGCATTTTTGGTTTCAGGGCTATACTTTGAACAATCTTGGTAGAGGTCCACTAGCTGAAGCTTCATACCAAATATCAAAGACCTAGGCCTTGTGGTTTCAGAAGAAGATTTTTCAAGATTTTCCCATTATAAGTCTATGAGCCTATGTAAAACCAAAGTGTCCCGGAGCGGGGGCATTTTTGGCCCCAGGGCTATAATTTGAACAATCTTGGTAGAGGTTCACTAGATGAAGCTGCATACAAAATATCAAAGACCTGGGCCTTGAAGTTTCAGAAAAGAAGATTTTTAAAGCTTTTCCCTATATAAGCCTATGTAAAACCAAAGGGCCCCAGGGCGGGGGCATTTTTGGCCCCAGAACTATAATTTGAATAGTTTTGGTAGGGGTCCACTAGATGAAGCTTCATACCAAATATCAAAGACCTGGGCCTTGCGGTTTCAGAGAAGAAGATTTTTAAAAGATTTTCCCTATATAAGCCCATGTGAAACCAAAGGGCCCCGGGGCGGGAGCATTTTTGGCCCCAGCACTATTATTTGAACAATCTTGGTAGGGGTCCACAAGATGAAGCTTCATACCCAATATCAAAGACCTGGGCCTTGAAGTTTCAGAGCAGTAGATTTTTAAAGCTTTTCCCTATATAAGCCTATGTAAAACCAAAGGGCCCCAGGGCGGGGGCATTTTTGGCCCCAGCACTATAATTTTAACAATCTTGGTAGGGGTCCACTAGATGAAGCTTCATACCAAATATCAAAGACCTGGGCCTTGCGGTTTCAGAGAAGATTTTTAAAAGATTTTCCCTATATAAGCCCATGTAAAACCAAAGGGCCCCGGGGCGGGGACATTTTTGGCGCCAGCACTATAATTTGAACAATCTTGGTAGGGGTCCACTAGATGAAGCTTCATACCCAATATCAAAGACCTGGGCCTTGCGGTGTCAGAGAAGAAGATTTTTTTAAGTTTTCGGTGAAAAAAAAATCTATTTTCGGCTCCTGTGACCTATGTGTGCAACGGATCGGAACTATTTGAACAACTTTGAAAGGGGACCACCTAAGGATCATTCCTGTGAAGTTTGGAGATGTCGTTTGAAGAAATTGTTTACGTACGCAAGGACGCTCGGGCGCATGCACGGACGTTCTAACAAATCCGGTTTATGGGCTTTTCCCATTATAAACTCCCATAGAGAAATTAAGCTCCTAAGCCGAAAAATAGCCCCTAAGCAGTAAGGTTAATGAGTTTATAGTGTTAACTTAACGGAATAAACCCATAAGGTTGGACAAAATATAACCCCTAACACTTATATGTTGGCCCGACGTACGACGGACAACGGACAAAAAGTGATCCCAAAAGCTCACCTCGTCACTACGTGACGGTGAGCTAAAAAGAAATAGGAAAACTTCAGTATACGAGCTTACACTGACATTTTTTTTTTTTTTTTTTTGGAAAAACAACAAAAAAAAAAAAAACGTGAATGAAATGCGTTTTGAATTCCATATTATAAATTCAAGTATTATTGAATTTTTTAAACTCCTTGAGGAAAAGGAATTAAATGTTCGACAATGCCTCGTTTTTATCCTATTTCCTCCATTTGTTATGGAGTTTACGTTTAACAGTTAATCCGTTATGCTAGAGCCGGTTCAAAGTATCAGGACTTTATTGAACATGGGAAGGTGCTCACAACAAGGTTGTTATGCCAGGGGTATCAAAAAACAAACTGGTTTCAACACTAAAGAAGTTTTATGGGAGGCACCATGATCTTCTGGATCCGTACAATGTGGCCATTTCCAGAATTGTTTCTGATATGTTTGCCAATGGAAAGCCATAGGAAGACTTCCAAAATCTCGGACATACCCTTTCCCGCATTTACACTTTTTCTTCGTTCGGGTCGATGGGCATGGTGGGCGAAGCTTGCTTACCAAGTAATGCTTAATATCCGCGGACGCCTGATTACACTCTTCTAGAGTCCATGCCTGTTGATCCGAACATTGATATTTGCCCTTTTGTCTATGTATTAACGATTTTGGATTAACGCTTTGGTACTACGACCTAAACTACTTGTTAATATATTCAACTAGAATTTGTTTTTCTACAAAAAAAAAACAGATAGCTCCCCCTTTTTGACTTCTAAGTTTGACCTTGAAATAGGAGGTATTGACCTGGGTCTTGTGTACAACACATCATCTAATTAAACATTTCTGCAAAGTAACTTTAAAAAGTCCAACGAAAAAATAGGAAAGTTATTAACTGGACACGAAAAAAGGCCCTTTTTTACTCTGTTCTCTAAGTATGATCTTGACTTTGGAGGTACCGGCCTATGCATTGCACGCGACATATCATCTCATGATGGTTAACATTTCTGCCTTCAAAGTCTATCAAGGAATAAGAAAGTTTCTGACTGGACATAATAAAGACGCTTTTTGACATTTGGCCTTTAAGTATGACCTTGACTTTTGAGGTACCGACTTGGACCTAAAGCTCGACACATCGTTTCATGATTGTCAACATTTCTGCCAAGTAATTTGATAATCCATCAAAAAATAAGAAAGTTATTGACCGCGCGCGAAAAAGACCCTTTTTTACTTTTGACCTCAAAGTATGACATTGACATTGGCGGCACGGACCTTGGTCTTGCGCACGACACATCGTCTAATGAAGGTGGACATTTCTGCAAGGTGACTTTAAAAAGTTTATCCATAAATAGATAAGCTATTGACAGGACATGCAGAAAGACCCTTCTAAAACCTTTGACCTCTTAGTATGACCTTGATCTCGGAGGTATCGACGTGGGTCTTGCTCGCAACAGATTGTCTTACGGCGGTTAACATTTCTGCCAAGTACTTTATAATTCATCCAGGAATAAGAAAGTTATTGACCAAACACGAAAAAGACCCTCTCTTTACATTTGACCTCTAAGTATGACCGCGAATTTGGAGGTACCGACCTGGGCCATGCGTACGACACATCGACTCATGGTGGTTAACATTTCTACCAAGTAATTTTAAAATCCATCTAAAAATAATAAAGTTATTGACCGGACACGATTTGCTCATACATACACGATTTTGTGACCGACAAACTTCCAAGGGTAACAACTCCAAAAATAATTATGCAAGACTTAGTTCTTGCGCTCTGCAAGTCGTCTAATGCTGATTAATATTTTAATGAAGTTTCGTGAAAATAGCGTGAACGGTTTTCAAGTTATAGAGCGGACAGACAGACGGACAGACAGACGGACAGACAGACGGACAGACAGACGGACAGACAGACGGACAAACATACGCCCGGGGAAAAACAATATGTCTCTCCGCTGTGACTGTCCGTTTTCTTTTGCTCAAACATTTCAGTTATTTCGAGTCGACTTCTCATTGTTGTTTTGTACTGGACTCGCTTGATTTTTCGGAGATGTTACACTGATGAGTTAGAAATTCTTCACGCGGACTGAAAAGATAATTTGTCTTAACCGTGACGGGCCGGGGTCGAGGACTGTGTCAACGTGGGGTCGATTAAAGTCCTCCTCCCCCGCCCAGTGGAATACGTTTTACTGGGCATTCCAATGCGGATCCTCTGTCGTTATGCATTGATCTTATCGTTCGTCTTTGCATATATATGTTGCCAGTATATTTTAGTTTTGGATGGCGATTTTATTGGAAAGTAACTTCCTTTTTTCACTTTCTGTTTGTGACGTTTTTCATTGCTTACCTTCGAGTTTCTTTCCCTTTGCCGTCTTAGTTGTGTATTGATGCCACGTATTTGAGAAAAGATTGTCCACTTTTTTCGTTAAAAATGTGGGATAAGCTGCCCGGTTGTTAGGTGACACTGCCGTAACTAAAGTGCTATGGGTGTATCAGTTCGAGATATTATCGATTAAATGATAAAAAGGTTGTGTACGGCTTCGAATAATTGGAAATCTGACTAACGTAAAAAAGAAAGAAACAACCAAACAAAAAATACAGTTTCATTGCCACAGGTAACCCTTATTTCAACAAAATTGTATTGTTTAACTTTAAAAGGCAATAGCTGAATGTATAGCTTGTAGAAATGTAACATTGTAATGAAAAGTTAATGCAGTTTTTTTTAAACTTACAATAAACTTAGGCACGTATTATGGGTATTTCTGAACATTTAGCATAAATTAGTCAAGTTAGAAGCTACTTCCAATTTAATTTTAATTAATACACTTTTACATTCACATTGTGTCAAAATCGTCAACTAACATTTAAATATTGATAAAAGCTTTTCATTAATTTTCATAGACTGACATTAATAAATAAACAGGGGCGAAGGTAATGATCAGGAATCGATACAATGAACACGCAGCTCCGAAAAGAGACACCACAGGGAAAGAAACACAAACATGCAATAATGAGATTCTAATGGAAAAAACATAAGCGGAAAGCAAAAGGGACAGTTATTTTTCCAACAAAATGGCCAATTGGCTAAGCAAAACAAAACAAATCTAAGCTATACACACATTCAAAGACAAACCATAACAAAAATAAACCGCGGCAGAGAACCGCCTTGGAAGATCAGTGAAACGAATTCCACTGGTTGTACGATAAGGATAATACAACATATTTTGGCACCTCAGTCCGTTACTTGTATATCGTTTCCGGTTAATCTTGGACGAAGATGCCTTAGAAGGGGATTATTATGCATCTACTCTCAAAACATAGAAACCAAAAGATTTGGTAGCATGCACTATTTTACTTTTCACAAAAAAGGTCTATGGACAGACCTGGTAGTGAACATTCAACTGTTGCTGTATACCAATCAAGCAGGCGTTTTTTTTCTTTGCAAGGAAGCCGCAAAACGATCATGTAAGCAACCCAAAAGATTTCAGAGAATACCTTTAAAATTTTTACAGAGACGGAAAGACCTTAACCTTGGTTATTTACGTAGAACCACCTCCATATTATACACAGTAATTGCTTTGTTCTGGAAAAATACATTATTTTACCATCCGACCCCCTCACTGAAAGGCCTTAGAGACCAAATTTGACTATGTCGTAAAATACGGCAAGGTCGACCTATTGTCGTCATTTGAACAGATTGGGAACTACTTAGTTGCCTAATTCATGCAAACTTGTTAGATAAGTTGAGAATAAGATTATAAACGTTTAATAGTGTGTGTTATAGTTTCTAGTCCTTTGGGTTGATTGATTCCACTGCTGAATTTAGAATGTATCTTGGGATCACCGATGAAGCCTAATTGGCGTAAACTACGAAGTCAGTCCCAGAAACAACTTGTATACTCTACAGTTTTCAGTTCTGTGTAATAGTCCGTGCTTCCAAAGTATACACTTTTTTTAGAAATAATTTTATTAAACCAAACGTGCCATAGAAGAAATCTAGACCGTCGGCCTCGTGCCAATACAGCAGACCTCGTACCTGTAACTGGACCAATACGAAATTACTTAATTAATAACATTTTTTATTAATTGATTATCCTATATTACACAAGGTCAACCAATATTAAAAAAATCATAAATCATGTTTTTAATTGCGTCAATTAATAAAATTGTCATTAATCAAGTAATTTCGTATTGGCCCAGTTACAGGTCCTCGGTCAGCTGTATTGGCCTCGGCCTTCGGCCTCGTACCAATACAGCAGACCTCGGACCTGCAACTGGGCCAATACAAATTTACATGATTAATAACATAATAAATAAAAATAGAAAATGAGTTCCTTTAAGAGCAATGAAAACATTCATAAGAAAGAAAATGGGTCATACTACGTGTTTCGGCTAATAAAGCCTCATCAGTGACCCTGTTATGATCCGGCAAAGAAAGCCAGAGGAAACATACTGCAATTTTGCGAATTTCGAAATGCAGTCGATTCAAAGACTGATATAAATCAAAATGGGGTCCAAATAATTAAAAGCCTGTCTAGAATATGAGTCTAAACCATTAATTTATTTCTGATTTCTCAGAATATTCTAGCTGATCTCAAAGGAACAAAAGTAAAATAGAAACTGCAGTATAGTTGATGTACGGGGAGACGTTTTACGGCCGCCACACGGCACAACACCAGCTGCAGTGAAGGCAAATAAAAATCAAAAATGAGTTCCTTTTAGAGCAATGAAAACATTCATTAGGAAGAAAATGGGTCATACTACGTAGTTTCTAGTCTTTTGGGATCATTGATTTTACTACGGATCTGGGGATCACTGATGAAGCCTTATTGGCCTAAACTACGTAGTCATTCCCAGAAACAACTTGTATACTCTTTAGTTTTCAGTTCTGTGTTATAGTCCGTGCTTCCAAAGTATAAACTTTTGGTAGAAAATATTAAACCAAAGTTGCCATGGAAGAATATAAGAATCTTATATGGATGTGAGGGGTGGCTAGAAAAATCAGTCCCAAGGGTCACTGTCCGGCATCACCAGGCTTGCCGAGTGATGCCGGACAGTGATCCTGAGGGACGGATTTTTCTATCCACCCCTCACATCCATATTGGATTCTTTTTCTTGCATTCCTTCCATTTCTTAGCGCGGAATTTAAATGCTGCAGTCACTTCGGTTACCAACGTCCGCCATATTGTGTTGATACTGCAGGAATGTAAAGTGACGTCACGGATCGTGCATGGCGTCAACCTTAACGACGGCGCACACAAGGTCGTAATCAACAAGTGCGTTTATTAAACACGCGATTATATTCGATTTTAGGTCGGAACAACAGGGTCAGAACATAAATTTCTATCCCAGGGTAAAATCACGGATTCCTTTGTCTGGTGTGCAAGAAATCTTGATATGACACCTGGACAGTTCAAATGGGAATTTTGTTCCACAATTGCTGGGAGGCGTCGTTTGAAATATAACTGACATAGGCCCAGCGGTTTGAGAGAAGCTCTTTGAAAATGATAATGTTTGATGGAGGCCTTATCATCCAATAAGCTCCCCTGAAGCCTTCGAATGAAGAGAATCCAAACCATATCAAAAATGGTCACACACAAATACAATATAATTAGAGATTGTTTGCTCACATGCTTGATTTGATGTAAAGGGTAAAGACGTTGGTCGTATTGCTATATTCATTGCAGGCTATACAGAATCAATGATACCGGAACATTTCCATCTATATTGTATAATAGAAAATAGAAGTGGAGGCAATGACCAGGAGTCGATACAATTAACCCACAATGGCAATATCGTTTTCGAATTTCACTGAGGACTCTCTATATATCATTGAAAATTTCATTAAAACACCTTTTTGGGGATTGTAGATAAGTACAATCGTTTTGGATAGATTTTAAATATTTTCTCACATCCAAAGGTATTGTATTACCATATGAATGGAATGAAAAGGATATTTTAATTGGTTCGCTTGCCTATGATACAGTGATAAACCAGTTGCTTCTCAAAGCAAAACAATTTATATATGCTAGGAAACTGTACGAATCTATACCTTTGTTTGGAATGCAGTTTATAATGGAAGATTGGTAACATTTGAAAAAAGCTGGAACTCTTATAAAAATGTATTTCAATAGTTATGGCAGAAACCTTTGCTGAAATTGGGACTTCTAGAGCAGGGGTTGTAAATTGTCCAAAATCTTGGGACGAGTTTTGTTTTCAAATAACAATTATTTCCGAACTGACTATACTTTTACTTCTGTCCTTTCTATCCGATTTCTATGGACTGTTTGGTGTTAGAGAACTGTACTGTGTTTAGAGCTGTTTTTCTAACATACTTTTCAATGAAATATAGAGATCTTAGTGAAATCAAAAACGATATTTTCACTGTCTCAATTAGTAACTGATATCAATTTTATTTTTTACTGTTTGGAACTACCTTTTTCTAGAAATCTAATTCTGTGGTCAGGTTTTCCATTGTCAGATGATTGAAAATTAATTAACTTTGTTAGAATTGACGCTAAGCCCGTTCACACGTCACGAGGGCGTTAATGACGTCATTTTCAACGCTGACGTCACATATTTTGTCGCGCGACGTTAGCTACATCCGCACCTACTTTGGGAAACTATCTCTCAATTATTTCAGAAACCATTCATAGAAATGTCATCCCAGGCTATTTCAAAGGTGCAAACCCAATATTTTATACCCAGAAAATACGTTGGACACCACTAAATTGATGCGAAACGGCCAGGAACATAATTAATTTTCTCTCAGGGTGAGTGACGCGATTAGTGAAGCCAAATATTGCCGTTTTGAAGCATGTAAGAAACAGAAATTTTGTGGAGTAGGATCGGGTTTTGTTTCACTCATGAGCGCCAGAGCTGGTGTTTTCACTCGTGGCTACGCCACTCGTGAAAATGCTGGTTTTGGTGTTGGTTCGGTTGAATGAAATTCGATCTTGCACTCTAAGGGTCAAATACCCTCTGTTTCTTACATGCTTTTCAATGAAGTATAGAGAGTCTTCAGTGATATTCGAAAACGATACTGTCACTGTTTCAAACAGTGACTGGTATCAGTTTTTTTTTCACTGTTTGGAACTACTTTTTTCTCGAAAACCAATTCTGTGGTCAGTTTTCCATTGTCAGAAGATCGAAATTAATGAACTGTATTAGAATTGACGCTAAGCCCGTTCACACGTCACGAGGACGTTAATGACGTCATTTTCGACGCTGACGTCATGTATTTTTTCGCGCGAGGTTAGATCTGTCCGCATCTCCTTACGGAGAATCTCTCAAATATTTCAGTAACCGTTCATAGCAATACCAGTCCAGGCTATTTCTCAGGTGCAAACTTTCAGTTTACACCCAATATTATACCCAGTTAATACGTTGGACACCACTAAAGTGACGCGAAACGACCAGGACCAAAGCTAGTTTTCTCTGAGCGTGAGTGACGCGATTAGTGAAGCTTAATATTGCCGCTTTGAAGCATTTATGAGGCAGAAAATTTGAATTGTTTAGTGTAAGAACGAATTTTGTTTCACTCATGAACACCAAATCCGGTATTTTCACTCGTGGCTACGCCACTCGTGAAAATGCTGGTTTTGGTTTTCATTCAGTGGGATAGAATTCGATCTTACACTGAAAAAGTCAAATATCGTCTATGAATTTATTACTGAAATGTTTACATTTGTATAAGTACATATGGATATGGGACACTATTTTATTTTCGCTGAAGTTCGTGGGGATATGGGCGAGAGTGGTCTAGGGCAGGGTTGACGGGACGCTCTACGGGCGTCACATGCTTGGCACGCGACCCATTGTGCTTGTGTTTCCATGAGCATCGGAAGAATGGAATTTATATCTGTAATTACACACAACATACTTCTTCTATTTTGGACGCGAATTTTGATTTTCTGGGGTCCAATGGGTTGTTGGCGCGGGGGTCGCGTGCAAATGTAATTTTTTGCTAGGGACCCACTGTCGTTCATACTTTCAGGAGGACCAGAGAGATTGAATTTATTTTCTAAATTAGCGTTTTTGTCCCGCATTACTTTGCGAAAAAAAAAATACTTATACTTTAAACTTTTAAAGCTGAAAAAAACATTCTGCGAAGAGCGGAGTGGCGTTGGCGTCGCCGGTGCCCGTGGGGAGCCATGGTTTAGAATGGCGTCACTTGACTTCACTGAAAATCACGTGACCCGACGCGTTCATGGATGTATGACCTACACGGTTTTTCATAAGTTTATATTTGACTTTACACTGGAAAGTAAATATACGCTAATGAACGTTAGAAAAGAATCAAATTTAGGATTTGTATAATGTCATTGATAAGCCGGCGTCGGCAACATTCTTTCAAGGTGATTGATCGTGAAATCTTTTCCTACGGACTTTCCCTTCCGCTGGTTCAGGGTTGTCAGTTTCTGGCGAATGAGTGTGCTTTGCCCTGGTTAACGGCCAACGTTTATGCCTGCCCAGGGAAAATGTGGAAAGGTGAACTGACCGGCTCAGAAATGATTTAAATAGTGTTGACTGGGCCGTTGGATTCCAGTGCAGGCGGACAGACAAAACGTCAATAATGATCTCATAATTGGTATATTATCCACTTTTCTTACTAATTTTCTTTAACGAGTGACTTCGGATGTAATTTAATAACTAAGAGAGGTATCTTGGTATGATATTTTCTGAATATTATATCGAGTTACTCCCCCTTGAATTTGTTTCTCCACAAAACACTTGCTTCGGTTATACTTGTAATGATTAATATTTTGTGAATATGGCGGTAAAAATTATGAAGAGCTACATTTCAATAATATTGTTAAATGTCTGACTATATCAATGTTGATATATGGCTGTGAAATAAAAGAAATAAAAAATAATAAAAGGATTTGGTTATTTACACAAGTTGTGGGTATTCCGATGGGTACAAATTGCGCACCCCTTGTGGCTGATCTGTTCTTGTTTTGTTATGAAAGAGACTTCAAAGTGTAGTTCATATTTTCATGTCCTTTTGAGATCATTGATTCCATTGTGGAAATTTGAAAATATCTGAGGGTCACTGATGAGGCCTAAATGGCCGAAACTAGCTAGTCTGGCCTAGAAAACATGTACATCCCATATTTTCCTGCTCTGTGGTGTATTCCTTGCTTCCAAAGGATAATCCTTTCTAAGACTCACCCTTACAGGCCCCGATAGCTCAGTGGAAGAGCCTCCGCTTTGGAAATGGGAGGTCGCGGGTTCGATCCCAGGCCGCGCCATACCAAAGGCGTAAAAAGTGGTACTAGGAGCGCCCTTGGCTGAAACTCGCATTATCAGGGGTAGTCCTAGGAAGCTAAATGAAGACAGCTAAGTATTGGTTAATTGTTAATGCTTACTTTGTCTTAATAAAAGATCTATAGAGCTATGTTATTTGTTTCTAATACGCGACGTTAAATAAAGCTTCTTTATCTTTATCTTTTTAGAACATGTTCATGATGACCCTTTCCGTCGACTTCTAGATATTTGGTTAATTTATTAAATATTGACAATACCTATTTCGATGGTTTGATCAGTCAAATTTACACTCCCTCCCCCCAGTACTTCAGTTAAATAAAGCAAATTCTTCTGATAACGACGCCCTGTTTTTGAATATACATCTAAATATTGTAGATCGGTTTGTTTTTACCGGTGGCTCGGCTCAGGCCTCAGATTCTATGACGGTTCCAGCGTAAAGGCTTACCGAGAATTAGAGAGTATCCACTTTCTTGTAATGTTGGTTGGTGCCTAATGCTCTGTATCTGATCGGGCACATCGGAGTCTAACTGTTGGTCTTATTTTGCTCCAGCATTTCAGTGGTTTCTTGCTGTCGAGTCCTCGCCGTTGTTTCATCTCTGTGGTTGTTTGAATTTTGTGTTCTCGGATATGTTGCCCTGATGAGTTAGGAGGCCTTCGTTTGGACTGAACAAATTATTTGTCTAATTCTCGACGGACATAAGGGTGAGGATTGTGGCCACGTAAAATCGATTTAAGACCCCCACCCCCCTGTGGAATTCGTTTCACTGACCGTTCTAAGGCGGCTCTTCTGTTGCAGTTTATTTTTGTTATGGTTTGTCTTTCAATGTGTGTATTGCTTATATTATTTTGTTTTGGATAGCCAATTGGCCATTTTGTGGCAAAGTAACTGTTCTTTTGGCTTTCCGCTATTCATGTTTTCATTTGTGTGTAGTTGTTTCACGTGTGTGCTTCTTTCCCTTTGAATGTCACTGATGGGAGATGTGGGTTAGTTGTATCGATTCCTGATCATTGCCTTCACTTTTATTTTGTAGTTTGAACGACTATTTTCTGCTGATAACCTACATTCTGTTCTATACCGAAAAAGGATTCCTTGAAGAGGATCAGTTTGTTAGTTTGCATAAATCTGCATTGGTGTTCATAATCTCCAGAGTTCAAGATCCAAAGTTGCATTTCTGTTGACCGTCCAAAGCACGTTGTTATTATGCAAATATATATGTTTTGGATTCGATTTGTACGTTGTTGAATGTCTTTGTTTGTTTTTGTGGTTGGTTATATAATATCACTAGCTCATTTTTTTTTCTTTTGGTAAAGTGAGATGGCTGTTTTTACCGTTCATTGTTTTACTATGTAGCCTTGCGCTGTTTTGTTTGTTGGTTTTTGGAGGTCGTGATCCCTCGCGTGCGGTCTTTTCTAAATATTTCTGTGGTACCGTACACACATTACTAGCTTGTGTCAAATAGCTTTCCAAAAGACTGACATAAAGACGATAGCGATGTATTTGGTACGAAAAGATGCCTTGAGTTTTGATAAACGAAGTCACATTTCTTGTTCTTTTTATTACTATGTACAGATTCGTTTTGATCACTGTGGAAAATTAAGATTTTCCTTCATGGATACGAGAGTCATTTACATGGCCTTAATTATACAAGTACTAAGTTTTGTTTGATTTGAGGTTTAACGTCCCCGTCAACACTATAAAGGTCAAAGACGTTGCTTCCAATTTTGTGGGACTTTTACCCGACATTGAGATGAAATGACTTCTTAAGCCCTGTCGCCCAATGAAACCAATAGGGTTTATTAGCATGGACGGTCCGCCTCGCAACGTGGTTCCTGGACAGGCTTAGATCCTCTAAGCGGTTTACCAGTACTAGTGTGTGGGCTGGATTCAGCTGTGCGTGGAAGCATCATGCAGCCCATATATTTCTTCTAGCCCCTATGGGCGGGGCCGAACAAGTACTAAGTATTCTGTTTAACAAAATCACGAAGAATGACAAATTGAAACATTATAAGAATTTTATATGGGTATGAGGGGTGGATGGAAAAATCCGTCGCGAGGGACACTGTCCGGTTTGCCGAGTGATGCTGGACAGTGATCCCGAGGGACGGATTTTGTATCCACCCCTCACACCCATATTGGATTCTTTTTCTTGCACACCTTCCATTTTTTAAAGCGGATTTTAATGCTGCAGTCACTTCGGTTACCAACGTCCGCCATATTGTATTGACACTGCAGGAATGTTTAGTGACGTTGCTGTGACGTCAACCTTAACGACGGCGCATACGAGGTCGTAATCAACCAGTGCATTTATCAAACACGCGATAATATTCGATTTAGGGTCGGAACACCAGGGTCAGAACATAAAATTCTATCCCAGGGTAAAATCACGAATTTCCTTGTCTGGTGTGCAAGAAAATGAATACTGTTTAAAAAGCAGAATTAAAATCGATTTATGCTCCCTAGTGAAATACCTTCACTGACCGTTCCACGTCGGTTCTTCTGTTGCGGTTTATTTTTGTTATGGTTTGTCAAGGAATGTGGGTATCGCTTATATCTTTTTGTTTTGAATACCCAATTAGCCATTCTGTGGGAAAGTAACTGTTCTTTTGGCTTTCCGCTATTGATGTTTCCATTAGGGTCTAATTAGTTCATGTTTGTGTTTCCTTCCCTCCTGTGTCTCTTATAGAATGTGTGGGTTAATTGTATTTGTATCTGACAATTGCCTCCCCTTCTATTTTGGTCTTTATTTTATGCAGAAATTTACTTTATATCAGTTTGATCTAGACAGCTAATGGCTTGATTTTTTTGCATCATACGTAACAACATTGTTACTGAATGTTTTATGTGGTGGTTCTCAATGGGTAGTTTGCATAATTCCATTTCGAATGCATTCAAAGTTTGGAACGATTAACTAAAAAAGAAAAAAGAAATATAAAAGCATACCTGTATATTGAAGGCTACAAGGTCTAAAGCTGTGTTTGTTGCGGTATCTTTAAAAAGTTTGTTTCGGATAGAGTCTACCATAAATCTGGAAACAAACATTTAAGATTTTAGCAACACTTCACTCGGATAGATATTCTTAATTTTGCCTGTTTCATAGGCTAGTGTTCACCCAAAAACACCAAAACCGATAGTGTATCCAAAAAATTATAGTTCATAAATACCTCCAAAATATCTGCATATTTTAGCATACTCAAAATATACAAAAATATACTGGCTTTTTTAATTAACCCAAATTTTCATTCGTCTCACACAACTATCAGCCCTTTACCAAAGTGTTCCAACAGTTTTAAAGGTAAAACTAGTTGTAGTACTGACCCAAAAATATCTACTAAATTGCTTTAACCCCTCTCCTCCGGCCCACCAAGACTAGCTTGCTTAACCAAGAAAATAATCCCCGCCTATGTTTAGGCATACGTTTGAGTAACGCACTTGTCTCCTTTCAGTTCTATTAAGACACACACATTCTCCTAGTAACACAGATATAGTCCCCCAAGGACAGAGCTGCAATACTCAAACTCGTATTGCTTCTTGCCAGAGCAAAGGTATTTAAGTCCAAGATTCAAAGACTTGTATATCTAACGTTTTCATCCCTTTTTTAAGAACTACATATAGGATATCATTAGAATTAAAACATAGCAAAAATTATATCGTGGTTCAATTCACTGATCTTTTACATACACGTTTTCATTTTAATTGTTTATTTTTTATGTAGAAGCATCAGGTAAACGTCATTCTAAAACGTGTCTTCTGGAGCGAAGGTAGTTAGAACTGGATCCATACCTGTCCGTAGCCTGTGCAGATGTAGAAGCGACATAATGCAACAGTCCGTCTAAACCCTGCAGCCGTTTCCTATTAGAACCCACTCTTTTGTGGTAATACGTCATATTCATTACAAAGAAAGTATCATCCGTTTTCTTGTCTGTATCAGGATCGACAGTTTCACTACGATCAGAAACCTGGGTCATCTCCGTCGAGAATATCTGCATTACAGGTGGAATCCAGGTATGGAATCTGAATAAAAATAAATCTTTTTTAAAGAGATCCGGAAGACAAATAAAATATGTTTTTGCCTAGCACACGACATACTTTTAAAGCTTTCTACCTAATTTACTTATGGTGCCATTGCTTTGTGTTTTTGCGTCTTTACCGTTATTTTCTTGAATTCTTCGTACAGTATGGGCATTGAAAATAAGCAGTGAAGGCTATGAGCATGAATCGATATTGTTGTCTTAACTGATAATGCAGAAAACTATAAGAATTACAACTCTTACTATATTTGCTCTTCAAATAGTGCTACTAATCTTAGAATAGACGTTTAGCTTATGCTTCGACATCAAAAAATAAACCAGTAAAATGTAATTAATAGAAAAAAACTTATATGTAAAATATATGAGTACTGAGACACAAGTTAGATTGTTTTTATGAAAACTGTTGTTTTAACTGATAATAAAGAAAAATAACTAGCAATATGCCTGTATCTTATATATTGGTGGTAGCTACAATCGCATATTTGAACGAACGCAATAATGATACGAAAGCTGATGAATCTGTTTTTTCTTGCACACCAGACAAGGAAATCCGTGGTTTTACCCTGGGATAGAAATTTATGTTCTGACCCTGGTGTTCCGACCCAAAATCGAATATAATCGCGTGTTTGATAAATACACTGGTTGATTACGACCTCGTATGCGCCGTCGTTAAGGTTGACGTCACAGCAACGTCACTAAACATTCCTGCAGTGTCATCACAATATGGCGAATGTTGGTAACCGAAGTGACTGTGGCATAAAAATTCCGCTTTAAGAAATGGAAGGTATGCAAGAAAAAGAATCCAATATGTGTGTTAGGGGTGGATAGAAAATCCGTCCCTTGAGATCACGGTCCGCCTCGTGATGCCGGACAGTGTCCCTCGGACGGATATTTCCATCCACCACTCACACCCATATAAGATTCTTATATTCTTACCTGTAGCCAATAAGGAACTCGTTTGACATGGTAGGGTTTGTGTCTTCACTGTATGGTAAGGAGATGTGCTTAGGAGCCCATACCTCTCCATTGTTTCAGGGCTCAATATCTTTGGCAGAAACTCATTGTAAATAATATACTGATTTTGTGCTATTACTAGTCTTCTCGCCTCCTACAAACATTAAGAAGATATTGCTTAGTCCAGTAGATCTGCTCGTTGTGTTTTGTATATTTGATAATATGTTTATATATAATCTATAAGAAGTAAACTTTTATCTAATTTGTTTTGTATGACGGTTTACTCACAGTTGACATTACAAAAGGAAATCCATTTGCGACAATGTCGTTTTTCTTATCTTTAAAACAAGCAAATTTAAGAGGAATATGTTCTATTGTTTTCTTATTTATATCCAAAATAAATATCGTGTGCGCTCGAACAAAAAAGAAGTGAAGGCAATAACCAGGAACCAAAACAATTAACCCACACCTCCCATCAGAGACACCAAAGGGAAAGAAACACAAACATGAAACCACCAGACCCCAATGGAAACATCAATAGCGGAAAGCCAGAAGGACAGTTACTTTTCCACATAATGGCAAATTGGCTGTCCAATCAAAACGATATAAGCGACACAAACACCCAAAGACAAACCATAACAAAAATAAAACCGCGACAAAAGAACCGCCTTGGAACGGTCAGTGGAAACGAATTTCTCTTGGGCGCTAAAATCGATGTTACGTGGCCACAATCCTCGCCCCTTACTTCCGTCGCGATTTAGACAAATATTTTGTTCAGTCCACATAAGTTCACAATCAAGTATTCCCTTTCAAGGAATGCCTTATGTTCACCTGGAAATGTGTTTCTTCATCTGCAAAGTATTTTCGCAATTTCCAAGCTATCCGGTTGTGTTCCTTGGCTCCCATTTGATGCATACTGGTCAATGTTGGCACATCATTAGCACGTACATCCCCTGAAATACGGTTATTGATACAACAAACGTGTCTCATGTGTTTATTATTGCATTTCTGAAAGAAGATTTTACAGGAGTCCTTTTGAGATACACTAAATCCGGTGTTTTTATATATTGTATATAAAAATCCATTGAATGCGAAATTCTGTTTATCAGTTTAGCGATTTAAAACTGGATTTTATTGCCGTATTTGGCTCATAGATTTATATAGAGGTTTCATGATAGAGGTCATGCGGTGGTTACGCATCAGTGCCCAAAAATTATAAGACGTACCCTCATATCATTATTATAGTTTGTTATATTCTAGTGCTCCTGGGATCTTTTTGGAAACTGACCGTTTCAAGGCGGTTCTTCTGTGGCGGTTTATTTATGTTGTTGTTTGTTAATACTTACTGTGTGTATCACTTGTGTCTTTTTATTTGGATGGCCATTTGGCCATTTTTGGGGAAAGTAACTGCCCTAATGGCCATCCTTTGTTTAGGTTTCCAATATAGTCTGGTCGCTACATGTTTGTGTTTCTTTCCCTTTGGTCTCTTTGGTGGGTGAAGAAGGTTAATTGTATCGATTCCTGATCCTTGGTTTTACTTCTACTTTTGAATTATTTTTGGGCCATATCGATAGATTTCGGCCAATTAGACCTCAGTGATGAGGCCTAAACGGCTTACATTCTAGGCATGAAAACATTTTACTATATATAGAACATAATCCCCCTACCAGTGACATTTCGTTTATGTCAAAATCTGAGGTTTATCGAAGAACTCCACATATCATCACGAAAACACATCTATATAATAGTGACCCCATTGAACCCCACTTTTATATAGTAAAACGGGTTTACAGGGGGATAACCTTATTTTTCTTATTTCTGCTCTAAAATATAGATTGTGCGTACTCGTTAGAACCGCCTCGATGAGGCGATTCTAACGAGCACCCAAAATCTATATTTTGAGCAGAAATAAGAAAAATAGCACAATTTTTCATCTAAAAATGCTCATATTTTCAGTGATAAGTTGACAATGTATTTGTATAGGGGTGTTTCCGTAATGGCACTTATTAAGATGATCAAAATGTTAAACCCAATTTCGCTATGACACGATCAATCACCTATAGCATTGCCTATACATTACGAAAACACGCCTATACCAATACATTGTAATCATTATCGCCGAAAAAATGAAAATTTTAAGAAGAAAAATTGTGATATTTTTCTTATTTCTGCTCAAAATATAGATTGTGGGTTCTCGTTAGAACCACCTCGATGAGGCGGTTCTAAGGAGTACCCACAAGCTATGCCTTAGAGCAGAAATAAGAAAAATAAGGTTTACCCTACAAACCCCAGTTTTACTATATAAACAGACTTTCGGATGAGTTTTTAAACCGAGGTACCGTCTCCGTATGACCTAAGCTGTTGGTGGGACGTAAAACTAAAACTCACTCACTCACTTTACATATAAAAGTGGAGTTCGAAGGGGTCAACATTATATAGGCATGTTTTCGTGATGAGGGAAATTGTCAAATTGAAAACTGTGCCTTGTGGCGGCCTTAAAACGTCTCCCCTTATACCATCATAGTGCAGATTATATTTCCTGGTCCTATGGGATCATTCAGTTCATTTGGGATCATTTTGAAAATAGAGTTCTGCTTAAGCCGGTGCTAGAGGGCGTGGCCGGTGTTGCACATTTCAGCACTGGTCATGCACAGACTCAATAAAACCGAGTCTGCTTTTTTCGTTTATTTGGTGTATTTCTTGCTTCCAAAGTATCTAACTTCAGCACTTATTAAATGTATAGTAATAAATTAATTCTTACGCGTTTCGAACACGGTTTAAATGAGAGTTCCAACTAACTACATAGAGGATCTTATATGAGTGATCATGTATTATTGAATTTATTAAACGAGTTGAGGAAAAGGGATAAAATGCGAGGCTTTGCCGAGCATTTTATCCCTTTTCCTCAACGAGTTTAACAAATTTAATAATACATGAGCACGAATGCAAGATTCTATTTATCATATGACATCGAAAACGCATTTTATTCACGATTGTTTACAAAAATGTCAATATTCCGCCATTAGTAAACGCGACGTCGTTAAGGACGCCGTACATGTAACGTTACGGGATGTATCTAACTAATTTGCATATTTAATCCACTAGTGGATTATCGAAAATATTACATGGCGTTATTACACTCTCAGACGCGACGTCATATGATAAAAAGAAAAGTATACATACAAAGATGATAGGACTGTAATAGAATCGCAAAAGAAAAAGGCGAATCAAATATGCCTCTGAATTTCAATACGTTCTTTTAAATGACTAGTCTTCAACTTGTTCAGACATACCTGTCAAACTACAGAAGACACCTTTGGCCTCATCATTTTCGCAGAGAAATAAGTCCGGTGAGTTATCATCGGGTAGTCTCCAGTACCAGCCTACTCCAGGGTCATATTCATGTTTCATCTTTAAATAAGCTGAACCTTGGAATGTGGAAAGAATATCTCACGTAAGTGCTCCTTTCATACAAAATTTAAGAAGCGAATCTTCGGTGAGGCATCGGTGCAACATCTCCGAGAACATAAAGAATCAAACGAAAGGAGAGATGAAACAACGATGATGATACCACAGTATGAAAAAAAACTGAAATCTGATGAAACAAAAACAACAGTTGGACACTGGAAAGACCTGAGATCGTGTTTTGATATAATAAAATTCTAATGAGAAATCAAATGAGGTTTTAAATAGACTTAAAGCCAGATGTTTTCGTGCATTTTATTTGCCAACGTACGATTTTCCACGCTTTACACTACATTACCACACAATCGTATAAATGGCCCCCGCCCATCGGGGCTTGAAGAAATAGATTAGGCTGCATGATGCCTCCACGCAGAGCTGAAACTGACCGCACATGAGTACTGGTAAACCGCTTAGACAGACTCAGTCTGCCCAGGCAAAGTGGAGCGAGTCAGACCGTCCACTGCATATAAGCCCTATTGGTTTCATTTGGCGGCAGGGATTTAGTAAATGCCCCACAAAATTGGATGCAACGTCTCCCAAATAACCTAAATGATTTTGACGGGTTCGTTTAAATCTCAACATACAAACCAATCGCATAAAAGAAAAACCACGTTTTACGGATTGAACAAATTATTTGTCTATACTAGGAGGGCAATTATTGTGGTCGCGTAAAATCGATTTAAGCCCCTAGTTAAAAAAACCTTTTTACTGACCGTTCCAATGTGATTCCTTTGGTGTTGTTTATTATTGTTATAGTTCCTCTTTTCGTGTGTATATTACTAGCATCTTATTGTTTTGAATAGCCGTTAGGCAAATTTTGGGGAAACTATTAAGAAATGCGCCTATTTAAATACAGTATACTGAGAATTGTGCAGCCAAATACCGAAACTTTTCAGATAAACATTCAAATAATTTTCATGTATCTACCCTAAATATAGACTGTGAGTGCTCGTAAGACCCGCCTCGAAGCGGGGATTTTAATGCGTACCCCACTATCTATGTTTGGGGGAAAATAAGAAAAATAATAAGTACACCTCTGAATAAAAAGCTAAACCTAGTTATACAAAAAGAAGTGGGGGTTGAGTAGGTCAAAATTGTATTGGTGTGTTTTCGTGATTGTAACTTCTTTTGGCTTTCCGTCTGTGACGTTTTTCTATTTAAGTGATATTATCATATGACGTTACGTCTGAGAGTGTAATAACGCCATGTAATATTTTCGATAATCCACCAGTGAATTAAATAGGCAAATAAGCTAGATACATCCCGTAACGTTACATGTACGACGTCCTTTACGACGTCGCGTTAACTAATGGCGGAATATTGATATTTTTTTTTAACAATCGTTAATAAAACGTGTTACAAATGTCATATGATAAATAGAATCTTGCATTCGTGCTCGTGTATTATTGAATTTACTAAACGAGTTTAGGAAAGGGGATAAAATGCAAGGCTGTGCCGAGCATTTTATCCCTTTTCCTCAACGAGTTTAATAAATTCAATAATACATGAGCACTCATATATGATCCTCTATATTAAACTTATGTTCGTGTTTCTTTCCTTGTCATATTTTGGATGTGACATTACGCAAACACGCCTATACAAATACATTGCTACCTTTATCGCCGAAAAAATGAAAATTTTATGATGAAAAATTGTGATATTTTTTCTTATTTCTGCTCCAAATATAGATTGTGGGCACTCGTTAGAACCGCCTCATCGAGGCGGTTCTAACGAGTACCCACAATTTATATTGTTTTTTTTTTTTTGGATTTACGGCCCTTTCAAGATTATTTCACTCATATCGAGCCGATCGTTAATCAGAGGTGGGCGAAAACCGGAGTACCCGGAGAAAAACCACCTGACCTTCCGTTGCAGAACTTGGCGTCTCATACGTGGGCCGAGCGAGGCTCGAACCTACGGCGGTGAGAGACCTAATGACTAAGAGTCAGCGCTCTTATCCACTAGGCCACGGAGGCCCGTAATCTATATTTTAGAGCAGAAATAAGAAAATTGAGGAATACCCCTGTAAACCCCAGTTTTACTGTATAAAAGTAGGGTTTAAGGGGAACAAAATTATATAAGCTTGTTTTCGTGATGGGTATTTTCATCGATTCTTGATCATTGCCTCCAATTCGTATCTATGATTTAACTGAATGGACATTCAATAGAGAAGATTCTTCCCTCTATCTGGTATGCAATGTAAAAATTGAAAATGTTTTTTTTTTTTTTTTTTCACGCCCGAACAGCATAAAATTACATTTTATGATCCGGTTAGAAAGTATGTGAAGCTCTCACCTTTCTACCTGACAACTTGACAAAACTCCGACGGATACTAATTGCCCAATTGCGCACCCAGTGTGGCTGCTTTTTCTTATTCTGTTTCGAAAGAGATTGACCGTCCTAAGGCGGTCGTTCTGATGTTGTTTATTTTAAATGTAGCTTCATCGGATGTTACGACATAAATATGTTCTAGAAAGGGTTAACACTTCATGATATTTTGCTTATGGTTGTGTATAATTATTATTATCTCATTGTCATTACTTACGGCTGTTGCAGCTTGACCACCTCTATTGAGGAAGAGAGAGCTTGTTGCTCTGCTGTTTACGACTCGTTTTAGTTTTCTTTTTAGTTTTTCATAGTGTTAAATACTTTTCCTCTTGGTGCTATTGAAGGACTGTAATCCTTTTATTGTGGCTTTCCCTGGGCATCTGTTTCTATATTTTTTCAAGATTCTCTCTCTCTTGAAAAGTTATTTAAGGTTTCAGCTCTAGGACTGGATTCTGTTTTGATAATGTATTAACACTGACAATACCCACATCGAAAGTTTTATCAGTCATATGTATGCATCAGAACTTCAACTGAAAAAATCAAATCCTTTTGATACCGAAACAACACTTTTAGATTTACAGTTATCTATTTAGGGTGGTTTGTTTTATGCACAAAATTATGAAACACGCATTATATTTCATAAAAAAAAGAAGCTAAGGCAATGATCAGGATTCGATACAATTAGCAAACAGCTCCCATCAGAGACACCAAGGGAAAGAAACACAAACATGAAACAACAGACCCTAATGGAAACATCACTAGCGGGAAGCCAAAAGGACAGTCACAAAATGGCCAATTATTAGCTATCATACAAAATAAATTTATCATATGACGTCGCGTCTGAGAGTGTAATAACGCCATGTATTATTTTCGATAATACACTAGTGGATTAAATATGCAAATTAGGTAGATACGTTCCGTAACGTTACATTACGACGTTCTTAACGACGTCGCGTTCACTAATGGCGGAATATTGACATTTTTGTGAACAATCGTGAATATAAAGCGTTTTAAATGCCATATGATAAATATAATCTTGCATTCGTGCTCATGTATTATTGAATTTATTAAACTCGTTGAGGAAAAGGGATAAAATGCTAGGCAAAGCCTCGCATTTTATCCCCTTTCCTCAACTCGTTTAATAAATTCAATAATACATGAACACTCATGTGAGATCCTCCATGTCAACAATTTATTTAACTCGTTGAGGAAAAGGGATAAAATGCTAGGCAAAGCCTCGCATTTTATCCCCTTTCCTCAACTCGTTTAATAAATTCAATAATACATGAACACTCATGTAAGATCCTCCATGTCAACAATTTATTTAACTCGTTGAGGAAAATGGATAAAATGCTCGGCACAGCCTCGCATTTTATCCCTTTTCCTCAACTCGTTTAATAAATTCAATTATACATGAGCACGAATGTAAGATCCTCTATATAAGCGATACACACACTCAAAGACAAGCCATAAGAAAACCAAGAGCGCCGCATGCGGGTGCCAACGCTCGGCTGCAGTTTCTTTTAGTGAAACAAAAATTCTAAGTCGAAAAAGGAGCATAACTGTGCCAAAATATTTTGAGGGTTACCTCACCTATTGGTATGAGTTTCCCTTTTCATAATGAACAAATAGTCCGAGTTTCAAGTAAATATGTTCAGTAATGACAGAGATATTACAAAAATGACAGAGATATTACAAAATGTCCAAGTTTTTGCACGACGAAGACGCAAAAATTCTAAGTCGAAAAGGGGCATAATTGTGCAAAAAATATTTTGAGGATTACCGCGCCTATTGGTATGAGTTGCCCTTTTCATAATGAACAACTAGTCCAAGTTTCAAGTAAATATGTTCAGTAATAACAGAGATATTACAAAATGTCCAAGTTTTTGCATGAAATTCTAAGTCACAAAAGGGGCATAACTGTGCCAAAAATATTTTGAGGGTTACCTCAACTATTGGTTTGTGTTCCCCTTTTCATAATGAACAATTAGTCCGAGTTTCAAGTAAATATGTTCAGTAATGACAGAGATATTACAAAATGTCAAAATTTTTGCAGGAAGACGACGAAGACGACGCAGACGACGACGCCAGAGCTATGACAATGCCTCGTCGTTTTCTTCGAAAACAGCCGAGCTAATAAACCGTGACGGAAGAACCGCCTTGGAACGGTCAGTGAAACGAATTCCACTCGGGTGCTTAAATCGATTTTACGTGGCCACAATCCTCGTCTGTCCTGATTTTGACAAATAATTTGTTCAGGCCGCATGAAGGCCTCCAAAGTGCAACATCTCCGTGATCACAAAAATCAATCAACCACAGAGATGAAATAACGGTGAGGACTCGACAGCAAGAAACCACTGAAATGGTGGAGCAAAAGAAAACCAACAGTTAGTTTCCTTTCTTTGATGGCGATGTTCCTCGTCCAACATCCTACGTCGTTTTTTTTTTTTTTTTTTTTTTGTCACAAGAAATTCAATTCGCCAGAGTGTCTAGTCATGTAACTGACTTCACCACACGTAATATTTTACTGGTAAATTATATAACCAAAATTGTCGGTATCATGAACTCCCAAAGCCTTTTCTAAGTGTTATAGACTTCATCTCGACTTGGTTCCAAAATTCAGTGTTAGACTTAAATCTCGGCTGCAACAAGGTATATTGGAATCCAAATTTTACATTAGTATAAAAAGTCATAAATAAATGTATATGTTTGCAATGATTTCAGTAATTTTGTAAAATCATTCTTTGATATAAAAGTGAGTACAACACAAGCATTGTTTGGCATTTTAACCAAATAACGGTTAATAATTATTCTCTGACGGGAAAATATCCCGTGACCACCTTGCTGTGATATTTAACACTCGAGCGGAAAAACCAGCACCAGTAAGAAAAACTGTGACTTTCAGAAAACTTCGATCAATCAATGTTGATTCATTCAAAAGGGACCTAAATTCACTGGAAATTATCAGCATAGACACAGTCATTTCTGATATTGATGGTTATGTGGATAAGTTCAACAGCTCTTTGACTTCACTGGTTGATAAACATGCCCCTGTGAGAACAAAAACAATTGTTCTGCGACCATCAAATCCTTGGTATAATGAAGACCTGCATGAAGCAAAACATAAAAAACGTAAACTGGAACGCAAATGGCGTAGATCAAACCTTACGGTAGACCACAAAATATACAGAAATCAGTGTGCATATGTGAATAGGATGCTGAGTCAATCACGGGTTCCGTTTTATTCAGAAAAGATTGAGTCATGTGGACGCGATCAGAAAACATTATTCAAAGTAACCAAAAATCTGCTGGGTAAAACGGAAGAGGTTGTTCTTCCATCTTCGACGTCATCAGATGAGCTTGCTCAAACTTTTAGTGATTTCTTCATTGATAAAATAGACAGGATCAGAAAACAGATAAGTGCTGAAACGAAAATACAAACTGATGTGTCTCACACAACAGAAACTGAAGGGTCGTCAAACAGACTTGCTGAATTTGTCCCGGTTACACACAGTGAAGTTAGAAATATTATTTTAGCATCACCATGTAAGTCCTGTGAACTAGACCCCATTCCAACATGGCTCTTGAAAGAATGTATAGACGAACTTCTACCTTCACTGACTGAATTGATAAATACATGTTTGGAAAAAGCGTATGTGCCAATGTACTTTAAAAGTTCGCTTATCAGACCACATATTAAGAAACCTGATTTAGATGCCAATATTCTAAAGAACTATAGACCTGTTTCTAATCTGCCTTTCATATCTAAAGTCCTTGAAAAGGTAATTGATGTTCGACTTGAAAATTATCTGTATCTGAACAATCTTCATGAAGACCACCAGTCCGCATACAGGAAGTTTCACTCCACTGAAACTGCATTACTGAAAGTACAAAATGACATTCTCAACTCTCTCGATCAAAATGATGTGACAATTCTTGTGATGCTCGACCTGTCCGCTGCTTTTGACACAATCGACCACAAAACACTTCTGAATCGTCTTGATCAACGTTTTGGAATCGCTGGGGAACCGCTAAAGTTGATAAATTCATATCTGGGAGATCGGTATCAAACTGTAACTATAGACGGTAAATTGTCAAAGCCAGTCCTGATGAAATATAGTGTTCCGCAAGGGTCTGTGCTGGGTCCGAAATTCTTCACAATGTACACAAAGCCAGTTGGTGAAATTTGCAAGAAGCATGGACTTAGTCACCATTTTTATGCGGATGATAGCCAGCTATACTTGTCTTTTAAACCAACAAGTATTGTTTCTCGGGCTGAAGCGATACGTCGTGTAGAAAACTGCCTTAAAGAAATTGTGACATGGATGAATGAAAATATGCTGAAACTAAACGCAGATAAAACCGAAGTCATCCTTTTTACCTCACAGAATAATGAGAAACATATTGATTCAATAACAGTTAAAATTGGAGATGCAGATATTAAGCCATCCGGATATGTCAGAAATCTTGGTGCGTTTCTGGACTCCAAAATGAACATGGACAAACACATCAACACTATCTGTAGATCTGGATATGCACAACTACGTCAAATTGGACATATAAGAAAATATCTTACCACTGACGCAGCAAAATCACTAGTGAACTCTTTGGTGACATCTCGCATGGACTACAGTAATTCACTTTTGAGCGGGGCTCCCAAGACCATGATCAGCAGGCTGCAAACGCTTCAGAACACTGCAGCCCGTATTATAACCCGTACATCACGGTATGAACATATAACTCCGGTACTGAAGGAATTACATTGGTTGCCAGTAAACCACAGAGTGGAATTTAAAATCCTAGTCCTTACGTATAAGGCATTACATGACCAGAGTCCGGTTTATATTAGAGACATGTTGGAAATCTACCGGCCTGCGAGAAATCTGAGATCCAAGGACACTAATCAGCTTGTAGTGCCAAGAACTAAGACTGTGAAATATGGCGAAAGAAGCTTCTCGGCTGTTGCTCCCAGACTTTGGAATGATCTGCCAGTGTCAGTCAGGAACTCTGACAGTGTTCCCTTATTCAAAAAACGGTTAAAAACTCACATGTTCATAAATATTTATGGATAGTAACTGTGCAAAGACTATCTGCCTGAAGACAATGAACTAACATTCATAAATGTGTTTTGTTTTAACTGTTTCATGTCGGGTCTTAAAAAGTTATTATAGTACTTTAATTGAATACCGATAGCATTCTAAAGTAGTCTGTATTTTAAGTGTACATTGATATATTTTATAATTATAATTGAATTTTTTTTAACGTTTTTTTAATATTTTAAATCAGCTTGTTATGTAAAGCACTTTTGAACGTATATTCTATATGAAAAGAGTGCTATATAAATATGGTATAATAATAATAATAATAATAATTTAGTTCTCCCCGACTCCCACCCATCTCTTTAATTGCGCTCCGGTGGGTCGGGCCTAAGACACTATGACGGCTTCGGCCTGAAGATTTACTTTGAATTTTAAAGGAATGTTGATTGGTGTCTGATGTTGTGTTTCTGGTCGATCCAAGCGGAGTCCAGCTGTCGTTTTCTTCCGCTCCAGCATTCCAGTTATTTCTTGCTGTCAAGTCCTCATCGTTGTTTCAACTCTGTATTCATTTCATTTTTTATGTTTTCGGAAATGCTGCACTGATTACTGAACAAATGGTTTGCCCAAATAAACACACCTCCGCCCTAATGTAAAATACACTTACTGACCGTTCCAGTGTCATTCTTTTTTTTTGTTTTGTGTTGTTTATTATTGTTAAAATTCGTCTTGCATGTATGTTTTGTAAACACCTTTTTATTTTGTTATCTTGGCTAATCAGTTGGCCATTTTGTTGGAAAGTAACTGTCATTCTGGCTTTCCGCTTTTGAAATTTTATCATGGTGAAATAGATTTATCATTTGCAAAGCCTTCTGATAGTCACAGTTTGTTTCAATGTTCTAGTCTAATGTATTCATTAGTTTATGCTTTTCTGTCATCTCATTTTAATGCCACTAGGAAACGTCATTTAGTTTGGCGGTTTTGACGTCAAAATATTTGGCGTTTTGACTTCGCATATTTACGTCATAAACATTTCAAAATAACTTTCAGCCATTTCGTGCACTGAAGAAGGCTAAAAGTAAGGACTAATCTGCAGTAAATTTCTTGAGTTGTGCTGATTTTTCTTCCAAGTATCTAGATGATTGCATACCCGTGCGACACAGTGCATTGTTTTCACATCTTCAAAATGGCTACTGTTCTGATGAAAAACCGTTATATTTTTCTTATTTATACTTTAGAATAGGTTGCCGGTACTCGTCAATTAAAAAGAGAAACGAAGAGAAACTGACATCACGAAAACACGCCTATATAATGTTGACCCCTTGAACCCCACTTTAATATGGTAGAACTGGGGTATGCAGGGGTAAACCTTATTTTTCTTATGCCTCCTCTAATATATAGATTGTGGGTACTCGTTAGAACCGCCTTGATCTATATTTTGAGCAGAAATAAGAAAAATATCACAATTTTTCATCTTAAAATTTTCATTTTTTCGGTGATAAGGTTACAGTGTATTTGTATAGCCGTTTTTTCGTAATGATGGCGGCGCTAATGCGTACCGACAACTTAAACAACTAGAGCAGAAATAAGATAATAATGTCTACCACAGTAAATAGAAGTGAAGTCAATGATCACGAGCCCTAAACCCCAGTTTTTCTCTATATTTAGTTGGGTTTAGGGGATGTTCATTTCACGGATTTGTTCACGTAATGTGTTGACGTTTTGTTTTTTTCTTTGGGGTTTTGGTTGGGATGTGTGAGCTTTATATGATACATATGGTCTTGGAACTATTTTGCTATTCTGTATATGTTTCAATTAAAATTTTTGATCGTGCGATACTTTTCTTAAACTGTAAGCTTAGATAATAGTGTGCGTCGCTTTCAACAATTTTTCAGTCATATCACGACGGTGTCTGGTTGCGACAGGGAGCTCAATGCTCACGTTTATTGTGCTGCCTCACTGAAGTATCATGTCCCAGACACATTACATGATACCATACCCAGTCACATTATCCTGACACTGGATCGACCAGTCCTAGCTCTACCCCGTAAATCTGAGTGCCAAACGCGGAGCAACTAGTACCATTTTAACGACTTTGGTATGTCGCGGCCCGGGATCGAACCCGAGACCTCCCGTTCCCCGGAGCGGACACTCTACCAACTGAGCTATCGGGGCCGGTTAGATAATAGTGTACTGCTACTGCTTATATTATCAGCTTTTTTTTGTTGAAGAAATAGAGGATTTTACGTGAGTGTTCATGTATTATTGAATTTATTAAACGAGTCTAGAAAAAGGGATTAAATGCGAGGCTTTGCTATTTTATCCCTTTTCCTCAACGAGTATAGTAAATTCAATAATACATGGGCACGAATGCAAGATTCTATTTATCATATGACATTTAAAACCCATTTTATTCACGATTGTTTACAAAAATGTCAATATTCCGCCGTTAGGAAACTTGACTTGGTTAAGGACGTCGTACACGTAGCGTTACTGGAGGTATCTAGCTTATTTGCATATTTAATCCACTAGTGGATTATCAAAAAAATTACATGGCGTTATTACTATCTATCTATCTTCTATCTTCGTAATACTGCCTACGCCCTCGCGGGCATTTTTGGCAGGTGACTGCACGTCGGGTCATGAATAAGAAAAAGATAAAAGAATGAAAGTGAGGCTACTAAAAGGTGATAGGTTAAGACTAGTTCGATAATGAGGGGGAGAATAAAAACAACACTCTTGGATCGACCAGCTTAAAGCAGGGTGAAAACTTAAACATGCTTTACAATATTTAGGGTTTGGGATGCTGAAGACCTCCTACTGCGGTCTTGAAGGCTTCAAGACCTGTGGAGCTAACAGCATGTTCAGGGAGGACATTCCACTGGACAATGGCCAGGGGAAAGAAGGAATACTTATAGGCATTCTTACCAGTATGGATTTGACGGAATGTCATTGAGTTGAACCTGGATGGCCTACTTGTGGGCTGGATATAATCTGGGAGGGGGACGGCCACGAGGCCATAAACTATTCTGTAAAAGAGACAGAGACGAGCAACGGATCTTCTCTGTTCCAAAGTTTGCCAGTTCAACTGGTGCTGCAAGTATGTGACACTAGTTGTTCTGTTCCAATCATTCATGGTCCACCGGGCTGCTCTTCTTTGGACCATTTCTATTTTATGGGCTTGTTCTTTGGTGTGGGGGTCCCACACTGGAGATGCATACTCCAGCTGGGGACGGACAAGGGACTGGTAGGCCATCTCACGCACCTGGGGGGACTTAGTTTTGATATTTCGCCTAATGAATCCAAGAGTTTTGTTTGCACTGGTTGCAATCCTGTCCACATGGGTGTTCCAGCTCAGGTCATTGGAGATATCCACCCCCAAGTACCTGGCACTGCTGACAGCCTCCAGGACCTGCCCGTGCAGCACATATTGTGTTTTAATTGGAGTCCTGGCGGAAGTCACCCTTATGACCTGGCACTTGGAGGGGTTAAACTCCATATCCCATTTTGTCTCCCATTCTTGCAGCTTGTCAAGGTCCCTCTGTAATGTGTCACTGTCACCCTTGTCCTCTAGTGTCAGGTATATAGCTGTATCGTCAGCAAAGAGGCGCACCTGGGAGACTATGTCCTGCGGAAGGTCGTTAATGTAGGCCAGGAAAAGGATTGGGCCCAGAACTGAGCCCTGAGGGACTCCTGAAGTTACAAGTACCGAACCCGATTCCTCGCCCTAAATGACGACCTTCTGCACACGGTTACTGAGAAAAGCCTTGATCCAATGCAAGGTACCGCCCCTAATCCCGTATGAATGTAGTTTCAGGAGGAGTTTTGAATGACTGACCTTGTCGAAGGCTTTCGAAAAGTCCAAAAGAATTAAATCTGTTTGTTTTCCTTGACTTGACTTACGCGCGAGGTCTTCGACAAGTGAGACTAACTGTGTCTCACAGGAGCGCCTCTCTCTGAAGCCGTGCTGTAAGTCATACATTATTTTATTCGAGTCAAGGTGTTTTGCAATATTGGAAGCAATAATGTGTTCCATCACCTTACACAAGATACATGTAAGCGAGATGGGCCTGTAGTTTGAAGCAGCTGATTTTTCACCCTTTTTGAATATGGGGGAGACATTGGCTGAGTTCCAAATATGAGGCACAGCTCAAGTTTGTAGGGAACGTTCGAAGAGGATCATCAAGATAGGTACCAATTCTTCCCTTAACTCCTGTAATATGACAGGTTTTATTTTATCTGGATCTGCTGCTTTCTTGGGTTTTAGATTCTTGAGAAGCTTTAGACACTCTCAGACGCGACGTCATATGATAATAGCAAAAAACAGACAAAGTCTTCGAACGGAACATTGAGGAGCACTGACAGATGTGTCCTCCAAACTGAATAGACTAGAAGTGTAGGCAATGATAAAGAATCGGTACGATTAGCTTTCACCTCCCATCAGGGACACCAAAGGTAAAGACATTGAGAAACTTTCATAAGAACATGCTGTTTCTTGAGAGTGAAATGACTTATGAACCATTTTGAATTTTGACAATTATTCCAGATTATAGAAAAATAGAAGTGAGGAAATAGAATACCTACGTGCCAGACGTTACTGGCATAAAAAAGGTTCTTCCCCTTGCCCATATATTCTAAAATAATATAGCAAAAATCGAGCTGCTTATTATCTGTAGTATAATTAGGTCTACATCAGAACATACTCGACTTTAAATATTGTTTTCTCGAACAGGTATGTAAATGTCTTTATCATATGACGTCACGTCTGAGAGTGTAATAACGCAATGTAATATTTTCGATAATCCACTAGTGGATTAAATATGCAAATTAGCTAGATATGCCCCGTAACGTTACATGTACGACTTCCTTAACGACGTCGCGTTTACTAATGGAGGAATATTGCAATTTTTGTAAACAATCGTGAATAAAATGCGTTTTAAATGTCATATGATAAATAGAATCTTGCATTCGTGCTCATGTATTATTGAATTTATTAAACTCGATGAGGAAAAGGGATTAAATGCTCGGCAAAGCCTCGCATTTAATCCCTTTTCCTCAACTTTTTTAATAAATCCAATAATACATGAACACTCATGTAAGATCCTCTTTTTTTCTAATATTTCTTCCGGAAGCTAGTGATGGACAAGAGCCTTGGCCGGATGGCTGTTGATATTTTTGCTTTCCATTAAAGATTGCTGATACGTTTTTCCATTACGGAAACACGCCAATACAAATACACTGTAAATTTGTCTGCCAAAAATGAAAATTTTTAGCTGAAAAATTCTGATATTTTTCTTAAACCTGCAAAAAATATAGATTGTGGGTGCCAGTTAGAAGCGCCTCATCGGGGTGGTTCTTACGAGTACAAACAATTTATATTTAAGAGTAGAAATAATGAAAATAAGGTTTATATATGACCACTATTTGATTTATATCAGTCTTTGTATCGACTGCCTATTCGATATTTGAAAAATTGCAGTATGTTTCCTCGGGCTTTCTTTGCCGGGTCATTACAGGGTCACTGATGAGGCTTTATTAGCCGAAACTACGTAGTATAACCCATCTTCTTTCTTATGAATGTTTTCAATGCTCTTAAAGGAACTCATTTTTGATTTTTATTTACCCCTGTAAAGCCCAGTTTTGCTATATAAAAGTGGGGTTCATTTTTTATTTTTATTCAAGGGGATCAGAACTAGGGGCGGTTTTGTGATGATTAGGCATTTACTGGGTATCTAGTCATACCTACAAAAAGGGAGGCCAGGGGTTTGTAGATGTTGTTTGAATTTAAAGCAATAACTTGGATATCATCTGGACGTGCTGGTTTCAAAAGGTTCAAGCTATGCAACTGATCATTTTACTACCTTGAAATAACCCATGTACGAAATACAAGTTGGTTTAAACTTTATTTTATTTGCATAATACATGAAAAGTATACAAAACAGAATATAATACGATTACAGTACAATGACTATACAAATGGGATTCAGAAAAAAGTAAAATGACTTATTCGAATCTGTATCCCACAAGTTAATGAAAGCAGGCGTATCAGGTTTCAGTTTTAGTTTTCTGCACCACGTTTAGGTTTGGGTGAAGACTAATTATCGTGTATCTCTCCCTTTGGTGTCTCTGATGGGAGGTGTGGGTTATTGTATCTATTCCTGATTCTATTTTGTTTCTGGTCAGAGGAGTAGTTGATTTTGTTTTTTGTTCATCTTTTAACTTAGTAATTCCATTTATTATTCTATCCTTTGTTGGAGATTTAGCTATTTTCATAATCATAATTAATCTACCAATCCATTTCGTTTAATCTTAAATTTGCCAAACAAATGCATGTGCTGTTGGTTTATTATTTGTGCTCCTTGTTCTTTGAGGTGAAAGGTAATTTTATCGATTCGTGAGCATTACATAGAGGATCTTACATGAGTGTTCATGTATTATTGAATTTATTAAACGAGTTGAGGAAAAGGGATAAAATGCGAGGCTTTGAGACGTGACGTCATATGATACATTCACTTCTATTTCGGACAATTTTGTCGTTCGAATAATTTAAAATACGACCTTTTCACTGGATTTGGACGTTGTCTTGTGTCAATACTATAATGTTATTAATCAAGTAATTTCGTATTGGCCCAGTTACAGGTCCGAGGTCTGCTGTATTGGCACGAGGCCGAAGGCCGAGGCCAATACAGCTGACCGAGGACCTGTAACTGGGACAATACGAAATTATTTGATTAATGACAATTTTATTAACTGACACCATAAAAACATGATTTATGATTTTTGAATATTGGTTGACCTTGTGTAATATAGGATAATCAATTAATAAGAATGTGTAATGATATAAAAAAATAATGTGTCACTTAAATCCATTGTTATTTTATTTCTCAAATTTTGTAAATATCAAACCAGAAGACAAATTCCTCTTTATTGTGTCTTAGGTCCTGTATATTTCGGAATCAGTGAATACATATAGTTCAGAAAAAAACGCCTTCACGTGAACACGTCCCTGAAATGAACACCCTCAAAACCCCCACTTTATATAGAGAAAACTGGGGTTCTGTGGTGCATTCCTTGCTTCCTAAGGATAACCCTTTCTAGATTAAATTTACGGGGGTAAACATTATTTTTCTTATTTCTGCTCCAAGACCTAGGTTGTCGGTACTCGTTAATAGGGCAGCTCTAACGAGCACCCACAATCTCTGTTGAACGCAGAAATAAGAAAGGTATTACATTTTCACCTAATATTCGTCATATCTGACACCATGTTGCACGCCACTATTTCACACACATGCATACATGTTTTACAAATGCATATTGTTCTGAAAAGCATCGGCCTTACCTTTATAACGTAGTTCACGTTGTTTTTCGAGGGTCGATCCGTAGATGGTGGAACAATCGATAAAATGTGTTACGCTGTTAGGCTGCTCCCTATGGGCTATAAAACAATAAAACTAACTGAGCCGGGGCACAGCATTTCATACAACTTACATGCGAAGAATCAGATCAGCCTGCGCATCCATATAGTCTAACCAGAAACTTGTTTTGCTGCATGAATGAACCTTGGACACTTCGCTATCCTTAAAGCGCACAAGGAAGACTTTAATCAGACTGTGCAGCTGCGCAGGCTGATCCGAGTCTTCTTTGGCGCACATTAGTTATTGTAGGTTTTGTCGTGCGCTGGCTCAATTATATTCCCGTCTACTGTGTTGAACTCTCATTTGCAAATAAAAAAATAAATAAACAAAAAAAAAAATTACCCATTAAAAGCCAAACAATTGTCAATACAGGCATCTGACGGGTATATTCGGAGTCTTGTATACTCGGTTGTTGTGATTGAGTGTGTTTGAGTTTTATGTCTCACCAACAGCTTAGGTCATACGAAGACTGGGCCACGGTTTAAAGACTCATCCGAACGTCTGGAGAAGCCCGGTATTAAACCCTGGTTTATGAGGCAAGTAGCTTATCCACTACACTCGGATGTTCTAGTATTTATCGTTTCTGCATTTGTTTTTCAATAAAGTGTAGTTAAAACATGTATTTTTTTGTCCTTTGGGATGATTGACTCCATGTTGGAGTTTTAAAAATATAAGAGGGTCACTGATGAGGCCTAAATGTCTTAAACTAGCTAATATAGCAGAGAAAAACGTGCACACTTCATGCTTTAGTGTATTCCGTAGTGTATTCCTTGCTTACAAAGGATAGCCAATTAATAGAATTTGCTTCCAAAGGATAACCCTTTAATAAAATGTATTGGTATTTTTTTTCGCACCTGGTTGTTTTATAATGGGTTAAATTTAGAGTTGTATATATAGGCAACTGAAAAACAGAAGCAAAATATTAAGAAAATTCAAGCAAAATAAGCCATCATAAATGACATATTACTGTCTTACTTGTTTGCTGAACAAAGAACAACAAATCATATAATTGAAAGTGAAATTTACTTACTAGGTGTACACGAAGAAATGGTGGCAGCAGATCTGATAAATGGCATACAATTTTCGCCATTCATGATAGAATCGTTAGCACCTTCAATCTCAATGTTGAAGCAGTTAGGACTGAAATTCCGGAGAATAAAACACTTTATTTTATAGATACATTTCTCCATGTTCTCAATCATTTTTCTGTTGTAAACACATGAAAGCTACTGTGAGCATGAAGAATTCTCGTAACACAGTGCGCCTATACAGGCAATGGAAAATAACTGTGTTTTATTCTTCAACAAATCACGGCAAGGAAGAGCGTGAGGAGTGACGTCATTAACACTGCCAATTTATGACGTCACTTGTCTTTTTACTTGACGTTAGACGGTGTAACGTCAATTTATAACATCGGCAAATGCATGTGTTTCAGTCGATAATTTTAGCGGAATTTCTTCTAACAATGGCGAAAAGTTGTGAGATTTTGAAGGAAACAACAGCATTATTGCCGATTATCAGCCTGTTAGAATCGAAATAGATCATCTCTAGTTTGTGATTTGTTGAGTTAGTTGTAAGTACGCGCTCGTGATTTGATATACTTTACAACTGACCTCCAAACTGTGATTCATTACTCAACAAATCACAGTTAGAGCTGATCTATTTCTTAATTATGTATCATCGTGCCCTTATTCCTATTCCTATGGGTCTTTTTTATTGTCACTTAACTCCTTCTAGGCCTTTTGAATTAGAATCATGAAAATGTTACAAACAATAAACCTATGGATGAGGACTGGAGGAACCTGGAGGGTTCCAAATACGTTTTTGCACAAACGTAGTCTTGTTTCATGTCGAAAGTAATGAAGAGTCGAATACAGTGGTGCAAACATTTTGCCCCAAGGGCATATCTAGGGTCATCAGAGGTCAAAAAGTAGGATTTTGGGTCCTTTTTCCCGATTGCCTAACAACACCTCTTAGGTTTTTAACTATAATTTTGAAGCTCTATAGATAAGAACGCGAAGAACATATTGAAATTTTGATGTGACTCTCCGACCCATCTAGGTTAGGGGCTATTTTTGTAGAAACATAGTCATGTCGCATATCAAATTGCAGGAATGAAAAGTAGATGGATGAGGACTGGAGGAGCCTAATCGGAAATTTAGTGTGACCCCCTGGGTCGAGGCCAGTGGGGTGAGCCCCAAGGTTCAAAATACGTTTTTGCACAAACGTAGTCTTATTTCATATCAAACCGAAAGTAATGAAGCGCCAAATACAGTGGTGCAGACATTTTGTCCAGTGGGCATATCTCGGGGATACCAGAGATAAAAAAATAGGCAAAAGTATTTGCGTCCTTTTATTGTGACATCATTTTTGCAGCGCGGGGATATGCGATGGCGCACCATCGACTTGCTCTATTTATACTTTGTCTTTGCATATAATTATTGTATATATACTTTTATTTTGGATAACCGTTTGGCCATTTTTTGTGGGAAAGTAACTGTCCTTGCGGCTATCCGCTAGTGAAGTTTTCATTAGGGTCTAGTTATTTCACGTTGCTGTTTCTTTCCCTTTGGTGTCCATGATGGGGGTGTGAGGTGATTGTATCGATTCCTGATCATTGCTTTCACTTTTATTTTCCATTTGAACATGCTTTGGTTCTTTCCAATAATGGATGCTCTGTCTCTGGTCGGGCTCATCGGAGTCTAACTGTTGGTTTTCTTTTGCTCCAGCATTTCAGTGGTTTCTTGCTGTCGAGTCCTCACCGTTGTCTCACCTCTGTGGTTCTTTGATTTCTGTGTTCACGGAGATGTTGCACTGATGAGTTAGGAGGCCTTCATGCGGACTGAACAAATTATTTGTCTAAATCGCGACGGAAGTAAGGGCGAGGATTGTGGCCACGTAAAATCGATTTAAGCCCCCCAGTGGAAATCTTCCACTGACCGTTCCAAGGCGGCTCTTCTGTGGCGATTTATTTATGTTGTTGTTTGTTACTTACTGTGTGTATCACTTGTGTCTTTTAATTTTGGATGACCATATGGCCATTTTGTGGGAAAGTAACTGTCCATATGGCCTTCCTTTGTTAAGGTTTCCATTATGGTCTGGTCGCTTAATGTTTGTATTTCTTTCCCTTTGGTGTATTTTATGGATGGAGTAAGTTTATTGTATCAATTCCTGATCCTTGTTTTACTTTTACTTTTCATTTTTGTTATGGTTTGCCTCTGAGTATGTGTATCGCTTATATCATTTTGTTTTGGATAGCCAATTGGCCATTTTGTGGGAAAGTAACTGGCTGTTTGACTTTCAGAAATCGATGTTTCTATTAGGGTCTAGTTGTTTCATGTTTGCGTTTATTTCCGTTTGGTGGCCCTGATTGGGAGGTGTGGGATAATTGTATTCATTCATAAATATTGCCTTCACTTCTATTTTTCAGGATAAATGATGATAAACTTCGCAAAAAAATGATCAGGGGCCAGTTGTTCAAAGCATCGTTAGCTTATCGAGCTCGTTAGTGGTCATATTGTTAACTCTTCTAGCAAGTACAATATCGGAAATATTGGAATTTTTGCTGGAAAAATGTGAGCAGCTTTTGCTTCAGCAAAAGCTGCTCACATTTTTTCAGCAAAAATTTCAGTATATTTGCCATATTTAATGATCAAAGTTTTAACAATACGTTAACTAACGACGTCGTTAGTTTTGAACAACTGGTCCCAGAAAAACAGTCAACTGAACACTGACAAGCTACGAAGAATACAAATTTCAATCTTTCTGCTCCCAAGGAACTTATAACTTAGGATAGCTTAGATAAACAACAGGACCAAGATGGTCCTGTATCGCTTACCTGTTGACCAGAAAATCAAAAGCGATGTTTAAGGTAAAAAACATGATCAAAACAGGCATTTTCTATAACCAAAGGGATGAAACTCTATGATATATAAGCCATCCTTACCATTTTCGAACTCATCTGAGCTTCTATCACTGACTTACTTGTTTGTAAGAAACAAGAAGATCTGATCAAAACTGAAACTGCAGCGGTGATGACAAGGCCAATGTTTCCCTGACTTACGCGTTAAAGTAAGTTTCAAGAAGATCCGATTCAACCTGAATGGGGCTACGGTGATGACAATATCAAAACTGAACATTTTCAGCAAAATATGGGACATAACTCCGTGGGTAATCTACCGACATCACTAGTTTTCAAACTCTGCTTTTAACTCTGACTTACTTACAGGTAAGGTTCAGGAAGATCCGCTCAAAACTGATGGGGCTACGGTGATGACAAGATCAAAAATAGGCATTTCTGCGATCAAGGGGGCGTAACTATGATTAATTGGCCGGCTTAGCCGGTTTTCGAACTTATCCGAGTTTTTATTCCAGCTACCTTACATATAAGTTTCAGAAAGATCCGATCAAAATAGAAGTGAAGGCAATTAGCAGGAATCGATACAATTAACCCACAGCTCCCACAAAACTGAAGACGCTGCGGAGATGAAAAGCATTTTCGCATAGTAAGTCTATGGGTCCTTATGATTGCCAAAGCAACCAAAATTTTTATTCGATTTAAAAACAAATGCCATCAATGCTCAACCATAGGCATGCTACAGACAAGAAATGGCTAAGAGCAGCCTGCAGGTTGCAGAGCTATAACTGGTTAAAGGTGTGGACGACGGACGGACGCCCGCTATGTTACAGGCTCCCCTGGAACCTTTGGCCCAGGTGAGCAAAAAGGTGGCCTAAGAGGAAACGAGTCCCCTTTAATTGTGTCCCTTTGTGGAACAAGTAATTTCCTGAGAAATAATTGTTCCTGTGTAAGTGTAAGTGGTTCCCGTGTAAGTGTAAGTGGTTTTCTATTCGACATATTTACTAGACGATATTCAGGATCTTACATGAGTGTTCATCTATTATTGAATTTATTAAACTCGTTGAGGAAAAGGGATAAAATGCGAGGCTCTGCCGAGCATTTTATTCCTTTTCCTCAACGAGTTTAATAAATTGTTGACTTAGAGGATCTTACATGAATGATCAAGTATTTTTGAATTTATTAAACGAGTTGAGGAGAAGGGATAAAATGCAAGGCTGTGCCGAGCATTTTATTCCTTTTCCTCAACGAGTTTAATAAATTGTTGACATAGAGGAACTTACATGAGTGCTCATGTATTATTGCATTTATTAACCGAGTTGAGGAAAAGGGATAAAATGCGAAGCTTTGTCGAGCATTTTATCCCTTTTCCTCGACGAGTTTGATCAATTCTATAATACATGAGCACGAATGCAATATTTTATTTATCATATGACATTTAAAATGCATTTTATTCATGATTTTGTTACAAAAGCGTCAATATTCCGCCATTAGTAAACTCAACGTCGTTAAGGATGTCGTCTGTTGTAACGTAACGGGGCGTATCTAACTAATGTGCATATTTAATCCACTAGTGGATTAACGAATTTATTACATGGAGTTATTACATTCTCAGACGCGACGTCATATGATAAACTCGTATATTGCATCGAAGGGAGTTTACTTAACACAATACGATTTATATTTATTATTTTTTATAATGCAAAGACAGTCTGTAGCTAATACATACTTATTCAAAATGTATTTATAGATTATATAGAAAAATGACAACTTATGATCTTTTTCATATAGACTTTCACATAACTGTATACAAAACCATATAATCATGAACAAAGCTATAAAAAATTCCGGCAGATTTACTGGTCGCTCTTCATCGGTCACTCGTATAAATTTATGTTAGTATATCAACTGCACGGCCAGGCGAATTGTTGCAATAAATAGTTCAACACTTGTTGCGTGCTCTGCATTATAGACTATTCACGCACAAACCACAGTGGTCCATGTTTTGTTGATTCGTGTGTGCCCTCGTGATAGAGAGAAAGTTTTATTAGTTGACATTATCCTCTAGCAAGGGCACCAATTAAAACAACATAACTTACTTGTCTTTTTCTGATTCATCACAGCAGTTTTCGTTCACTGAAAGGTAAAGAAAAATTTGTTTAATTCACTGTTATTTTTGTCAGATCTTTGTATGTCAGCCAACCTTCAATGAGAGCATGGTTTCAAGACAACTCTGTTCTTTGATTGTAAAGTAGAAGTGGAGGAAATGGTCAGGAATCGATACATTTAACTCACAGCTCCCATCATAGACACCAAAGGGAAAGAAACACAAACATGAAACAACAGATCCTAATGGAAACATCAATATCGGAAAGCCAAAAGGACAGTCACTTTCCAACAGAATGGCATGTAGGCTATCCAAAATAAAATAATATAAGCGACACAAACACCCAAAGACAAACCATAACAAAAATAAACCGCGACAGAAGAACCGCTTTGGAACGGTCAACGGAAACGAATTACACTAGGGTCTTAAATCGATTTTACTTGGCCACAATCCTCGCCCTTACCTCCGTCGCGATTAAGACAAATAATTTGTTCAGTCCGCATGAAAGCCTTCTAACTCATCAGTGCAACATCTCAGTGAAAACAAAAATAAAACAAGCATAGAGATGAAACAACGGTGAGGACTCGACAGCAAGCATCCACAGAAATGCTGGAGCAAATGAAAACCAACAGTTAGACTCCGATGGGCCCAACCAGAGACAGAGCATCTGGTACCAACCAACATAAGCCTTTACGTTGGAACCTTCATAGAATCTGAGGCCTGACCCATCAAGACTCTTTCATAATTTTTCAGGGCAATTTCTATCTTTGCTCTCTTTAATTGTTGGACTGTTTTATCATTTTAGTACAATTACTATCTTTGCTACAATAAAAGATTTTGTTTTCCAAACATAGATATATGGCACTATAAACAATCAATTACTGAAAAAAATGAATCAGAATATATATTATCATATGACATCGGGTCTGAGAATGTAATAACATCATGTAATAAATTTCGATAATCCACTAGTAAATTAAACATGTAAATTAGCTAGATACGCCCCGTAACGTTACATGTACGATGTCCTCAACGATGTCGCGTTTACTAACGGCGGAATATTGACATTTTTGTAAACAATCGTGAATGAAATTGGTTTTAAATGTCATATGACAAATAGAATCTTGCATTCGTGTTCATCTATTATTGAATTTATAAAACTCGTTTAGGAAAAGGGATAAAATGCTCGGCAAAGACTCGGATTTTATCCCTTTTTATCACAATCGTTTAATAAATTCAATAATACATGAACACTCATGTAAGATCCTCTATTTCATTCTGCAGTTACCGTTCATTTAGTATATGTTGTTTATCAGCATTTTCTCAGTGTCTGTTGATGACTGGGGAGCGTGGCTCTTTCATTACAAAAACACGCCTATACAAATACATAATCATTTTTTTCCGAAAAAAAAAATAAATAAAAGTTTAGGATGAAAATTTGTGATATTTTCCTTTTTTCTGCTCAAAATTTAGATTGTGGATACACGTTAGAACCGCTTTATCGAGGCGGTTCTAACGAGTACCCACAATCTATAGTTTAGAGCAGAAATAAGCAAAATAAGGTTTTGTTCAATCACTGTGGTTGTTTGATTATTTGTGTTCGCGAAGATGCTGCACGACTGGGAAAACTGTTTGTCTAAATCGCGACGGAAGTAGGGGCGGGGATTGTGGCCAAGTAAAATCGATTTAAGCCCCCCAGTTGAATTCGTTTCTGCTGACCGTTCCGGGGCGGTTATTCTGTCGCGGTTTATTTAATTTGTTATGCTTTGTCTTTTGTGTCGCTTATGTTGTTTTAGCTTGGATAGCCTATTGGCCATTTTCTTGAAAATTAACTGTCCTTTTGGCTTTCCGCTGTTGGTGTTTCCATTAGGGTCTGTTGTTTCATGTTTGTATGTCTTTCCCTTTGGTGTCTCTGATGGGAGCTGTGGGTTGATTGTATCGATTCCTGATCATTGCCTCCACTTCTATTTTACCCCTATAAACCCAGGTGGTTTTTCTGTCGCGGTTTATTTTTGTTATGGTTTGTCTTTTGGTGTTTATGTCGCTTATATTATTGCCTATTGGGCATTTTGTGGGAAAGTAACTGTCCTTTTGGCTTTCCGCTATTGGTGTTTCCATTAGGGTCTGTTGTTTTATGTTTGTGTTTCTTTCCCTTTGGTGTCACTGATGGGAGCTGTGGGTTAATTGTGTCTATTCCTTATCATTGCCTCTACTTCTAATTAACTATATAAAGGTGGGTTCAAGGGGGTCAAAATTATATAGGCGCGTTTTCGTTATGTCTAGGATCCAACATTTTAACATTTCAAAATGTATTAAAATGCATAAAGTTGACAATCTCATTAATTATCAACAGATTTTATTTATATATATATATATAAACAAAACACTTTAGTTCTTACGTTCTGCTTCCTCTGTTAAACCGAGATCGTGATCTAGAAACTGGCCAGTCGTGAACATCTGAAATAATGAAACTTTTATATAAAATCTAGTAGGACAAATTATTGTAAAAAATTTGAATGGCATCCCTGTCAGTTGCGTTATTAACCGAGCAATGCGTATGTATCTGTCTAATTGTTTGCCCCAGCCGCATTTTACTCTATGCCAGGCATGAGATATAGAAACAAAATACTTTTGGTGATGGATCATATAAAATGATTCGATACAATTACTCCACACCTCCCATTCAAGACATCAAAGGTACAGAAACACTAATATAGATTAACATCACTTTAATAAAAACGTTAGGGATGAAAATAAAAAAAGTACAGTTACTTTCCCTAAAAATGGCCAAACGGCTATTCAAAATAGTACGATATTATTATTTTACACATGAAAGACTTTTACAACAACACTTGACCAAGACAGTAAAAACGCCATAGAAATGTCCGTAAAATTATTTTAATGGTGGAGGTGGGTGGGAACGGGGGTGGGGGGGGGGGCTTAAATCTATTTCACGTGGTCACATTCCTTGTCTTTGGTTCTGTTGTAGTTGAGATAAAGAACTTGGTTGCTCCAATGAAGGATTTCTAGCTCATCAGTGCAACATCTCAGAAAATACAAAAATCAAACGAATAAAGATATGTAAATACGATGAGTACTCGACAACAGGAAATTACTGAAATGCTGGAGCAAAAGAAAACAAACTGTTGGACTTCGGTGGACCCGACCAGAGACAGAGCATCAGGCACCAACTAACATTTTGAATATGCAAAATCGAAGTGAAGGTAATGATCAGGAATCGATAAAATTCACTCACAGCTTCCATCAGATACACAAAGGGAAAGACACAGAAACATAAAACAACTAGAACCCAATGGAAATATTACTAGCGAAAAGACAAAATAACAGTTATTTTCCCACAAAATGGCCAATTGGCTATCCAAAGCAAAATGATATAAGCGATACACACACTCAAAGACACACCATAACAAAAATAAACCACGATAGAAGAATCCCACTGGAACGGTCGGTGAAACGAATTCCACTGGAGGGCTTAGATCGATTTTACGTGGCCACAATCCTCAAAAATGTTAAAGTAAGTTTTTGTAAGATGGAGCCGTCACAGCCGTCACAGAGAAAGTGGCCCGACCTGATTTAAAGTTTAAGTAAGAGACTTTTGAAGTAAAGAAATACAGAAATAACATAGCAGTCTTGGTTTAATAGTGACTCTTCACAGTCACTACTGTGTTTAAGAAATAGATCAGCTCTAGCTGTGATTTGTTGAATAATAAATCACAGTTTGGAGGTCATTTGTAAAGTAGATCAAATCACGAGCGCGTAGCGCGCGTGATTTGTCTACTTACATCTGACCGACAAACTGTGATTTATTACTCAACAAATCACAAACTAGAGCTAATCTATTTCGATTCTAACAGGCTGAAAATCGGCAATTATGCTGTTGTTTCCTTCAAAATCTCACAACTTTTCGCCATTGTTAGAAGAAATCCCGCTAAAATTATCGACTGAAACACATGCATTTATATCCTTTTCTAACGTTTTCGATGCGATAAAATGACGTTACACCGTCTAACGTCAAGGAAATCGACTAGAGACGTCATTATTTTGCAGTTTTTAATGACGTCACTCGTCACGTTCTTCTTTGTCGTGATTTGTTGTAGAATAAAACACAGTTATTTTCCATTGCCTAAATAGGCACGCTGTGTTAGAATATGTTATATAAACAGGTAAGACTTTAAAACACAGAACTGCAACCCGTGACATGTTCATTTTTGTCTTAGCCAGACTAGCTTACTTACGCGCTCTAGTGCCAACATGCGCAGAATTGTCTTTTTTTTGCAAATTATGATAATAGTAATAAAATCATTCGAACTTCACCTTTGGGACGATCAAAAACCAATTTCAAAATAGGGTACTTGAGATTCATCCTTTCGGATAAGTGATTCTATTGTGGAATTTTGAAAATATTTGAATGACATTGATGAGGTCTATTTTGTCGGGCGAGAGTTGCTAGTCTAGCCTAGAAAATTTTTGTACACCGTAACTTTCTACAATGTTCAGTTCCGTATGTATCTCATGCGTTCAAGGGCATAGCAACAGTTGAGGTAAGTATTTAGGGGATAACTATATTGAAAATTGTCATTTGCGGAGGTAAATAGGAGGTTTTACGGTCACAAATTGCGTTTTTTCGGCGACGCGTTAGCACTTATGCACTTATTCGTGTGTTTTAAATTGTACTATTTTGCACAAAGCGGCAAGCGCTGTGAGCTGCGTAAAACCAAATGCCAGCCAAAGAAAAGAGACGTTCAATATTTACGAATTACTTACCTTATCTATCATATACAAGGGGTTAAGCTTTTAAGATCATATTATCAAAGCCATATTGTAAGGTAAGGATGTGTTGAGTATCATTTCATTTCGACTTTATGTAAAAAAAGAACGCTCTGTGTACTCATCAGGTTTGCATTATGCAACCCTCGTTTTTATTATAAATGAGAAAATAACAGTTAAATCCTAAACACATGAATATTTTGAACGATTGGAAATATTCTCGCGGGATTTAAATATGCCACACCGACTACTTATTATCAATCAATCAGATTACTCAATGCAAATAATTGTCACAAATTAATAAACTGGATGGCAAACAAAGACGATCCTGATCAGATGGCTTGATCTGGATATACATTGTTTGAACGATAAGGCATATCCGGGCTCAGCAGGACAAGGGTTAAGAACTCGCCTTGGTAAGGGGATATCCGTGTCTGAGTTATCGAAGTTTCAGAGTACTTCAGTTGGCGCAATAATACATAGTAACAGATGAGGTAAGTATTTTGTGATAACTGAAGGATATTTTTCATTTTTTCTCCATATAAACCTATGCTTTGGGTACTCATTAGAACCGCCTTGGTTAGGCTGTTCTAATGAATACCCACAACATAGGTTTTGATGTAGAATTAACAAAAACTATTCTTCAACTATCACACAATGCCTATCTTATCTGCTGCTAGGTAATATGAAAAATAAATGAAGAATGGGGAGACTCGACACATGGCATCATTCTCAAACAGAATTTAGCGAAGTCAACTTCATAAATCATTATCAACAAAATAATTTAAATTTGTTCAAATAATTTCTGATTCCCCATTAATATAACGTCAAGAATTAGGCTGTAAATTTGGTTGAGTTATCCCTACATTTCCTTTTTATTGATTCTTAAAGGAAGGAAAATACTACAAATATATGATCAATCTACACATGTTGCTGTCATTTTGTCATCTCAAGTTTGAGACAAATTTGCTCACATAAGACTAACCAATCAATGGAATCATCAACGTCAACTCCAAGTCTGATAAAACTTGCACCAAAACTATGCGCATTCTCCCTCTATAGGATGTATCCTTTTGTTTGTTTTGCTTGTATGTTTGTTTGATTTGAGGTTTAACGTCCCCGTCAACACTGTATATGTCATTTTGGAGATGCTGCTTCCAATTTTGTGGGACATTAACCCGACATTGAGATGGAAAGACATCTCAAGCCCTGTCGCCCAATGAAACCAAAAGGGTTTATAAGCATGGCCGGTCCGACTCGCAACACTTTACCTGGAGAGGCTTAGGTCCTCTAAGCGTTTTACTAGTACCCGTGTGCGTTCGGATTTTAGCTCTGCGTGGAAGCATCATGTAGCCTATCTATTTTCTCAAGCCCCGATGGGCGTGGGCCATATATACTTTTGTGAGTCGAGTTTTGTCCTGGCTATGGTGTATAAACAAGTACGTGTTAACCCATTTAGTACCAGAAAACCCAATATGGGTACCCTGGCAAACAATGCAGGCCCATATTAAACGCCGCAGATCGCGGCGTCTGATCAGCACCTCCACTGTTTGCAAAAAAGTTCTGCCATTTTCCAATAGATTTTCAAGAAAAACACAACATGACACCCCTAAATTTTGAAATGGACTCCTCCTATAAATAAGGTGGAAGATTCCATTTGGTAGAAAAAGGGTTAAATGCTATGTACTTTGATCATAATTTTCCAGAGTAACATTCAACCTTTCTTAAACGTATTAAAACTTACTGTTAATGCTAGTTCCTCACTAAATATGACATTATCTTGACTATGAACTTTGTGACTCACTAATCTGGCACTAGGAAGATCACCGCCTCTAAAACCTTTGGTTCTCGGATGGTCTATTCCGTCATCTAGGAAGAAAAAAGCTTTATTATATGATAACGCCATGTTATGAATTCGATAATCCACCAGTGGATTAAATATGCAAATTAGTTAGATACGCCCTGTAACGTTACATGTACGAAGTCCTTAACGACATCGCGTTTACTAATAGCGGAACATTGACATTCTTGTAAAACAATCGTGAATAAAATGCGTTTTAAATGTCATATGATAAATAGAATTTTGCATTCGTGCTCGTGTATTATTGAATATTTTAAACTCGATGAGGAAAAGGGATAAAATTCTCGGCGAAGCCTCGGATTTTGTCCCTTTTCCTCAACTCGTTTAATGAATTCTATAATACATGACCAGTTATAAACTCGATGAAGAAAAGGCATAAAGTGCTCGGCAAAGCCTCGCATTTTATTCCTTATCCTCAACTCGTTTAATAAATTCAATAAAACATGAACACTCCTGTAAGAGCCTCTAAACACTCGATGAAGAAAATGGATAATGTGCTCGGCAAAGCCTCGTCTTCAACTCATTTAATAAATTCAATAATGCATGAAAACTCATGTAAGATCCACTTTAAAATATTAGAAACGTAATGAGATGGCGACGACGACGTTGTTTTGGTGATGGTGATAATTCGATATTAATAAATTTGTCAAATACTCTCATTAATGATAGTCCATCCGCGATGGTGGAAATGGAAGTGGTCCCAGAAAAACAACATTGAAATTAAATAAAGCAGCTGACAAGGTAAAACAAACACACACAGCAGCCTGTTAAAGTGTCAGATGAAGAGAGAATCGCAACTGAATCACCACTTACATAGAGGATCATACATGTGTGTTCACGTATTATTGAATTTATTAAACAAGTCGAGGAAAAGGGATAAAATGCTAGGCTGTGTCAAGCACTTTATCCATTTCCTCAACGAGTCTTATTAATTCAATAATATATGAGCACGAATGCAAGATTCTATTTATCATATGAAATTCAAAAGACATTTATTCCCGATTTTTTGTAAAAAAAATTTTCAATGTTCCGCCATTAGTAAACGGGGAATTTCATGTAACGTTACGGGGCGTATCTATCTAATTTGCATATTTAATCCACTCTGGATTATCGCATTTATTACATGGCGTTATTATAGTCTCAGACGCGACGACATATGATGAAGACAATAATATAATGATATTAATCAAGTAATTTCGCATTGGCCCACAGGTCCTCGGTCTACTGTATTGGCCTCGGCCGACAGAAGTACTTGATTAATGATAGTTTTATTAACTGACACCATTAAAAACATGACTATTGACTTTTGACCTCAGTGTTAATACGGATGACCTCAGAACAATACAGGATAGTAAATTAATAAATGTTTATAAAATATGGGTAGATCCGACATTCTTTATTATTATCCTAGCATTTGAGAAGTTCTGAAACTATAACAAATGCCAATAGTTGTCCCATCCACAATTAAAGAAGCAAAATTATCACCTTACCAGCTGGTGATGAAACTTATTGTTAACTAAGAATTGCTAATATTATTGTTAATGTTCTACTAAGAACTTTGTATCAATGCCTTCGGAAAGTGGTCTTGAGTAGCTAGTCTGACCCAAAATTTTGTATACTTTAATGTTCTGTGGTGTATTCTTTGCTTCCAAAGGATAACTTCTTTTATAGAAAATTGGTAATGTCACAAACAAATAAAACATCATATAAACTATAGTAATGTCACAAAAATATATATAAAAAAAATGCCATATTAACTATAGTAATGCAACACAAGCTATCGTTATGTCTCTTTTAATATATAAATGTCATACAATCTTTAATAATCTCACACTTTGTCTACACATACAATGTACTAACCGTAGGCAACCATATCAAGATCTCTAATCTCTGCTGTCCCCGTCATGCCCCACGTTGGGTTGTTCTTGTTGTTACAAGAACCATCTGCTGTTCTGTTAAATATACAAATAAGATCAACGTCTCCGTGAATAAAAAGAAATATATCTTTATCCATCTAAATTTCAACTTTATTAAAAGAATGTAGTAGTTAACCTGTCAGGGAAAATGATTTTCCCCCTTTTTAACCTCATAAAAGATATCACGTGAACAAGTCCGAAAAATGAATACCCACTTATCCCCCACATTATATACAGAAAACTGGCGATTACATGGGTATACATTATTTTTTCTTAATTCTGTCCAGTTTTGGGTACTGTTTAGAACCGCCTATGTTTGCAGCATGTATAAAAAAATATCACCGATTTTCATCAGAAAAGTAGCGGTTTTGGAGATGTGAAAGACTGCACTATGACACACGGGTGTGTCGTCGGAATACGAGAACCATCAAACTATATTTGGATTAGAAAACTAGTTATAATTTAGTTAAGTATGGTACATTTTTAAATGAAAAACATTGGTTCTACTGATAAGCAGGATGCAATCTTAAGGCATGGTTGCTATTATAAGATCTATTTTTTTAGGGGGGGGGGTTGTCGTGTTTTTTTTTTTTTGGTTTTTTTTTCTTTTTTTCAGTGCAGCTAAACAGATAGATTTTCTTTGTTTAACGTTTCTTTTATTCGGTTTATTAGCATCCAATGAAAGGTCCACGATTCAGGATTATTCTAATGGGTACTAATTGCGCACCCCTTGTAGCTGATCTGTTTTTGTTTTGTTATGCGAGAGACTTCATGATGTCCTTTTCTGCTGAAAACCAATCTGAAATTATTGAAGCTTTTAGCTCGACTTCTAGATATTTGGATTATTTAATAAATAGTTGACAAAACCTATTTTGATTGTTTGAGCAGTCAAATTTACCTCACTAAACTTCGGTTAAATAAAGCAAATTCTTCTGATACCGAGGCCCCATTTTTGGATTTACACCTTTCTATTGTATATGGGTTTGTTTCTTGCAAAATTTATGATAAACGCAATAATTTTGATTTTGAGATTGTAAATTTTCCTTTTTTGGATGGTGATGTTCCTTGTGTGCCATCCTAGGGCAATTATATCGCGCAATGAATTCGATTTGCCAGAGTCTGTAGTCATGTTACTGACTTCAACACCCGTAATAAATTGTTAACTGCTAAACTTCTTAATCAGGGTTATCGGTACAATAAACTACGCAAAGCCTTTTCAAAATTTTAAAGACGCTATTCTGATTTAATTTCAAAATTCAATGATGGACTTAAATCTCTTCTGCAACAAGGTCTATCGGAACCCGAATTTTATGGTGACTAAGTATATAAATTCAGAAATATAAATAACCGCAATGACTTCAGTACCCAATTTCGTAAAATCATTCTTCGATATAAAAAGTTTGGGTACAACATAAATGTTATACGACAGACTGCAACGGGCCTCCGTGGCCTAGTGGATAAGAGTAATGACTCTTAATCATTAGGTCTTTCACCGCTGTGGTTCGAGCCCCAGGTCACATGTGAGACGCCAAGTTCTGCAACAGAAGGTCAGGTGGTTTTTCTCCGGGTGCTCCGGTTTTCGCGCACCTCTGATTAACGATCGGCTCGATATGAGTGAAATAATCTTGAAAAGGCCATAAAACCCAAAACCAACGACAGACTGTATGGTAGTTAGCCCAATCACGGATGACAGCTTTGCTTCCCTTTTTAATTGAACGCCGGTGGGTCGGGCCTCAGATACTATGACCGTTCCGGCGTAAAGGCTTACTGGGAATTAGAGAAATCTAATTCTGCGGGCCCATCGGAGCCTAGCTGTTGGTTTCTTTTGCTCGAGCATTTCAGTGGCTTCTTACTGTCGAGTCCTCACCGTTGTTTCATCTCTGTGGCTATTTGATTTTTTGTGATCACGGAGATGTTGCACTGATCAGTTTGGAGGCATCCGTGTGGACTGAACAAAATTATTTGTCTAAATCACGACGGAAGTAGGTGCGAGGATTATGGCCACGTAGAATCGATTTAAACTCCCAGTGGAATTCGTTTCACTGACCGTTCCAAGGCGGTTCTTCTGTCGCGGTTTATTTTTGTTATGGTTTGTCTTTTTGTGTTTGTATCGCTTACATTATTTTGTTTTGGATAGCCAATTGGCCATTTTGTTGGAAAATAACTGTCCTTTTGGCTTTCCACTATTGATGTTTCCATTGGGTCTGTTGTTGCATGTTTATGTTTTTTTCCATTTGGTGTCTCTGATGTGAGCTGTGGGTTAATTGTATCGATTCCTGATCATTGCCTTCAGTTCCATTTTACTGAAAATAAAACATCAATAGCGGAAAGCCAAAAGGACAGTTACTTTCCCACAAAATGGCCAATTGAATAAATCACCGCGACAGAAGAACCGCCTTGAAACGGTCAGTGAAACGAATTCCACTGGGGGTCTTAAATCGATGTCACTTGGCCACAATCCTCGCCTCTATAAACAAATAATTTATTCCATCCGCATGAATGCTTCCGCAGCAGTGCAGTGCAACATCTCCGTGAACACAAAAATTCAAACAACCACAGAGATGAAACACCGATGAGGACTCGACAGCAAGAAACCACTGAAATGCTGGGGCAAACGAAAACCAACAGTTGGACTCCGATGGGCCCGACCAGAGACACAGCATCGGGCACCAAGCAACATTACATAGAATAAGATTCTCTCCAATTCTCAGTCAGCCTTTACGCTGGAACCGTCATAGAATCTGAGGCCCGGCCCAACGACGTGCAACTGAATGTGGGAAGCAAAGTTGTCAACCGTGATTGGGTTAACTTACCTGCATGCAGTCGGCATATAGCATTTATGTTGTACCCAATCTTGTTATATTGAAGAATGATTTTACGAAATTGGGTGCTGAAGTCATAACGGTTATATGATTTTCTGAACTAATATACTAAGTCACCATAAAATTCGGGTTCCGAAAGACCTTTGTTGCAGAAAAGATTTAAGTCCAATATTGAATTCTGAAATTAAATCAGAATGACTTCTATAAAATTTTGAATTTAAAATTGAAAACCAGATATTCGAAACAATATGTTTAAATTTTCTTACCCGTGCACCAAAAGCATTTTAAAGTAGCCAAATATGAGCTGGCTCTAACGGCACTCAAAGTTCATCCTTGGTCTGTTGTTGCATGTTTGTGTTTCTTTGCCTTTGGTGTCTCTGACGGGAGCTATGGGTTGATTGTATCGATTCCTGATCATTGTCTCCACTTCTATGTTTTATATCTATTTATTTTGGATCGTCCATTTTACAAAGGTCTAGTCCACAGTGGCTTAGTTGGATGCGCGACTGACTGGTGATGTGGTTTACTGACCGTGCCAAGGTGATTCTTCTGTTGTGGCTTATAATTGTTAGATGTCTTCTTTAAAAGTACAATGTGTGTACTAGAAGCCTCCGTGGTCTAGTGGTTACGCTACTCGACTTGTAAACCAGGGGTCGCAGGTTCGATCCCGGGCTTCTCCAGACTTTCGGATGAGTCTTTAAACCGAGGTCCCGTCTCCGTATGACCTTAGCTGTTGGTGGGACGTAAAACTGAAACACTCACTCACTCAATGTGTGTACTGCTCATATCTTTTTTTTTTTATTTTGGAGACCCTCAAATCAAATTACACTATAGTTCAAATTAGAACAGTTCAATAATCATCTGGTTATTTGTCTACACCGTACGGTGCTCAGAGATTTTCATTTAAAAAGATAAGTCAGTGATTTCGTTTGTTAAAATACCTAACATCTTGCGCACGAGGCGATTGCACGACCCGCAGAAAAAGCGACCGACTGAAGTCGGTTGATTTCTAAGAGTGCCCTAAAATCACCGTGTCATTTTGTCAGTCTGTCAGTCTGTCCGTCCGTAACCCGTTTGTGAAAATCGGTGATAGTGACTTAACCGCTTGGAATATTTAAGCAATTTTTGGCATACTGATAGATACCAATGAGATCTAACCAATGAACTTGCGAAATATTAAATTCCATTTAGTATAGCCTCGTCGAGGCGAAACATGTGAACATTTTCGAACTGCTTCTCCTCGGAAACCGTTGGGCCGATTGAAGTCAAATTTCATATGGAGACTCTATGGGATGGGGGAAACCAAAATTTGCTCATGGGGTCCAGGTCACATGACCAAAATGGCCGCCAAGACATATATGGTCTGTCTGTCTGGCCGTCCGTCCGTAACCCGTTTGTGAAAATTGGTGATAGTGACTTTACCGCTTGGAATATTTAAACAATTTTTGGCATACTGATAGATATCAATGAGATCTAACCAATGAACTTGCGAAATATTACATTCCATTTAGTATAGCCTCGCCGAGGCGAAAAATGTGAAAATTTTCGAACTGCTTCTCCTCGGAAACCGTTGGGCCGATTGAAGTCAAATTTCATATGGAGCCTCTATGGGATTGGGGAAACCAAAATTTGCTCATGGGGTCCAGGTCACATGACCAAAATGGCCGCCAAGCCATATATGGTCTGTCTGTCTTTCCGTCCGTCCGTAACCCGTTTGTGAAAATCGGTGATAGTGACTTACACTTTTTGGCATACTGATAGATATCAATGAGATCTAACCAATGATCTTGCGAAATATTACATTCAATTTAGTATAGCCTCGCCGAGGCGAAAAATGTGAAAATTTTCGAACTGCTTCTCCTCGGAAACCGTTGGGCCGATTGAAGTTAAATTTCATATGGAGACTCCAAGGGGTGGGGGAAACCAAATTTGCCCATGGGGTTTAGGTCACATGACCAAAATGGCCGCCAAGCCATATATGGTAAACACCCTTCAAAAATAGCCTTCTCCAGAACCACTGGGCAGATTTCCACGAAACTTGATAAATAGCATCTGGGACGTAGGCCCATCATAAATTGCTAAAATGGTGACCCTGGGTTGACCTTGACTTTCTTTGTGCCTAGGTCAAACTTTGACACATATGCTTTTGTATTGGAAAAGTGAGAATGCATTTTATCCTGCAAACGATTCAGAATACAGTACTAAAGTATAAGATATATTTTTGCCGCTTACGATAAGGCGCATTTATTGGGGGAACCGTTTTAGGTCCAGCTCACATGACCAAAATGGCCGCCATACCCATATATGGTAACACTCATAAAGCTAAAAGCATCCGGCGGGTCGTGCACTTCAGCTGAAGCACTGGTTCTTACCTGTATTTACTATCCGGGTCACACGAGACTTCTGTTTGTGGGCAGCTGAACTCTGTCTCAAACACTGCTTTTGTCACGGGACTCTGTACCTCGGACAACGTGTAGCCTCTGAAAGGATACATAAAGGGCATTTCGAAAGCAATTCGGAAATGTTACGCTTTTTTTTCAACAAAAATGGGGGAGGCAGATGCTAAACCAAAATGAGGAGTTTTATAAATTCTATGCTGTAAATGCTAAACAAAATGAGGATTTTTATTAATTTTAACCTGCACCACGTTAATATATCTGTAAAATGAATATCCCATGAACGTGTTAGCTGGGGTTAGCAGCGATATTTATTGTTTTTCTTATTTCTGCTTTAAGTCATAATATGTTCTAGAGGAATGTTATATTTTTCACGAGGTCCACAAGACAGAACTGAAAGCTGTGGAGTGTAAACGATTTTTCCGGGCCAGGCTAGCTAGTTTCGGCCAATTAGGCCTCGTCCATCACCCTCAAACATTTTCAAAATTCCACAAGGAGGCGGTTCTAATGAACACACTGACCTATGTTTCAAGAATAAATATATCACAAACATTCATCACGCAATTAACCGTTCAGTAGTTATGAATGAAAAAGGCCACAATTACATTTTCCTTCGTGTAATAACATGTCGCTCTGCAGACATTCTGCATACAAGTTGCGTTTGAATGGGCTCTGTATCCTGCTTCTATGTGAGATATATCGGTTAAAAATGAAACATCGACTTTTGTGAGAAAAAATTATCTCTAAACGTTTCCTAAATATGTTCATAGCTGAAGAAAATATATATTATACATTAGCATAATAGAGAGAAAACGTCACTCGGCAAGTATGTTTTCTTAAAGTGTAATCTGGTGTAATTAAGACCTTCAAAACAGAGCTAAAAGCCCCTGTGGTGTAGAGGTTTTGCTGCTAGCCTCATAAACCCACGGGTTGTGGGTTCCACCCCGGACTTCTCCAGACTTTCGGATGCGTCTTAAAACATAGGTCCCGTCACCGTATGACCTTAGCTGCTGGTGGAATGTAAAATTCAAACATATACATACATACATACATACATACATACATACATACATACATACATACATACATACATACATACATACATACATACATACATACATACATACATACATACATACATACATTCATACATATATAGCTAAAACTGTAGAAGGCACCGTTTATTTTCGGATTGACTAGCTTGTTTCGGTCAATAAGACCAGGAATTTCTGTTATTTCATGTAGACGAGGCCTCATCGTTGTTTCACCTCTGTAGTCGTGACGTTGTTATGTTCTCGGAGATAATGCATAGCTGAACTAGATATCCTTCTTGCAGACTAAAGAACCACGGCAGAAACAGATGATAGTGGCCACATAAAAACGGATTAAGTAGCCTCCCAACCCCGCCCACCTCCCCCACCCAACACCAGTACAAAACTCAGGCCGTTCCTGTGGTTTATTATTGTGACAGTTATAGTTCGTCTTTGCTTTGGTGTGCTGCTAATATCTTTTCATAGGGTTTGACCATTTTATGAGAAAGTTACTGTCCTCCGGGGCATCCCGCTTGTGACATTTTTCATTAAATAGAAGATCTTACATGAGTGTTCGTGTATTATTTAATTTATTAAACAAATTGAGGAAAAGGGATAAAATGCGAGGCTTTGCCGAGCCTTTTATCCCTTTTCCTTAACGAGTTTAATAAATTAAATGATACATGGGCACGAATGCAAGATTCTATTTATCATATGACATTTAAAATGCATTTTATTCATGATTGCTTACAAAAATATCAATATTCCGCCGCTAGTAAACGCGACGTCGTTAAGGACGTCGTACATGTAACGTTACGGGACGTATCTAGCTAATTTGCATAATTAATCCACTACTGGATTATCGAAAATATTACATGGCGTTATTACAGTCTCTGACGTGACGTCATATAATAAAGTATAGTTATTTTATGATCGTCCTTTGGTGTCTTGGGTGTGCGTTATGTGGCAATTGACTTTTTCTGATACTTGCATTCACTTTTTGTTTGTTATCATTGACCCTCAGGTATTCTCAAATTTTCGCAGTGGAATCAGTGATTCAAAAGGATTAGAAAATAAAATCCACACTGCGATGAAAAACAGAAGAGAAGGCAATGATCAGGAATTGATATAATTACCCACGGCTCCCATCAGAGACACCAAAGGAAAAGAAACACTAACATGAAATAACTACACCCTAATGAAATCATCAATCGCAGAAAGCCAAAAGAGCAGTTTCTTTCCCACAAAATGGCCAATTGGCTATAATAAAACAATATAAGCGATACATACACTCAAAGACAACCCATAACAAAAGTAAAACGCGACAGAAGACCTGCCTTGGAATGGTCAGTGAAATGAATTTCACTTGGGGCTTATATCGACTTTACGCGGCGCAATCCTCGCCCGTACCTCCGTCGCGATTTATACAATTAATTTGTTCAGTCTGCATGAAAGCAGCAATACCTTATAACTCTAATGAAGCTAACCCCTTTCAATGAAATGACTTTTTCTCAAAGGGAGCCAACTTTCTTTACTGAAATGATCTATTTCTCAAAGATAGCTAACTCCCGTCATTGTTTCTTTATGTCCGCCACAAAGTTAACACTTAAGGCAACGAGAAAAGCAATATCTGAAAATGTCGTCTGCTTGTGTCGTCTGCTTATTTTTACAAACTTTTTCTAAGCATATCTTTACATACAGACAAACAGTGTAGACCTAAATCAGACTACTCCTAGAGGAGCAATCTGATTCGGATCCGAACTGTTTGCAAAAATGCATTTTTAAGTAAACAGCAGACATCGAACATACGGAAATTGTCGTGATTGGCATTTTATGGATTAAAGACGTTACAGGAATGGGAGTGTATGAAACTAAAACAAGAATAACTTGAACTTTCTAAGTATACTGTTAAAAGCAGACTCGTTTTTTATTTTTATTGGTCTTAAGTTTTGCTGATCTTTATATAGGGTTCTTTCTTGAGTGCCCATGATGTATTATTAAATTTAATAAATGAGTTGAGGCAAAGGAATAAAATATGGCTTTGCCGAGCATTTTATCCCTTTTCCTCAACGAGTTTAATAAATTCAATGATACATGAGCACTAATGCAAAATTCTATTTATCATATGACATTTAAAACGCTTTTTATTCACGTTTACTTTACAAAAAATATCAATATTCCGCCATTAGTAAACGCGATGTCGTTAAGGACGTCGTACGTGTAACTAACTAAGCTAATTTGCATATGTATTCCACTAGTGGATTATCGAAAATATTACATGGCGTTATTACATGGTGTTATGACGCGATGTCATATGATAAAATGGAATTTTAATGTATTGTTATACACACCAGCTACCGGTAATAACCCATTTTTTTTTGTTTCGCGGAGAAACCGCCTAACGCTAAATCGGCTATTTTCTCCGCAAAACAGCGAGAAAAGATAACATGAGCGAGAAATTTCTCGCTGAAATTTCTCCCGGTTTCGCGGAGAAAATTCTCGTGGATTCTCGGCGAAATTTTGACCGATTGCTGTCATTGAAAATGAAATTACCCGCGTTTCGCGGAGAAAAAAATACAACTGGGCTTACGTGAAATTTTCGGTTCATTATTATTTCTTCGTTTGTTTGGCGTTGTTTTTGTAAACGAAGGCAAATGGTAGTCATTGTTAAATCATCATAATCAAATATTCTTTCATGTTACACAGTTTCATTTTAGTAATTTATTTCTCCTTTGTATTATCCCTTCTTAAAAGTCTCATGACAACTTTTATTCACATCACGACTTTAATGACTTTATTATTGATATCTCAGGTTTACATGGTAAACAACACGAGAAAAACAATACATGCAAACAACAATGATAACAGTCGCCCCCGAATAGTTGACGTGTACTTTCATTTTTCCTTGGGTGCAAACCGTAACAGCCAGGTAAAGTTGATCTCTGGCTGACTCATTACGGTCTTCAGTCCATTGATTGCACGTGCTTTCAAAATGTGTATTGTTTCTTTGACAACAAGGATTAAATGGCCTAGTTTTTCAAGTTCTAAAATATGAGGATTACTTCGTCCCAGTAAACACTTAACCCATTTTGTACCAGAAACCCCAAAACGGGTACCCTGGCAAACAGTGCAGGCCCAGATCAGACGCAGCAGAAAGCCAAGTCATTTTCCAAATCAATTTAGAAGAAAACACAACACGGCACCCCTAAATACGGACTTCTGCTATATATAAGCTGGTACAAATACGCATATTTATTTGTTACCCCCTTAAACCCCACTTGTATCTGGGCTTTACAGGGGTATACATTATTTATCTAATTTCTGCTCACATAGATTGTGGGTACTCGTTAGAACCGCCTCGCCGAGTTGTTTTAAAGTGTACCCAAAATCTTGAGCAGAATTATGAAAAAATGCCAGAATTGTTATCCGAAAATATTCCGTTTTTTTTTTTTTTTGTAGTAAAATTTTTACCATATATTTGAATAGGCGAGTTCTCATAATGAGTCGTACATGTAGGTAATTAAAACCATAATGATGTGTGACATTTACCAAAAGCTCAGCGTGATGAAATAGATGGGCTGCATGATGCATCCACGCATAGCTGAAACCGACCCGCATGCGAGTACTGGTAAATCGCTTACAGGTTCTAAGCCTGCCCAGGCGTGTATTCATGATGTCAGGACAAATTCCTTTATTTCAAGCCGACCGCGCTCAACTCGCAACGTTGCAGGATTGGAACCGAACGAGGTGCGAACCACAGCAGTGGGAGTCCTAATGAGTGTCAGCGCTTTAAGGATGCCCGTTATCCTCGGGGTGTTGAGTGGATTTACGGCACTTTCAATATTATTTTACTTATTTCGAACGGACCGCTAATCAGAGTTGAGCTAAAGTAGAAGTAAAACAAAGATCAGGAATTGATACAATTAACTTACTCCATCCATAAAAGACACCAAAGGGAAAGAAATACAAACATTAAGCGACCAGACCATAATGGAAACCTAAACAAAGGAAGGCCATATGGACAGTTACTTTCCCACAAAATGGCCATATGGCCATCCAAAATTAAAAGACACAAGTGATACACACAGTAAGTAACAAACAACAACATCAATAAATCGCCACAGAAGAGCCGCCTTGGAACGGTCAGTGGAAGATTTCCACTGGGGGGCTTAAATCGATTTTACGTGGCCACAATCCTCGCCCTTACTTCCGTCGCGATGTAGACAAATAATTTGTTCAGTCCGCATGAAGGCCTCCTAACTCATCAGTGCAACATCTCCGTGAACACAGAAATCATAGAACCACAGAGGTGAGACAACGGTGAGGACTCGACAGCAAGAAACCACTGAAATGCTGGAGCAAAAGAAAACCAACAGTTAGACTCCGATGAGCCAGACCAGAGACAGAACCGCAGAACGCGGCGTCTGATCAGGGCCTACACTGTTTGCAAAACGTTAAGCCATTTCCCGAACTAAATTTTTAAGAAAAAAAACAACCTGACACCCCTAAGTTTCAAAATGGACTCCTGTATATAAAAGGAGGAAGATTCCATTTGGTACAAAAAGGGTTATGCCGGAGTAAGACCACCTTCTGTTGCAGATCTTGGCGTCTCATATGTGGCCCGAGCGAGGCGCAAACCACAGCGGAGAGACCTAATGACCCGATGATTAACCCTTTTTGCACCAAATGGAATCTTCCTCCTTTTATATACAGGAGTCCATTTTGAAACTTAGGGGTGTCAGGTTGTTTTTTTCTTAAAAATTTAGTTCGGGAAATGGCTTAAGGTTTTGCAAACAGTGTAGGCCCTGATCAGACGCCGCGTTCTGCGGTGTCTGATCTGGGCCGGCACTATTTGCCGAAGTACCCCTTCAGGTGTTTCTGGTACTGAATTGGTTAAGCGTCAGCGCTCTTACCCATTAGGACCCGGGGGCCAGTTATCTTCGGGATGTACAGTAGACTTAACAAGGCCCCCAGGTTGCATGTCTGTACAAACCTCGCTGATTATCTTGGAGAATTTTGTAGTTCTGCTCCAACTTAGAGATCAGACTTATATACAGCCTTGGAATGCTTGCCGCGCAATTTCCCCATATTAACCCTTTTTGTACCAAATGGAATCTTCCTCCTTTTATATAGCATGAGTCCATTTCAAAATTAAGGGTTTCAGGTTGTTTTTTCTTCAAAATTTATTAGGAAAATGGCCGAACTTTTTGCAAACAGTGTAGGCCCTGATCGGACGCCGCGTTCTGTGGCGTCTGATCTGGCCTGCACTGTTTGCCACAGTCCCGTTTAGGGGTTTCCAGTCTGAAATGGGTTAATGTACATGTATGAGCAAAATTGAATTGTAAAGGCAAGAAACACAAGAGGGCCTCCATGTGAGCTTAAGTGTAAGCATCTGTGATGTTTAATTACTCGCAGTGTAAGAAAAAGATCAACCAAAATGTGGAGTGAGATCAGTGCCCACATATACATGTACAAGCAGGATCCCCGTTATTATATACATTGAGTTTGATTTTTCTAAAGTATTTACTTGACAAAAAAATAAAGTACTCCCAATATGGTGACTCGATAGAAAATCAACAGTTTTCAATTTATTAAGCGTTTACACAACAGTGAAAAAAGGAACACAGAAAACATTCATCATGTTCATACTGCGTTGTAAAGTGCATAAGATGCAAATTTTTATGATTCAAAAATACATGCACATGAACAAATATACATGTAGGTATAGGCAGATTTCGCGGAAAAACACTCTGAACGACTTCACTTGTACTAATTGGCTTTCTCCAAGAAAAAGCGATGTTCGCGGAGAAATTTCGCCGCGTTTCGCGGAGAAATTAACCGCTATGAAACGCGATTTTTTTTCTCTTCGGAGAAATTTCTCGCTTGTTCTCCGAGGAAAGAAAGAAAATTACCGTGGAGAAAAAAAAATATGGGTTATTACCGGTAGCTGGTCTGTACCTACTTATCAATTAGAATCCGTGTTGTTTTGAGCATGTCTTCCGCCATAAAAGCCTTAGTTTGATTGTAGAGGACGGCAGTGCCATGGTAGGCAGACATAAGGAGTGGACAGCGACTTCTAACTCCGCCGCCTATAAAATCAAATTGACAAAATACATATTAGAATTAGTGGTCGAGAAACTTGTAACCTAAAGTTCATACCACGAAAACATGCCTATATAATTTTCATCCCCTTGAACACCACTTTTATATGGTAAAACTAGGGTTTGCAGGGGTAACCTTATTTTTCATATTTCTGCTATAAAAATAGACTGTGGCTACTCGTTAGAACCGCCCCGATGAGGCGAATCTAACGTCTACCCGAAATCTATATTTTGAGCAGAAATAACAAAAATATCGCAGTTCTGCATCTTAAAATTTTCATTTTTCCGGCGATAAAATTTACAATGTTTTTGTATAGGCGTGTTTTCGTAATGAGGATGCTAAGTTGAATTCTAGTCCTCTTGTTTGCACAAGCCTAAGTCTAAACACAACCTTTGTCCAAAGGTTACTGAATGTACGGTGTCCATCACAAATACAAAGTTGAATAAATATTATTCGACCTTGAGTACCTGTTAAATGTCTGTTATATTGTCAAATATACATTCAAATAAAAAAGGTGAAAACAATCATTTCATATTAACAATTTGTGAACTGAACACAATACAGAACTCCACTGGATGCACAGAAGAAAATCATTTTTGCTAGAATAAAATAAAGGTTGTGGTGGCTTGTCAATTAAATGAGTAAAGATACTTTAGGAACTGATCAAATCATAACCACAAGCCTATCTCAAACATCAAAGTGGACGACAGACAAACACAACATAACAAACAACGAAATCACAGGTCTCATTTAAGCTGCCCAAACGATCGCCCAAGCCTACTCTTGAAACATTATGAAAGATTACATACAAAAACGCACTTTGGAAACGGTCCCTCTCAGATTCACATCTGTAATTATAATAATAATAATAATAATAATAATAATAATAATAATAATCATAATAATAATAATAATAATAATAATAATAAAAATAATAATAACAACAATAAAGTCTTTATTTAGAGAGAATAGCATATTAAGCATACAAACACTTATCTACCATATGGTCCTCTGAAATAACAAGTAAAATATATAAATATTGATAATATTTATAAAGAATATATGTAGTTGTCTAGGAATAAAACATGATTACAACTAAACTGATTATTAAGAATGGGGATTAAAAGCTATTTTTGGGGGCATGGCATAAAATCGTAAAATTGTAAAAGCACCTTAACTACACTCTACGTTGGTAAAATGCAGACGGCAAAACAAGCATTGAATAAATGTTTAAATTTAGGAACCGAAAAACCAAAATTATAGTAATACTGGCAACAGTCAGTTATGATGCAACGAGGGCGGATTTGTATGTTGCAAGCCACATATTGAAGAATTTGAATTTTGACGGACATTTTGTATGATTTTCAACATAATCCTCTTCAGTTTTTATACACTTTGCCAGTGGTGTTTAAGGACCACAATTCCACTTTTATCAGTTACCCCATATATTAATTGCATTGTTACATACTGACCTGATAAAGAAATGCTATCTCAGGACAAGTGAGCTTTATCAGGTCAACGTGATATTGAATTTCTATGAACTGGACTACTGGAAGATGACAAACCTGTAGTAGTGTACAAGGAGATTAACTGATATATTGAATACCATATACGTGTCATTGATATCAAGTTTATCAGGCTTGGCTTCGAGAGCGCATGTAGAATCGCGAGGCAAACCTCGCGAATCTACAAGCGTTCTCGAAGCCTTGTCTGATAAACTTGATATCAAAAGACACTCACCTGGTATTCTCTATTTATAGATCTCCTTTTCTTGTCTGTTGAGAAAGTTATCCTCTGCATGTATGACGTCATCATCGGACTGAGATTGGGTGCATGAAAAAGCCGTTTTCAGTTTTGGAAATAGATGAAAGCCTGATGGAGCGAGATCAGGTGAATAAAATCAATGCTCATTCAATTTAAAGCCAATATAGTGACTGGCAGCCATAGCAATGATAAACTTGAACAGGAGCAGTGTCCTAATGGAACAACACACCTTTAATGAGCTTTCCGCGGCGTTTAAGTTAAATATTTTCCCGCAACTGTGTCAGAAGTTAAGCATAGTATGTGCAATCGATTGCTTGTCCCTTTTAGAGATAATCTATCAGCAGAATACCATCTGCATCCCAGAAAACCGAGGCCATATCCTTCCCGGCTGATGGAACAGTCTTTGCCTTCTTTGGCGGGGTGAGCCAAGGTGCTTCCATTGTTTCGATTGTTGTTTTGGCCTCTGGGGTAAAATGGTGGTTCCATGTTTCATCCAGAGTGACAAATCTCTGAAGAAATCTAAAAAGTGTTAGGATTAGCACGCGATAATTTGCACCTGGTGTGATTCTGATTAACTGTCAGAAGTCTTGATACCCATCGGACCGAAAGCTTTCTCATTGCAAGATCCTCTGTCAGAATGGAATGTACTCTTTCCTGTGAAATGCCAAATAGAAGTGGAGGCAATGATCATGAATCGATACAATTAACCCACAGCTCCCATCAGAGACACCAAAGGGAAAGAAACACAAACATGAAATAACAGACCTCAATGGAAACATCAACGGCGGAAAGCCAAAAGGACAGATACTTTCCCACAAAATGACCAATAGGCTATCCAAAATAAAATCATATAAGCGACACTGGCTATATATCTTTCTGTGACTCGTCTGTCAGCCATAACAATATATGGACTTTATTGACCATTTCTGGGATCGCAACATTGACAGGACGTGGGGGGGGGGTCATCCTCAAGGCTCTGTGTGCCGCGCTTAAATTCCGCCACCCCTCTTTTCACTGTAGCATATGAAGGGGCAACTTTCCCTAGTGTTGCTGCCATGCTTAGGTGTTAAAACTCTTTATGCAAATATTGGGTAACTGCCCTTTCGCCGATTTTTGTCCATTTAGCAAAAGCTGCTTGTCGTGTTTACTTTAGTGTGTTACCTCGTAGATATAAACTAACAAAATGAGACAAGTCCTTGGGTACATGGCCCTATATAATCAGAGAATAGTGGGACGTAAAAAGAACATCCCTGCGTACCTCCTCAAATACTAGCCTCACAACATATCAATCAGTCCTCGAAGAATGAAAGTGTAATACATATGGCGTCCCAAGCACACCCACTGCACCCGACGCTTACCGCGAGACACCGGACACGATAGGGGCAGGAAGCATGTGGCGGAAACTAATGTCCAAACATCATGCCCCCCGCCAGCCCCCGCAACAGTTACCGTGCACCAATGACGCATGTCACACACTGCAGGCACAGAGAACGCCACATGTATGTCATTGTAAATACTTGTCTAAAAAGCTAAACAAAAGAGGAAAAAACATTTCAATTCTGATGCAGAACATAAAGTTAGTTATTGCTTGCAAGAAAATCAGTTGTGCAGACCTGGTCAGATACATATAAATTTAATATTGGGGATAATTAACGATGTAATTTGCTCTTTTATATTTCACTTTTTAAAATTTAGTAAAACAATAATGCGAGTGGTTCCAGCAGAGATCATGCAGTTTAAAATAGCCAAATTTATGTCGTGTCTGTTATGACAGTGGTGTTTAATTCGATTTTACTAGTCCCAGTTGTGGAGGCGAATAGGAGGGGATAATTTAGGAGTTCTGCCAAAATTTAAAAAATGCGTCCGTGAGTAAAACGTATGCAAAAAGATCCAAACAGCCAATTCATTTTTAAACAAATACCATTTTGTCTGCAAACCAGGGTAAGACACTCGCATGATAGAAAAATACCCCATGACGGTTAAAACAGTAGATGTACTTCTAGTTATCACACCAAGAACCCCTCTACCCTAAACGAAACGGAATTCCAAGAGAAGATGAGCTGGTCTGGGATAAAATATAATTTATATTTTGATTTTTCTTTATTTAAAAGCACACCAACATTTGGGCCCCGTCAAGCGATTTTTGTACTTATCGGCTATGTGAGCAGCGAAGGTTCAGGCGAGCCTGTGCGTCCGCGCAGTCTCGCCAGAACCTTCGCTGCTCGCTCATACAACCAGTGAATCAAGAGGAACCTTCAGACAGAAAGCCATATCCCTGGCCCCTCTGAATGGCTGGGCATGCGCAGTTAAAATTTGTCATGACGGAATGCTCGAAGACACAAATTCGCTTGGCAGGGCTCATTTATTCCAATACCTTCAGCTTGACGCTAAGCGCGTGTGTGGATACTGACCTTCAGCTTGACGTTTAGCGCGTGTGTGGATACTGGCCAGTCTTCTAGCGTTGTTACATTGCTTAGCTTCACTAATTGCTGACATAACGTCCTCTTTAGTGGGTTCGTTACCATGGCAACCAGCGACCAACAGCAATATCGACATTACAGCAACAAAAGCCTGAAATGAAGGAAAACTAAATATCAGTTTAAAAGTCTAAAGGTTTAACTTAACGCATCAGTTTAAAAAAACGTAATAGTGCATTTTAAATATTCGAAAAATTCTAATACGGATAGCTCGTTTACTATGGCTAATTCGAATTTGTTTAAGAGCCCTTAGAGAGTTCTTCAAATATCTCCAGACATCCATATATTTTGATATTTTAGGGAGGTTTTCCTGATTTGATTGGTAAAAGGTATGTTGTGTGTACTCATTAGAATCGCCTCATTGCGGTAGGTATGTTGTGTGTACTCATTAGAATTGCCTCAATTAAGAGGTATGTTATGTGTACTCATTAGAATCGCCTCAAAGAGGCGATTTTAATGAGTACATACAACAAAGCTTAATTTGATAAAAGATTGTAAAGATGTTAAAGTGATCCCCATTACCCTTTATGACCCGAAAGTATGATTAAACGTCAGTAGTTCAAACTACTCCTATTTCGAACAAACTTTCATTGTCCCAAATGTATTCGAGTTATCGAAGTTCGACTGTACAATAAAACTTCGATAACTAGAACATCGATGGTCTGTTTAACATGTCTAATTTGAACACGTTCTTGAGGCCCTTGAATATTCATTCTTGCATAAATACCTATGCGCATGGCTGTTTGAAGTCATTGTCAAATGGACCGAAAGCCGTGTTCAAACAGCAAAAACCATGTTCAAATCATGAAATTCGCGTGCTGTTTAAACATAGATTTTGAGCTTTTGATATCACAAGACGGGCCTTGCTTTGCTTACGTTACGTTGAGCGACGTAACGTTATGGCCCTGAACGTAGCGTTTTAGAGTTCTATGATGACGTCACTGCATTACAACGTCATTGTAAACAACATTCTGAACTGGTCGCCATTTTGGTTTGCTATCGCATTTGACGAGTTTATATGGAATTTATATGGAGCTTTGGGGCGTTTTCGTCAAAATTTGCTGTCGGATTCGTAAGTTATGAAAGAACAACGATCATCCATGGTTATTTCATTACATTAACATTTGCCGGATCCTTCGGAAGATATTTGAACATTCGGCCTAGCGGCCTCATGTTCAAACAGCTTCCTCGGGATCCGGCAAATGTTAATGCATGAAAAACCATGGTTGATCCCTATAATCAGTAAAGGCAGATAACAAATATTTAGAGTTTTTGTCTTACTTTGTCATGAAAATGTATGTTGTATATACTCAAAAGAGTCGCCTTGATGCAACGATTGTCACAAGTTCATGCAAGATATCTTTCTCTTTATCATTTAACGTCGGTCTGGGAATGTAATAACGTCATTTATCATATGACGTCGCGTTTGAGAGTGTAATAACGCCATGTAATATTTTCGATAATCCACTAGTGGATTAAATATGCAAATTAGCTAGACACGTCCGTAACATTACATGTACGACGTCCTTAACGACGTCGCGTTTACTAATGGCGAATTATTAATATTTTTGTAAACAATCGTGAATAAAATGCGTTTTAAATGTCATATGATAAATAGAATCTTGCATTCGTGCTCATGTATTATTGAATTTATAAAACTCGTTGAGGAAAAGGCATCAACTGCTCGGCAAGCCTCGCATTTTATCCCTTTTCCTCAACTCGTTTGATAATTTCAATAATACATGAGCACTCATGTAAGATCACTCATGTAAGATCCTCTATGTAATACTTTCAGTGGATTAAATATGCAAAATAGTTCGATGCGCTCCATAACGTTACGTGTACGACGTCCTTAACGACGTGGCGTTTAATAATGGCGGAATATTGACAGTTTTCGTGAAATATTGACAGTTTTCGTGAAATAAATACATTTAAAAGTCATACGATAAACAGAATCTTGCATTTATTAAACGAGTTTAGGTAAAGGGATAAAATGCGAAGCAAATTTAATCTATTAAACGAGTTGAGGAAAAGGGATAAAATGCGAGGCTTTGCCGAGCATTTTATCCATTTTCCTCAACTCGTTTAATAAATTCAATAATACATGAACACTCATGTAAGTTCCTCGATGACACGATTCTTACGAGTTCATACAAGATACATTTCTCTAAAAAGATTCCTCAATTACCCCATTATTGACTCATAACCTGGTGCTTTGATAAACCCTCAGTGGCTCGAAATACCCTTTTTATAAGTTACCCCTTATGTTAACTGCATTGTAACACACTGACCTGATAACGATATGCTATCTCAGGGCAAGTGCGCTTTATCAGGTCAACGTGACATTGCACTTCTATGAACTCTATAAACCGGACTACTAGAAAAATTAGTTAGGCCCCGCCCATCAGGGCTTGAAGAAATAGATGGGCTGCATGATACTTCCACGCAGAGCTATAACCAACCGCACCCGAGTACTGGTAAACCGCTTAGAAGATCTAAGCCCGCCCAGGCAAAGCAGTGCGATTCGGACCGTCCATGATTATAAACCCTATTGGTTTCATTGGACGACAGGGCTTTAGATGTCATTTCATCTCAACGTCGGGTAAATGTCCCACAAAATTGGAAGCAACGTCTATATATGATCTATATAGTGTTGACGGGGACGTTAAACCTCAAACAAACCAACAAAGTGAAAAAAATGGCAAAACTGTAAGAGTGTACAAGGAGATTAACTGATGAATAGAGTAACAAATTCGTGTGATTTGTCGAGAATGCATGTAGAATCGCTCGACAAGCCTCGCGATTCTACAAGCTCGAAGCCCTGCCTGATAAACTTGATATCAAAATACACGAGCTTGATACTCTCTATATCATTACGAAAACACGCCTATACAAATACATTGTACATTTTACCGCCGAAAAATCGAAAATTTTAAGATGAAAATATGTGATATTTTTCTTATTTCTGCTCAAAACATAGACTGTGGGTACTCGTTAGAACAGCCTCGACGATGCGGTTCTAACGAGTACCTACAATCTATGTTTTTGTCGAGGCGGTTCTAACGGGTACCCACAATCTATGTGTTTGAGCAGAAATAAGAAAAATAATGTATACCCCTGCAAACCCCAATTTTACAATATAAAAGTGGTGCTTAAAGGGGGTCAAATTTATAAAGGCGTGTTTTCGTGATGTCTCGAACTAATCTTTATTGGCTTTAAGGTCACTATAAAAGAGGTTTAGGTCAACTCAGGAGCATCATTTACGCAACTTTTTGTTTTGTATGACTAAAGTCCCTTTCACTTTTGGCCATGTTTCAAAGTAATCTGACTTATAGTTCTGGATCTAGTTCTAAAGGTTTTTACGATATATTGACATAGTTGCCATCTTTGTCAGTTCCGGCGAGGCATAGTTAAAATCTGACTCCGATTGACCATGTGGTTTCTGAGGAGAAGATGTTTGAACTTTGATGGAAATTCAGTCTTATTGGCTTTGAGGCAAAGTCGCAGAATGATCTTGACCTTTGACATTCGTAGAGGCTCATATAAGACCTACTTTGATTTCATTAACTATAGCTGTTTCGGATAACTGAACTGTTTTACATTTTCCCATTCAAGCGCCTTAGGGGTCAAACTTGGTCGTGTCATAAAATGGATCAAGGCCAACCCAGGAACATCCGTTATATATTTCTGTAGGGCATAAACTACTTTGCTGCCTGCCAAGTTTCAAGGTCATCAGACATATGGTTCTAGAGAAGAAGATTTTTAAAATTTTTACCTTATTTTGGCATGTTGGCCATTTCGGTCATGATACCAGGGCCAATTATATAACATTTTGTTCCCTTGAGGCATAAATGTTATATATAAAATCTGACTCCAAGAGATCCTGTGGTTTAAAATTCTGTTGGACATTCCACCCTAGTGACCTTAAATTAAGGTCACTGAATGACCTTGACTTTTAACATTCAGAAAATGCATAGAAAACACAGCGAGACGAGAGATCCTAGCCGAGACTCGCTAGACCAAACTGTAACATGAATCCACAGCTAGATGGGTCACTGCGACGTCACATGAGGCAACAGCGATACGGAAAAATTCAGCGACAGGAATCAGAGATGCATACCAGAGCATATACCCACGCATGGTACACTCAGAAAAGGAATGACAAACACCCTCGCGATGTGTACGTGTGAAAATAACACATACGGATAAGATAGCACGTGACATGGTACAGCTTTTGATGGCTCCAAAACGATTACATGTATTTTACTAATGAAAATGTGATAATCGAGCCTGTGCAACCATATAGCCTGACCAGAGACTTCTCTTGCTGCATGATGGAGCTTTGGACCCTTATTGTGACTCGGGCTGTTGACTACCTAACTCTTTATAGTCACTTATATTGTTCTTCAATACTTCAACACATTCTAATACGAGTTGCTTATGCGGTCTATTAGTTGAACGGTATATTTTCCTTGCAGTTCTATAAGAGAAAAGTATTTGTATGTCACATTTAATGACAGAATTAAAAGTATTTCCATAGACACTTTGTGAAAAAAAAATAAGATGGGGTCTGATTATTTTGGATAGAATATCAAAAAAATCATTTGACGGATATTATGAGGGTGCGTAAGGAACGTCGTGGACTCAGTACCATTGTTTTTTTTTTGTATGGGAAGTTGTGTTTCCAACCTGCTAACCTGACTTTGAAGAGAAACGATACAATATGCTAACTTACAAGGTGTAGCACTTTAGTCACAAAGATAATATATACACGTAGCTGTCCACAAGATATCGTTTTATTATGTTTCTTGTAATATTTTAAGATATTTGTTGCAAATGAAGTTTATAACAGTTAATTGAAAAGGACTGAAAACAATTTGCTATAAATGGCATTTCTCCAACGAAATTGTTGGTTGAAGTATAAACCATATTTTTCTCGACATAAGGCTATTACGTGATGAATACAAAACTGGATAAAACTAGTCAATATGGTCTGTTGGAATATTCATAAATAATAATAATAATAATAATAATAATAATAATAATAATAATAATAACTACTACTACTGCTACCTCTACTACTTCTACTCCTTATAATAATTTTAATAATAAAACGATGACAAATATTATACTGATACTACATTTTCCACTACTGCTATCATTGGGCCCCCGCCGATAGGGGCTTGAAGAAATAAGTTGGGCTGCAAGGTGCTTCCACTTACTGCTGAAACTGACCGCACATGAGTACAGGTAAACTGCTTAGGAGGTCTTAGCTTGCCTTGGCAAAGTGATCTGAGTCGGACCATCCCGGTATAAAAGCCCTTTTGGTGTGTTTGGGCGGCAGGGCTTGAGATGCCATTTCATTTCAATGTCGGGTTAAAGTCTCACAAATTGGAAGCAACGTCTCCAAAATGACCTTAATAATGTTGTCGGGAACATAAAATCTCAATACATGTACAAACAAACAAACCACTGCTACTGATGATACTACTTATAATAACGAAAACAAAAACTTTAAAAATAAAAACGATGAAAATAATAATTATACTCTTACGACTACTCCCACTACTTCAACTCAGTACTACAATAATAATCTGAACGATGGTAATAATAATTATATCTTGCTACTACTCCAAATGCTATTACTACTAATAGTACTACTGCTTCTATCACTGTACTGCTACCACTACTTCAACTGTTATTATTATAATTATCATTAATATGATGAATATTAAAGTGAATACCCTAAACATAGAGGATCTTACATAAGTGCTCATGCATTATTGAATTTATTAAACGAGTTAAGGAAAAGGGAAAAAATGCGAGGCTTGCCTAGCATTTTATTTCTTTTCCTCAACGAGTTTAATAAATTCAATAATACATGAGCACGAATGCAAGATTCTATTTATCATGTGACATTTAAAGCAAATTTTATTAACGTTTGTTTACAAACATATCAATGGTCCGCCATTAGTAAACGCGACGTCGTTAAGGACGTCGAATATGTAACGTTACGGGACGTATCTAGCTTATTTGCATATTTAATCCACTAGTGGATTATCGAAAATATTACATGGCGTTATTACACTCTCAGACGCGAGGTCATATGATAAAAATACTTAATATTGCTTGTAGGAACGAACATTTAACCATTATAATAACGATTACAAATTATAATAATAATAATAATAATAATAAGTATAATAATAATAATGTGTTGTTCTTGATGTTGGAACGGAGGGTGTTACGTATGACAAAGACCAGACTTTTTGCTGATTGTGCTTGTCGGTTTATAATTTCGCTATGGTTGTGCTCGCTGATAAATCATGGTCGAATTCAACTAATTTGATACTGCAAATTCACTGATCATGTAATTAAAGTTATAAGTTTATAACTAAACGAATTTAATAATGAGATATCATTGCCTTTTTCTTTCCGAAAGACATAAATGCAATCACAAACAAGTCACTTGATATGGCACTCGCCATATCCTTTCTTGTCTATTTTCAGTTCGCTCAACGAAGACTATGATCAGACTGCGCGGATGCGCAGGCTGATCCGAGTCTTCCCTGGGTGCTCATGTAAATGGTAGGAAACCCTGGGCCCCGGCTCAATTTTTTGTCAATTCTGCTGCTAATATGGATTCTAGGTGCTCGTTAGAATCGAATCATTAACTGGAGTGGTTAGAAGCCTCCGTGGTGGAGTGGTTACGCTACTCGCCTTGTAAACCAGGCATCGCAGGATTGACCCCGGGCTTCTCCAGACTTTCGGATAAGTCTTTAAACCGAGGTCCCGTCTCCGTATGACCTTAGCTGTTGGTGGGACGTAAAACACTCACTCACTCATTAACTGGCGTGGGTCAGTGCCAACGTACCGTGTAGCTTTCAGGGTCAGGGCACCCTACTGCTTTGGCTTCGGCAGGGTAAGGACCTGTAGCAGGCGTGGGATACTGGCTGTTTAGATGTATTTATTTTCTCCTCTTTTTATATTTATCATTTGACGTCGCGTCTGAGAGTGTAATAACGCCATGTAATAAATTCAATAATCCACTAGTAGATTAAATATGCAAATTAGTTAGATACGCCCCGTAACATTACATGTGTGACGTCCTTAACCACGTCGCGTTTACTAATGGCGGAATTTTAACATATTTGTAAAACAATTGTGAATAAAATGTGTTTTAAATGTCATAAGATAAACAGAATCTTGCATTCGTGCTCATTTATTATTGAATTTATTAAACTCGTTGGGGAAAAGGGATAAAATGCGAGGCTTTGCCGAGCATTTTATCCCTTTTCCTCGACTCGTTTAATAAATTCAATAAAACATGAACACTCGTGTAAGATCCTCTATGTCCTTTTTCAAATGCCCAGTCTCAAGAAAAACGGTTTTAGAAGGACATTTGCTTTAGGACTCGGCCACCGACCCACCGAGTGTTGTCAGTTACTGTCGGGGTGGAGGAGAATATTTTACTTATTATGGATAAAACCGCTTGGAGGATCTAAGTATTTCCATGAACAGTGAATGAAACTGACCTGCCCGATATGAAATTAGCTGTTGATTGGGCCGTAAAACCACAACACAAACACCAAACATTATTATCTGTGCAGGTAAGTGGTCTCTGCAAAAGAGTGTATATGGTGTGCAGCGTCGGTGTCCACATCAAGGTTTATTTTAATATATTTATTTTTTCAACGGCCCTTTCAACCGGTATACCCGGATAAAAACCACCTGACCTTCCGTTGCAGAACTTGCCGTCTCACAAGTGACCTGAGCCAGGCTCGAAACCACAGCGGTAAGAGACCTAATGATTAAGCGTCAGCGCTCTTATCCACTAGGCTTCGAGGGTTTGATTAGAAGCCTCCGTGGTGTGGTGGATAAGCTACTCGCCTTATAGGGGTCGAGGGTTCGATCCCGGGCATGTCCAGACTTTTGGATGAGTCTTTAAACCGAGGTCCCGTCTCCGTATGACCTTAGCTGTCGGTGGGACGTGAAACTCAAACACACTCACTCGGAGGTTAAATATTTTAATGGGAAATAGACTTTGATAAATGAGCCAGCGCATGACAAAACCTACAATAAGACATGTAAGCGCAGTCTGATCAGAGTCTTCGTTGTGCGCTCTAAGGATAGCCAAGGGCCCAATGCTCCTCCATGCAGCAAGAGAAGTCTCTGATTAGACTATATGGATGATCTGAGTCTTCGATGGGCGCACATGTCTTATTGTAGGTTTTGTCGTGCGCTGGCTCAAATCATAGTTCTGCACACGACAAAACAAAAGCGCATCTGGCAAAACGAATGTTTTAGGCAGGGCTTCTGACAACAGATTTTGAAGTTTATTTTACACCTACCTTAAGGGCAATAATTGCAAAACCTAATGATCTATCTAATTAAATTTAATATGCGTCTGTGTTTTATCAAACAGATCTTGTGCGTTTATTGTAACTGTCCCTATAGGAGGTAAAGTCCGTTCTTGGGAAGTAGTTTCGATCAGGTTTTCAACCAATCGGGGCTTGAAAAAATATATGGACTGCATTATGCTTCCATGCAGAGCTGAACCTGACTTGCAAGCTATTGGTTTCATTGGGCGGCAGGGCCTGAGATGTCATTTCATCTCAATGTCGGGTAAAAGTCCCACAAAAACGGAAGCAACGTCTCCAAAATGACCTTTACATTGTTGACGGGGACGTTAAACTTCAAATAAAAAAAAATAAATTCAACCAATGTCCCAGCACATAAGGTCAGTCAGATTTTAACGATCTTTACATGGCACCCTTGAGCGTCTCCGTGGCCTAGTGGATACGATCGATGTCTCTTTATCGTTAGTTCTCTCGTCGCTGTGGCTCAAGCCTCGCTCGGGTCACATGTGAGCCGCCAAGTTCTTAAACGGAAGCTCAGGTGTGTTTTTTTTTTTTTTGTTGTTGTTGTTGTTTTTTTTTTTTTTTGTTTTTTTGTTGTTGTTTTTTCACTCCGGTTTTTGCCCACCTCTGGTTAACGATCGGCTCGATATGAATGAAATAATCTTGAAAGGGTCGTAAAACCAAAACAAAAAAGTCATCAGTTCAAGATACACGAGGTCAATGTAAATACAGACGTGGAGAAGCACTACTTTATAAACCGAGTCCGCCCCCGCCCATCGGGGCTTGAAGAAATAGATGGGCTGCATGATGTTTCCACGCAGAGCTGAAACCGACACGCACACTAGTACTGGTAAACTGCTTAGAGGATCTAAGCCTGCCCAGGCAAAGCGGTGCGAGTCGGACCGTCAATGCTTATAAACCCTATTGTTTTCATTGGGCGACAGGGCTTAAGATGTCATTTCATCTCAATGTCGAGTAAAAGTCCCACAAAATTGGAAGCAACGCCTCCAAAATGACTTTTACAGTGTTGACGGGGACGTTAAACCTCAATTCAAACCCAGTACTCCTTGGACAGCACCTATTGTAAATTCCTTCAAGAGGGTCACTCCCACTGGACGAAGTAACTCATCACCCATGTAAGAAAAAAAATGTGTGTTAAAGTTTTAACTTATTTTCCTTATTTCTTCTCTTAGACAAAGGTTTTAAGTACCGTTAGAACCCCCCAACAGAAGCGGTTATAACGGGCTCCCAAAACCTGTCTAACCACATCACATCAAATGCAATTAACACTCTCAGCAAATCCCTCTTTGTAAAGTGACTTATTATGTTTACATGGGGAATATTTTTTCTTAGTTTCGCTTAACAACGTAGATAGTCGGTACTCGTTAGAACCGCCTCATTGAGGCGGTTCTAACGAGTACCTACAATCTAGGTTTGGACTAGAAGTAAGGCAAATATAAAAATCTCTGAAACATGCTAGTTCTAAACAGTGTTGCACATGTGCGTTTGTTTTGTTTGATATGAGGTTTAACGTCCCCGTCAACACTATAAGGGTCATTTTGGAGACGTCGATTCCAATTTTGTGGGACTTTTACCCGACAATGAGATGAAAAGGCATCTCAAGCCCTGTCGCCCAATGAAACCAATAGGGTTTATAAGCATGGACGGTCCTACTCGCACCGTTTTGTCTGGACAGGCTTAGATCCTCTAAGCGGTTTACTAGTACTTGTGTGCGGGTCGGATTCAGCTCTGCGTGGAAGCATCATGAAGCCCATTTATTTCTTCAAGCCCCAATGGGCGGGGGGGGGGGCGTCTAGAAATTGTTGCACACGTGCGTGTTATCATTATAAATTTCGAAATGAGGCGGTTATAACAAGCACCCACAATAAGGCGGCCATAACGAGCAACAACAACCCATGCTGGGATAAGAAATACAGACGAGATTAATTTCTATGGTCCCCCTTCATTTGCGTCGGGTACAGCCCTCCTAGTACATATCTGATTTTGACATGTTATTAAATAATATTTCATTCTGATTCGACAAACTGTTCAGACGTGTGGATGGGCGCACTGACAAACACATACTCGGGCAAGGATATTTTAGCCCCCCCCTCTCTCTCTCTCTCTCTCTCTCTCTCTCTCTCTCTCTCTCTCTCTCTCTCTCTCTCTCTCTCTCTCTCTCTCTCTCTCTCTCTCTCTCTCCCACCCACCCACTCTCTTAGAAAATAGCGGATGAATGAAAAACCCATGTCACAACAACCATAAATTACCATTTGAAAAGGCCAAATATGCTTCAATTCAATTCTACTCCAGCGCCTCAGTTTTCGGTGCTCGCTGGAAACGCTTCAGTGAAGCGATTATAACGAGCACTCAGAATCTATGTTCGAAGAAGAAAATATATGACAAAAGTACAATAGACGTTAGTTATCTCCTGTGTGTGTTTTTGTTTGTTTCATCTGAGGTTTTACGTCCTTGTCAACACTATTTAGGTCGTTTTTGAGTCGTTGCTTCCGATTTTGTGGGTCTGTTAGCCACATTGGGATGAAATGACATCTCAAGCCCTACAGCCCATAGAACCGCTAGAATTTAAGGAGAGGTCTGACTCGCATCATTTTTTCCTGAGCAGGCTTAAACCTAAGCGTGTTTACCAGTATTGAAGTTTGGTCAGTTTAAGCTTTGCGTGGAAGCACCATGCAGCCCAATCTGTTTCTCCAAGCCCCGTGGACGGGGGGCGAATCACGGTGTGCGACAAAGTGCATTTTTCCAGATCTATAAAATGGCTACTTTTCTGATGAAAATCCTTGATATATATCTTATTTATATTGCGATAATAGGTTGTTGGTGCTCGATAGAACCGTCTCATGGAGGCGGTTCTTACGAGTACTCACGGCCTATTTCTGTGAGAAGAAATAAGAAATATAATGTATATCCCTGTAAACCCCAGTTTTCTCTATATATAAATTTGGGTTTATTGGGTTGTACATTTCACGGACTTGTTCACTTGATGTAATATACATAAATGCTTTACCATTTCGGAAGAAATCTTGGGAGTCTGAGAACAGACTATAGTTCCAACACAAGAAGGTAAAAATGAGAACCCTTGCTGAATACCCTACAATTTATATAAACCCTTTACCAAGACCACCTATGTAATCAAATCTCTGAAAAGTATTTGTTATTTCATCGTATCTATTCTAATTGCCTCAAAAACCTCAAAATCCCTTCCACTTAATTTATGTTGGATAGAGAGGAGATCTAAATGGAGGCTTAACTCGGATAAGTAGGTCACAAATTCCCGTCCATTGTCTCTCAATTTCCTATCATTGGTTATACAACGTTTATGACGCACACAAATATGTTTTCAATTCAGACTATATAAAATCGTTTTATACCTTAATTAGCCATTCTAGTATGACCTATAATATCTTCTTATGGAAAGCCATGGCTGTCTTAAGGTCAGTATGTGCAAGTTGGTAGACGCAGTGGTCAATATATTTGATCAAATGCATATTTTACTGGATCAGATATATAAATCATTCAGTGGTGGAGTCATAGTATTGGGTGCAAACAACAAACTACTGTGTGCATTGGTTATGATATTTGGTCGGCGTAGCATATTATCCAATGAACTGCATATAGCAGTTGATGGTGGTGCCATAATACTGGATTCAGCGGATAAATTATTGCGTGTACAAATTATGATATTTGGTTTAAATAAGACAGTATTAGACTCCTTCACCATTGCACTCAGTGCAATAAATATAACAGTTGGTAAATTTTTAAGCTGGTATACGTAAAGGTCGAACTATATTATTCGTTTAATATTTTACTGGGTTGAATGTATAAAATATTGGGTAGTGGCGTCATAGTATTTGATGCAGCCAACATAATGGTGTAGAAACTGGTTACAATATTTGGCCAGTTTTGCATTTTATTTGATCCAACACATAAAACACTTGGTGTTGGTATCAAAGTATTGGATGCATTTGTCATAATACTGAGTAAAGTGTATACAGGGATTGGTTCGAAGGGCACTTTATTTGGTCAAAACATTTAATTGGACAGGTGTGATATGAATATTACTGGGTGCAAGCAGCATATTAATATGTGCATTGATTATAATAATTGGTCAGCAACATTTTTTTTATCAAATGCATACATCAATGGCTGTTGATGCCATGATACTAGTCCCATCAGGCAATCTATTTTGTGTTATAATAATAGTATTTGATTTAAATACAAAGTATTTGATTCATTTGTCATACCCTTCAGTGTAGTAACTATAATATTGGATAAGAAGAGCAGTTTATTTGGTGGTAAAATATACCATTGTATATGCTCACCATATTATTGGAGTGTTTCAGCATAATAGTCAGAGTAAAAGTCATAATATTTGGTCGTTTTGTCATAGCATTAGCAGCAGCGCTCTTGATAAAAGCCGGACCGGACTAAAACCCGGAACCGCAACGGTTTCTGGTCAACTCGTACCCGAGTCAACTCGTACCCACACACATAATTGATGATTCGTTTAATGAACGGACAGACGGACGGACAGACAGACACACTGGCGGGTGGAGATGAATGAATGATGAATGAATGAATGAATAAATGATAGATAGATAGATAGATAGATAGATAGATAGATAGATAGATAGATAGATAGATAGATAGATAGATAGATAGATAGATGGATGGATGGATGGATGGATGGATGGATGGATGGATGGATGGATGGATGGATGGATGGATGGATGGATGGATGAACGGACGAAAAATGGACGGACGGACGACAGAGAGAGAGAGAGAGAGAGAGAGAGAGAGAGAGAGAGAGAGAGAGAGAGAGAGAGAGAGAATGGTTAAATGGATATTATTTTGGTTACTACTTTTGATTTAATTAGCACTTCGGCTAAACACAACACCATATTTTCTGCTCAAAAACATAGATTTACTGAGGCGGTTCTAACGAGTACCCACAAACTATGTTTTGAGCAGAAATACGAAAAGTAGCCGAATTTTTATTTGAAAATTTTCATTTTTTGGCGGTAAACTTTTAAATATATTTGAATAGGCCTGTTTTCATAATGATTCTTACAGATCCCCACCCATAAACCGTACATATTCTTGTTCCTTATGATAAGACACATTAAGTGACACCAGCCTGGTGGTCCCCGGGTGCCCAGGCCCACGCCTCACCCCTTTACTCCATTAAAAAGCCATATCTGTCAGAAACCGTTCAGATCCCAACCCTAAACCATAAATATTCTTGTTCCTTATGATAAGATGCATTCATTGACACCAGCCTGGGTGTCCCCGGGCCATGCCTGGGTCCTGCCGCACCCCCTCCACTTCATAAAAGGCATTATATCTCAGAACTTTTACAGAGTCTCACCCGTAAACCATATATATTCTTGTTCCTTATGATAAGACACATTGAGTGACACCAGCCTGGTGGTCCCCCGGGATGCGCCGGGCCATGCCTCTCCCCTTTATTTCATTAAAAGCCATATATCTTAGAAACCGTTCAGATCCCCACCCCTTAACCATATATGATTCGTGTTCCTTATGATAAGACTCATTCAGTCACACTAACCTGGGGGTCTCTTTGTGCTGGGGCAATGTGCTGGGGCAATGTCCCGCCCCTCCACTTCATAAAAGACCATATATTTCAGAAGCAATTCAAATTATCCCCAACCTCTAATCATATACATTCTTGTTCATTGTTATTAAACACATTCAGTCACACCAACTTGGGCGGGGATGGGGTGGGGGATATGAAAGGGTCATTCATCTCCCCTCCACTTCATTAAAAGGTGTCATATCTCAGTGACCATACAGATCCCACCCCATAACCATATATGTTTTTTGGCCCTTATTCAGTGACAACACTCTTAGGCTTTCTTGGATGCGCCGGGACCATGCCCAACCCCCCACTGCTTAAAATGCCTTATATCTCATGAGCCATACAGATCCCCACCTCTAAACCATATATAGTCTTTTTCAAAAGATGATAAAGACGCATTTAGAGATACCAACCAAGGCTCCAATGAGTCCCTGCCCCAACCCCTCTAATGCATAAAAGGCCTAATATTTCAGATACAGTCCACATGGGTGCTCATTTGTGTAAGGGGTGGGATGGGGGCTCGTTTGGTAGACATTATAATTGGTAGATAATTATTAATCATATCATGTTAAAATATATGGCTGTCATTTGGCAGTGCCCATCCGAGTTCTGTTTTTTTTTACTCCAGTGGGTCGCAAACTTCAACCAAGGGATTTCAACACAATACGAGAGAAAGTACTGTCCTGCTATAGTGCATTTGTAAAACTTCCAGTTGTCGTTAGAGCAATATTCTAACTGCATAGAATGTTTCTCCATTCCCCTTTGACATAACTCTGATGCACCAGGTAAACATAGCCGTGAAATCTGTACCTTGGTAAGTCCAGTTCATATAGGGAAAAGTGGGGCCGCAGGGGTATACAATATTTTTTCTTATTTGCAAAAGATACTTTGAGAGCATAAATAGATTGTGAGTACTCGTTAAAACCGTCTGAATTCGGCGATTCTAATGAGTACATAATAAATGTGCAGTACTCGTTTTAACCGCCAAACTGAGGCGGTTCTAACGAGCACCTACAATATAGGCTTTGGTACGGTTCAAACGAGTACCGTCAATCTATGTGTTTTGGATCACCGAGAGGTGGTTCAAACTAGTACCAACCTTCTAAGCAACTAAAAAAAATGTCTGCTCAGTAAAAATACATTGAGGGTACTCGTTAGATATATTGTATCTACTCGTTAGAACCGCATCATTGAAATGGTTCAATCAAGTACCATAGATAGAAAATGAGGTCTGACAAGTACCTACAATCTGTGTTTTGATGCGGTTCTAACGAGAATTCGGAATATATGTTCTGGAGCAGTAATTAACACACTATCAAACTATACCTCCTCTGAAGCCACTGGGTCGATTGGGACCAAATTTCATCTGTAGTATCCTTGATTGAAAGTTTATGGGGGGAGGGGGTGGTTATAGGAAATTCGGCTCTTTAGTTTGGTTACCACGGCAACTTAGAGTGCCACAGGTTTATGATGGGTAAATTCGAAAAATGAAATTTGGTGCCAAGCCATTGCAGATATTTTGACAAAACTTGGATAGTCATCTACCTGATGTATGATTTTTGTGCCCACCTCTCATTTTGATTAGTTGGCATGGCGATGGACAGGCTCAAAACTGAAAAAAAATATTCAAAAATCAACTCATCGGAAGCCATATGGTATTTAAGGCTGATACTGTGCAGAAAGGTTCTTTGTATAAGCTTCTACAAAATTTGTGTTTTTATTGCCATTGCTCAAGAACCTTGGAAAAATTGAAAAATGGCATTCGTTGCAGATATTTTGATTAAACTTTTACAGAAAGGTTCCTTGAATAGTGCTCTCTAGACAAGTGACTTATGTGTCAACCACTCAATTTAATAGCTTGTCATGGCAACTAAAAGTCGTAAAATATTCCATTTTGGTGACCCAGTGATAACTCCTGGGATAGGTTCATGAAACTTTCAGAAGAGATGGATGCACAGACAACTGTAATATCACTTACGGCGGACCAGTTTCATAAAAGAAAACTTCAAAGCCTGTATAAGTAATTATAAGGGAAGTTTTAACGTGTCGGGTGGGGGGGGGTCACGTTACGTTAATTCCGTGACGTGTATATACTGAATAACAATGCGTAGGAATAAAGAGCTTTTCTTTCTCTTTCCTTCTAACGACACATTTGAAAAAATCGGAACATTGAACATTGTGTATTTTGGCTCCCTATTCGAGCGGTCCGCAATATGGTCATTAACTGGTATTTTACATAGTGCCTCATGTCGGATATGATTGTTGTGTAGGGTAGTTCTGTTCCGGAAATTATTTGTCTCCCCTAAATATTATTCATCATAACTTTTGCATTGACATTTGTGATGTGCGTGATATGTTTTCATCTACGTTAAAATCTTGTTTTTAAATTTTACTAAGGAACTTTCTACGACATATTTGCACGACCCACATCTAGTTTCACTGCATTTGCTTACAGCAAATGCTTCAGGTTTGTTTATGTCCCCAACTTCGGAGAAGTTGACGGGGCATATTGGTTTGGTCCTGTCCGTCCGTCCATCGTCCTTCCGCCCGTCCGAAACATTATAATGGCTTGAGCTAATATCTTGAAATTTCATATTCGGGATGAGCATGAAAACAATGGACCAGATTTTTTTCTTTTTCATCAGACTTGACTTTGCCATTATAACAATAGGAAAACACTGTCAACAAAATATCAGGTGAACCGCTTGAGTTAGGGTCCTGATATTTGGCAGACAGTTTGGGATCAATGTGTAGATGACCTGACTAACTTTTGACGAAATTCCGTAAAAAATGTACTGAGTTATACCTCCTTTTTCGACAGAGTGCTACCAGAGTTTGCCGTCAGCACATCTCTTCTTTATGGCTATCCTCCCAAACGGTTACGTGCTGCTGCTCTCGGAAAAAGGCTGCAGAAAGGAGAAGAGTGCCATGCAGCAATTTTAGCGCTACATGTGCGTAATTGAGGACTTAGAAGAACCCGGCGTTGGTGGACCATACACTGGATTGAGCGATGTCGGCTGTTTGGCCACTTCCTCACACCCTTCCAAGAGCTTAAGAGGGAGTTTTTTTTTGTTTTGTTTTGATGGAGGTTTTACGTCCCCGTCAACACATGTTTAGGTCAGTTTGGCTTCTCTCTTTCGTGGAACTTTTACCCGTCTGTGGGATGAAATGACATTCCAAGCGCTACCGTCCGCTGAAACAAAAGTGTAGTTTTGTTAATTGATGGTCTGACACGCACAACTTTAGCTGGGCTGGCTTACACCTGCCAAGAGGTATTACCAGTATCTAGTTTTCGGTCGGCTTCAGCTCTGCCTGTCAGGAAGTAATTTGCAACCACATCTTTTTCTAAAGCCCCAATGAGTGTGGGCCTAATGGTGATTATATGGGTTACATTAGTATAAGTCGACATAGGGGCAACAGGGGTCTTCACCTTCCCATTCGACTTTTTTTTTGGTGTCTCTCTTGTCAATTTAAGGCCCCCGATCACCGAAGCTTTATAAATAGTTGTTGATGCAGATTACTTTCTGACAGAGCTGAATCTGACCGACAACTTGATACTGGTAATACCACTTAGAAGGTTCAGCAGTGCGGGTCGGTCGTCCAACAACAAAAACTTCACTTTTTGACACTACTGTCATACTTCATACACGCCAACTATCACACTGTATACTACTGTTCTACTTCATACACGCCCACCATCGGACTGTACGCAACTGTTCTACTACATACACGCCAACTACAAGACTGTACACTATATTTCTACCACATACACGCCCACTATCAGACTGTACACTACTCTACTACATACAAGCCCGCCATCAGACTGTACACTAATGTCCTACTACATACACGCCCACTATTAGACTGTACACTACTGTTCTACTACATACACGCCCACTATCAGACTGTACACTATTGTTCTAGTACATACACGCCCACTATCACCCTGTATACTACTGCTCTACTACATACTCGCTCACTATCAGACTGTAAACTATTGTTCTAGTACATACACGCCCACTATCACCCTGTATACTACTGTTCTACTACATACATGCCCACTATCAAACTGTAAACTACTGTTCTACTCATATGCGCCCACTACCGAACTGTGCACTTCTGTTCTACTACGTACACGCCCACTATCAGACTGTACACTACTGTTCTACTACATACACGCCCACTATCAGACTGAACACTACTGTTCTACTACATACACGCCCACTATCATCCTGTATACTACTGTTCTACTACATACACACCCACTAAGAGTTTGTATACTACTGCTCTACTACATACACAACCCTACCAGACTGTACACTACTGTTCTACTTCATACACGCCTTCTTCCAGACTGTACACTACTGTCCTATTACACACGTCAACTATCAGACTGTACACTACAGTTCTACTACATACATGCCCACTATCAGAATGTACACTACTGTTCTACTACATAAACACCCACTATCAGACTGTACACTGCTGTTCTTCTACATACACGCCGACTATCAGACTGTACACTACTGTTCTACTACACATGGGCCTACTATCAACCTATTTACTACTGTTCTAAAATATACATGCTCATAATCAGACTGTACACTACTGTTCTACTTCATACACGCCCACTATCAGACTGTACACTACTGTTCTACTACATACACACCCCATATCGGACTGTACACTACTTTTCTACTACATACAAGCTCACTATCAGACTCTATAGTACTGATCTACTACATACACGCCCACTATACGACTGTTTACGACTGTTCTGCAACATACACGCCCACTACCAGACTGAACAATACTTTCCTACTACATACATTGCCACTATCAGACTGTACACTATTGTTCTTCTTAATACATGTCCAGCACCAGACTGTACACAACTATTCTACTACATACACGCCCACTACCAGACTGTACACTTCTGTTCTACTACATACCTGACCACTTTCAGTCTGTACAGTACTGTCCTACTACATACACGCTCACTATCAGACTGTACACTACTTCTGTTCTACGACATTCACGCTCATTATCAGACTGAACACTATTGACAACATATGTGTCCACTATCACCCTGTACACTACTGTTGAACTACCTACACGCCACCTGTAAGACTGTTTACTACTGTTCTACTACATACACGCCCAGTATAAGACTGGTTACTACTGTTCTACAACATACGGGCCCACTATTAGACTGTACACTACTGTTCTACAACATACACAACCACTTTCAGACTGTACACTACGGTTGTACTTCATACACGCCCACTACCAGACTGTTCACTACTGTTGTACTACATACACACCCACTATCAGACTGTACAATACTGTTCTACTAAATACACGCCCACTATCACCCTGTATACTACCGGTCTACTACATACATAACCACTATCAGAATGTACACTACCGTTCTACTACATACACACCCACTATCAGACTGTTTACTACTGTTGTACTTCATACTCGCCCTCTACCTGACTGTACACTACTGTCCTACTACATACACGCTCACTATCAGACTGTATACTATTGTTCTACTACATACACACCCACTATACGACTGTTTACGACTGTTCTACCACATACACGCCCACTACCAGACTGAACACTACTTTCCTACTATATACATTCCACTATCAGACTGTTCACTATTGTTCTACTAAATACATGTCCAGCACCAGACTGTACGCTACTGTTCTACTACATACATGCCCACTACCAGACTGTACACTACGGTTCTAATACATACACGCCCACTTTCAGACTGTACAGTACTGTCCTACTACATACACGCTCACAATCAGACTGTGCACTACTGTTCTACGACATTCACGCTTACTATCAGACTGAACACTATTGGCAACATATGTGTCCACTATCACCCTTTACACTACTGTTGTACTACATACACGCCCTGTCCGCTCCGGGAAACGGGAGGTCTCGGGTTCGATCCCGGGCCGCGACATACCAAAGTCGTTAAAAATGGTACTAGCTGCTCCTCGTTTGGCACTCAGATTTACGGGGTAGAGCTAGGACTGGTCGATCCAGTGTCAGGATAGTGTGACTGGGAGTGGTATCATGTAATGTGTCTGGGACATACTTCAATGAGGCAGCACTATAAACGTGTGCATTGAGCTCCCTGTCGCAACCAGACACCGTCGTGATATGACTGAAAAATTGTTGAAAGCGACGTTAAACCCGAATTCACACACACACACATACACGCCCACTTTCAGACCGGTTACTACTGTTCTACTACATACACGCCCACTATCAGACTGTACACTACTGTTCTACTACGTACACGCCCACTATCAGACTGTACTATACCACTCTACTGTATACACGCCCACAATCAGATTACACTACTTTTCTACTACATACATGCAAACTATCAGACTGTACACTACTGTTCTATTACAAATGTGCCCACTATCACCCTGTATACTTCTGTTCTTCTGCATGCACGCCCACTATCAGACTGTTTACTACTGTTCTACTACATACATGTCCACTATCATACTCTACACTTCTGTTCTACACATACAAGCCAACTATCAGACAATACACTACTGTTTTACTACATAGAAGCCTACTACCAGACTGTACACTACTGTTCTTTTACACACACGACCGCTATCAGACTGTACACTACTGTCCTACTACATAAACGTCTACTATCAGACTGAACAATACTGTTCTACTATATACACGCCTTCTATTAGACTGTACACTATTGTTCTACTACATACACGCCCACTATCATCCTGTATACTACTGTTCTACTACATACACACCCACTAAGAGATTGTATACTACTGTTCTACTAAATACACACCCCTACCAGACTGTACACTACTGTTCTACTTCATACACGCCTTCTTCCAGACTGTACACTACTGTCCTACTTCACACGTCAACTATCAGACTGTACACTACTGTTCTACTACATACATGCCCACTATCAGAATGTACACTATTGTTCTACTACATAAACACCCACTATCAGACTGTACACTGCTTTTCTTCTACATACACGCCGACTATCAGACTGTACACTACTGTTCTACTACACATGGGCCTACTATCAACCTATTTACTACTGTTCTACTATATACACGCTCATAATCAGACTGTACACTACTTTTCTTCTACATACACGCCCACTATCAGACTGTACACTACTGGTCTACTACATACACACCCCATATCGGACTGTACACTACTTTTCTACTACATACAAGCTCACTATCAGACTCTATAGTACTGTTCTACTACATACACGCCCACTATACGACTGCTTACGACTGTTCTGCAACATACAGGCCAACTACCAGACTGAACAATACTTTCCTACTACAAACACTGCCACTATCAGACTGTACACTATTGTTCTTCTAAATACATGTCCAGCACCAGACTGTACACAACTATTCTACTACATACACGCCCACTACCAGACTGCACACTTCTGTTCTACTACATACATGACCACTTTCAGACTGTACAGTACTATCCTACTACATACACGCTCACTTTCAGACTGTACACTACTGTTCTACGACATTCACGCTCATTATCAGACTGAACACTATTGACAACATATGTGTCCACTATCACCCTTTACACTACTGTTGAATTACCTACACGCCACCTGTAAGACTGTTTACTACTGTTCTACTACATACACGCCCAATATAAGACTGGTTACTACTGTTCTACTACATACACGCCCACTATCAGACTGTGCACTACTGTTCCACTACATAAATGCCCACTATCAAACTGTACACTACTGTTGTACTACATACACGCCCACTATCAGACTGTACACTACTGTTCTACTACATACGCGCCCACTATTAGACTGTACACTACTGTTCTACAACATACACAACCACTTTCAGACTGTACACAACTGTTGTACTTCATACACGCCCACTACCAGACTGTTCACTACTGTTGTACTACATACACACCCACAATCAGACTGTACAATACTGTTCTACTTAATACACGCCCACTATCACCCTGTATACTACCGTTCTACTACATACATGGCCACTATCAGAATGTACACTACCGTTCTACTACATACACATCCACTATCAGACTGTTTACTACTGTTCTACTTCATACTCGCCCTCTACCTGACTGTACACTACTGTCCTACTACATACACGCTCACTATCAGACTGTATACTATTGTTCTACTACATACACACCCACTATACGACTGTTTACGACTGTTCTACCACATACACGCCCACTACCAGACTGAACACTACTTTCCTACTATATACACGTCCACTATCAGACTAAAAACTATTGTTCTACTAAATACATGTCCAGCACCAGACTGTACACTACTGTTCTACTACATACACGCCCACTACCAGACTGTACACTACTGTTTTAATACATACACGCCCACTTTCAGACTGTACAGTACTGTCCTACTACATACACGCTCACAATCAGACTGTGCACTACTGTTCTACGACATTCACGCTCACTATCAGACTGAACACTATTGACAACATATGTGTTCACGATCACCCTTTTCACTACTGTTGTACTACAAACACGCCCTGTCCAGTCCGGGGAACGGGAGGTCTCGGGTTCGATCCCGGGCCGCGACATACCAAAGTCGTTAAAATTGGTACTAGCTGCTCCTCGTTTGGCACTCAGATTTACGGGGTAGAGCTAGGACTGGTCGATCCAGTGTCAGGATAATGTGACTGGGTGTTGTATCATGTAATGTGTCTGGGACATGATGCTTCAATGAGGCAGCACTATAAACGTGAGCATTGAGCTCCCTGTCGCAACCAGACACCGTCGTGATACGACTGAAAAATTGTTGAAAGCGACGTTAAACCCGAATTCACACACACACACACACACATACACGCCCATTTTCAGACCGGTTACTACTGTTCTACTACATACACGCCCACTATCAGACTGTACACTACTGTTCTACTACATACACGTCCACTATCAGACTGTACTATACTGTTCTACTGCATACACGCCCACTATCAGATTACACTACTTTTCTACTACATACATGCCAACTATCAGACTGTACACTACTGTTCTATTACAAATGTGCCCACTATCACCCTGTATACTTCTGTTCTTCTGCATGCACGCCAACTATCAGACTGTTTACTACTGTTCTACTACATACATGTCCACTATCATACTCTACACTTCTGTTCTACTCATACAAGCCAACTATCAGACTATACACTACTGTTTTACTACATAGAAGCCTACTACCAGACTGTACACTACTGTTCTTTTACACAAACGACCGCTATCAGACTGTACACTACTGTCCTACTACATAAACGTCTACTATCAGACTGAACACTACTGTTCTACTACATACACGCCTTCTATCAGACTTTAAGCTATTGTTCTACTACATGCACGCCCACTATCAGACTGTATACTACTGTTCCACTACATACACGCTCACTATCAGACTGTTTACTACTGTACTACTACATACACGCCAACTATACGACTATTTACTACTGTTCTACTACATACACGGCCAATACCAGACTGTATACTACTGTTCTACTACATACACGCCCACTACCAGACTGTGCACTACTGTTCTAGTGCATACACGCCCACTATCAGACTGTACACTACTGTTTTACTACATGCATGTCCACTACCAGACTGTACACTACTGTTCTACTTCTTACACGCCCACTCCGGACTTTACACTACTGTCCTACTACATACATGCCCACTTTTAGACTGTACCCTACGGTCCTACTGCATAAAAGCCCACTATTAGTCTGTACACTACTGTCCTACTACATACACGCATACTGCCAGACTGTACACAACTGTTCTACTACATACACACCAACTATCAGACTGTACACTACTGTTCTACTACATACACGCCGTCTATCAGACTGTACACTACTGCTGTACTACATAAAAGCCTACTATCACAATGTATACTACTTTTTTACTGCATACACGCCCACTATCAGACTGTACACTACTGTTTTACTACATACACGCACACTACCGGACTGTACACTACTTTCCTACTAGAAACATGCCCACTATCAGACTGTACACTACTGTCATAGTACATACATGCCCACTATCAGACTGTGCACTACTGTTCTACTACATACACGCCCACTATCAATCTATACACTAATGTTCTACTACATACACACCCAGTATCACCCTGTATGCAACTGTTCTACTACATACACGCCCACTATCAGACTGTTTACCACTGTTCTGCTACATACACGCCCACTATCAGAATGTTTACTAATGTTCTACTACATACACGCGCACTATCAGACTGTACACTCTTAATCTACTACATACACGCCCACTATCAGAGTGTACACTACTGTTCTGCTACATACACGCCCACTAGCAGACTGTACACTACTGTTCTACTACATACACACCCACTATCAGACTGTACACTACTGTTTTACTACATACACGCCCACTATCAGACTGTACACTACTGTTCTACTACATACACACCCACTATCAGACTGAACAGGTGCTTTGGAAAAGTTTTTTACCCCAGCAATTTTTGCATAAGTAATTGCATACCCACTGTGATGTTAGAGCTTCCATTACGCTAATGAAGAATGTGATATTTCACGATCGGCAGAAAAAGCAACCGACTGAAGTCGGTTGATTTCTTAGAGTGCCCTAAAATCACCGTGTCATTCTGTCATTCGGTCATTCTGTTAGTCTGTCCGTCCGTTTGCGAAATGGTGATAGTGACTTAACCGCCTGGAATATTTAACAATTTTTGGCATACTGATAGATATCAATGAGATCTAACCAATGAACTTGCGAAATATTACATTCCATTTAGTATAGCCTCGTCGAGGCGAAAAATCTGAAAATTTTCGAACTGCTTCTCCTCAGAAACCGTTGGGCCGATTGAAGTCAAAATTCATATGGAGCCTCTATGGGATGGGGGAAACCAAAATTTGCTCATGGGGTCCAGGTAACATGACCAAAATGGCCGCCAAGCCATATATGTTTTTTCTGTCTGTCCATCCGTAACCCATTTGTGAAAATTGGTGATAGTGACTTAACCGCTTGGAATATTTAAACAAGTTTTGACATACTGATAAATATCAATGAGATCTTACCAATTAACTTGCGAAATATTATATTCCATTTAGTATAGCCTCGCCAAGGCAAAAAATGTGAACATTTTCGAACTGCTTTTCCTCGGAAACCGTTGGGCCGATTGAAGTCAAATTTCATATGGAGCCTCTATGTGATGGGGAAAACCAAAATTTGCTCATGGGGTCCAGGTCACATGACCAAATTGGCCGCCAAGCCATATATGGTAAAAACCCTTCAAAAAAAGTCTTCTCCAGAACCACTGGGCAGATTTCCACGAAACTTGATAAATAGCATCTTGGACGTAGGCCCATCATAAATTGCTAAAATGGTGACCCTGGGTTGACTTTGACCTTTGTGCCTAGGTCAAACTTTGACACATATGCTTTTGTATTGGAAAAGCGAGAATGCATTTTATCCTTCAAACGATTCAGAATACAATACTAAAGTATTAGATATATTTTTGCTCCTTACGATAAGGCACATTTATTGGGGGAACCGTTTAGGTGTAGGTCACATGACCAAAATGGCCGCCATACCCATATATGGTAACACTCATAAAGCTAAAAGCATCCGGCGGGTCGTGCACTTCAGCTGAAGCACTGGTTTTAACAATGCTTACATTTTTATGCATTATAGGTATCTGCTGATATATAATATGGTATTTAATACATGAATCGCAGAAAAGCATATGCAGTGCATGATTTTATATTGCATATAAAATCAATACAGCTCTGAAGTCACTTTCTGGACTATATCGACACTTCTTGTCGACATATTCATGTCGATTAGACATCCGGTTAGTTGGAATGCATTAACAATACTTTACTTAACAGAAGCCGAAAAGGTTTGTTCTGAGAAGCTTTCTTCTTGACTGCAGAGAAATGAAAGAAACGTGTGTTATAGCAATTTATTACCGTAAGATAGTTTTACAATCCTTGTAATGAAAGAATCCCTATAATGATGCGACAGTTATCAAAATGGAGTGTGTGTGTGTTTGTGCGTGCGTGCGTGCGTGCGTGCGTGCGTACGTGTGTGTGTGTGTGTGTGTGTGTGTGTGTGTGTGTGTGTGTGTGTGTGTGTGTGTGTGTGTGTGTGTGTGTGTGTGTGTGTGTGTGGTCCTGTTTTGGACATTGGTGCTTTATTCTGTTTTTCTAGCATCGTGATCGCCTTGATGGGGAAGAGAGAGCTGATTGCTTTGCTTTTTGTTGGATATATATTATATTCGAGATTTGTTCTATGTTCCATTGGTAGGTTGTGTACTGTCATTGTGGTACTTTCTGGTCAACGTCTTTAGTATTTGATCATTTTTTAATCAGATGAGGTTTATATCTACCAGTTGTAGAAATACATAATATACCACCACATTGCACTGATTGCTTTCCCTTGGGTTTCAGGATTAGAGACATTTGAGGCAAGTCTAAAAGAACAAATGTTACTGTCTTAAGTTTCGCGAAAAGTCATTTCAGCGTTTTGTTACATGTATATGGTAAATTATACAACTGGGAGATATCATCTTCATCTGAAAAAAGTCATACATTCACAATACATTTTGACAAGCTGTCTCATGTCGTAAAAAAGATTGTAAAACCATTTTGAGGATATTATCTCAAAGTAATAAATTGATATAGAACAGCTTTTGTTGCCTTCTCTACAACCAGAAAGAAAGGGTCTGAGAACAAAACTGTTCTGTTTCTATTAGAGATGTTTCACGAGCATCGATAATCGAGGGTAGAGCGTCGAGGATCGATGTGAAGGCAGCGTATCGCTGATCATACGATGTTAAACAAACTAAATTAACAACCATCGCGTTGACTGATATACAATACGTTTAAAGAAAAAAAAGAGAAAAAAAAAGTAAATAGATTTAATATCGTTTGCTCTGAAATACCAAACAAATCAATAACATTCTAGCCAGTTTTATAGGGACGGGAAACCTTGCTTCTATCTGTTAGACGCCAGATTTCAACATAATTCATTATACTAAGTTAAGTCAGACGTACCTAGCAGGAATTGCCTGATCATATCTAAAAGGGGGACGATCTGCCGATGGTTACTATTTCCATCATAAATAAAACTAGAAAATGTGTTTGTAAAACACTAGGCCCCTAAGTATATGCTTGTCTGTAAAGTATGGATAAAATGACAAAGTTCAACAAGGTTTCTCAAGGCCACCTGCCAATTATCATCAGTCTAGTTACGTCCAAAAAGGGGCGTAATTCAGGAAAACATTTACAGATTTTTTTTTTTTTTTTTTTTTTTTTTTGAAGTTAATTAGGTCATCTACACATTGGTCCTAAACAGTATGCCAAATATCATGAGCCTCAAGGGGTCCTCCAGATATTTTGTTGACAAAATTTCCTAGAGCCGCAATGCATGTCTATAAAGGGGCATAATTCAGTCAAAACATTACTGAATTCCGTCAAAAGTTAATCAGGACATTTACATATTAGTCCCAGACTGTATGCCAAATATCATGCGACTATCTCAAGCAGTTCGCCAAATTTTTTGTTAACAAGGCTCTCTTTAGCAACAATGCGTTAGTCCAAAACGCGGACATAATTCAGAAAAAAATTTACAGAATTTCGTCAAAAACAATCAGGTCATCTACACATTAGTCCCAGACTGTATGCTAAATATCATATGCCTATCTCAATCGGTTCTACATGTATTTTGTTGACAAGGTTTCCTATGGTTGCAATGCATGTCCGAAAAAATCATAATTTAGTCAAAAACGATATGGAATTTCATCAAAAGTTAACCAAGTCATGTACACATTAGTCCCAAACAGTATGCCAAATGACATGAAACTAGCTCAAGCGGTCCTCCAGATATTTTGTTGAAAAGGTTGTCCCATTGTTATAATGGCAGTCGAAAAAGGAGGTATAACTCAGTACATTTTTTACGGAATTTCGTCAAAAGTTAATCAGGTCATCTACGCATTGATCCCAAACTGTCTGCCAAATATCAGGACCCTAACTCAAGCGGTTCACCTGATATTTTGTTGACAGTGCTTTCCTATTGTTATAATGGCAAAGTCAAGTCTGATGAAAAAAAAATAATCTGGTCCATTGTTTTCATACTCATCCCGAATATGGAATTTCAAGATATTAGCTCAAGCCATTATAATGTTTCGGACGGGCGGATGGACGATGGACGGACGGACAGGACCAAACCAATATGCCCCGTCAACTTCTCCGAAGTTGGGGACATAAACAAACCTGAAGCATTTGCTGTAAGCAAATGCAGTGAAACTAGATGTGGGTCGTGCAAATATGTCGTAGAATGTTCCTTAGTAAAATTTAAAAACAAGATTTTAACGTAGATGAAAACATATCACGCACATCACAAATGTCATTTAAGTTATTCATGCAAAAGTTATGATGAACAATATTTAGGGGAGACAAATAATTTCCGGAACAGAACTACCCTACACAACAATCATATCCGACATGAGGCACTATGTAAAATACCAGTTAATGACCATATTGCGGACCGCTCGAATAGGGAGCCAAAATACACAATGTTCAATGTTCCGATTTTTTCAAATGAAAACAGATAGTGTCGTTAGAAGGAAAGAGAAAGAAAAGCTCTTTATTCCTACGCATTGTTATTCAGTATATACACGTCACGGAATTAACGTAACGTGACCCTTCCCCCCCCCCACCGGCACGTTAAAACTTCCCTTATAATTACTTATACAGGCTCTGAAGATTACTTTTATGAACCCGGTCAGTCGTAAATGATATTACAGTTGTCTGTGCATCCATCTCTTCTGTGAAGTTTCATGAATCTATCCTAGGAGCTATCACTTGGTCACCAAAATGGAATATTTTAAGACTTTTAGTTGCCATGACAAGCTATCAAATTGAGTGGTTGACACATAAGTCACTTGTCTAGAGAGCACTATTCAAGGAACCTTTCTGTAAAAGTTTAATCAAAATATCTGCAACGAATGTCATTTTTCAAATTTTCTAGGTTCTTGAGCAATGGCAATAAAAACACAAATTTTGTAGAAGCTTATACAAAGAACCTTTCTGCACAGTATCAGCCTTAAATACCATATGGCTTCCGAGGAGTTGATTTTTGAATATTTTTTTTCAGTTTTGAGCCTGTCCATCGCCATGCCAACTAATCAAAATGAGAGTTGGGCACAAAAATCATACATCAGGTAGATGACTATCCAAGGAACATTTCTGTAAAAGTTTTGTCAAAATATCTGCAATGGCTTGGCATCAATGCCATGTTTCAAATGTACCCATTATAAACCTGTGGCACTCTAAGTAGCCGTGGTAACCAAACTAAAGAGCCGATTGTCCTATAACCACCCACCCCCCCCCCCATAAACTTTCTAAGGTTACTACAGATGAATTTAGTCCCAATCGACCCAGTGGCTTCAGAAGTTTGAAAGTGTGTTTATTTCTGCTCCAGAACATATAATCCAGGTTGTCGTTAGAACCGCCTCAAAACACAGATTGAAGGTACTTGTCAGACCTCATTGTCTATCTGTGGTACTCGATTGAACCATTTCAATGATGCGGTTCTAACGAGTACATACAATCTATTCTAACGAGTACCCTCAATGTATTTTTATTGAGCAGACATTTTTCTAGTTGCTCAGAAGGTTGGTACTAGTTTGAACCACCTCATGGTGATCCAAAAAACATAGATTGACGGTACTCTTTTGAACCGTACCAAAGCCTTGATTGTAGGTGCTCGTTAGAACAGCCTCAGTTTGGCGGTTAAAACGAGTGCTGCAAATATATTATGAACTCATTAGAGTCGCCGAATTCAGACGGTTTTAACGAGTACTCACAATCTATTTATGCTCACAAATTATGTTTTGCAAATAAGAAAAAATAATGTATACCCCTGCGACCCCATTTTTCCCTATATGAAGTGGACTTACCAGGGTACAGATTTCACGGCTTTGTTTACCTGGTGCATCAGAGTTATGTCAAAGGGGAATGGAGTAACAATCTATGTAGTAACGACAACTCGTAGTTTTCAAATACACTATAGCAGGACGGTACTTTCTCTATTGTGTTAAAATCCCTTTGTTGAAGTTGGCGACCCACTGGAGTAAAAAAAATCAGAACTCAGAGGGGCACTGCCAAATGGCAGCCATATATTTTAACGTGATATGATTTTAATATACCAATTATAATGTCTACCAAACGAATCCCCCGCCCCCACCCCACCCCATACCCAAATGAGCACCCATGTGGACTGTATCTGAAATATTAGGCCTTTTGTGCATTAGAGGGGTATGAGCATGGACCCATTGGAGCCTTGGTTGGTATCTCTAAATGCGTCTTTATCATATTTTGAAAAATACTATAAATGGTTTAGAGGTAGGGATCTGTATGGTTCCTGAGATATAAGGCATTTTAAGCAGTTGGAGGTTGGGGCATGGTCCCGGCGCATCCAAGAAAGCCCAAGAGTGTTGTCACTGAATTAGTCTTATCATAAGGGCCAAAAAACATATATGGTTATGGGGTGGAATCTGTATGGTTTCTGAGATATGACACCCTTTTATGAAGTGGAGGGGAGATGAATGGCCCCTGCATATCCCCCACCCCGACCCCGCCCAAGTTGGTGTGACTGAATGAGTTTAATAACAAGGAACAAGAATGTATATGATTATGGGGTGGGGATTATTTGAATGGCGTCTGAGATAATATGGTCTCTTATGAAGTGGAGGGGCGGGACATTGCCCCAGCACAATGAGACCCCAGGTTATTGTGACTGAATGAGTCTTATCATAAGGAACACGAATATATATGGTTTAGGGGTGGGGATCTGAACGGATTCTAAGATATATGGCTTTTGATGAAATAAAGGGGAGAGGCATGGCCCGGCGCATCCCGGGGGACCACCAGGCTGGTGTCACTCAATGTGTCTTATCATAAGGAACAAGAATATATATGGTTTACGGGTGTGACTCTGTAAAAGTTCTGAGATATAAGGCCTTTTAAGAAGTGGAGGGGGTGAGGCAGGGCCCAGGCACGGCCCGGGGAACCCCCAGGCTGGTGTCACTGAATGCATCTTATCATAAGGAACAAGAATATATAAGGTTTAGGGTTGGGATCTGAACGGTTTCTGAGATTTATGGCTTTTTAATGGAGTAAAGGGGTGAGGCGTGGGCCTGGGCCCCCGGGGACCACCAGGCTGGTGTCACTTAATGTGTCTTATCATAAGGAACAAGAATATATATGGTTTATGGGTGGGGATCTGTAAGATTCATTATGAAAACTGTCCTATTCAAATACCGGTATATTGAAAAGTTTACCGCCAGAAAATAAAAATTTTCAGATAAAAAATTCGGCTACTTTTCGTATTTCTGCTCAAAACATAGTTTTTGGGTACTCGTTAGAACCGTCTCAGTAACATTGATTGTGGGTGCTCGTTAGAACCGCCTCATTGAGGCGGTTCTAACGAGTACCCACAATCTATATTTTTGAGCAGAAATAAGGTGTTGTGTTCAGCCGAAGTGCTAATCAAATCAAAAGTAGTAACCAAAATAATATCCATTTAACCATTCTCTCTCTCTCTCTCTCTCTCTCTCTCTCTCTCTCTCTCTCTCTCTCTCTCTCTCTCTCTCTCTCTCTCTCTCTCTGTCGTCCATGCGTTAATTTGTTCGTCAGTCCGTCCGTCCGTCCATGCATCCATCCATCCATCCATCCACCCATCCATCCATCCATCCATCCATCCATCCATCCATCCATCCATCCATCTATCTATCTATCTATCTATCTATCTATCTATCTATCTATCTATCTATCTATCTATCTATCTATCTAGCTATCTATCTAGCTATCTATCTATCTATCTATCTATCTATCTATCTATCTATCTATCTATCTATCTATCTATCTATCTATCTATCTATCTATCTATCTATCTATCATTTATTCATTCATCATTCATTCATCTCCACCCGCCAGTGTGTCTGTCTGTCTATCCGTCCGTCTGTCCGTTCATTAAACAAATCATCAATTATGTGTGTGGGTACAAGTTGACTCGGGTACGAGTTGCCCAGAAACCGTTGCGGTTCCGGGTTTTAGTCCGGTCCGGCTTTTATGAAGAGCGCTGCTGCTAATGCTATGACAAAACGACCAAATATTATGACTTTTACATGGACTATTATGCTGAAACAGTCCAATAATATGGTGAGCATATACATTGATGTATTTTACCACCAAATAAACTGCTCTTCTAATCCAATATTATAGTCAATACACTGAAGGGTATTACAAATGAATCAAATACTTTGTATTTAAATCAAATACTATTATTATAACACAAAATAGATTGCCTGATGGGACTAGTATCATGGCATCAACAGCCATTGATGTATGCATTTGATAAAAAAAAAAATGTTGCTGACCAATTATTATAATCAATGCACATATTAATATGTTGCTTGCACCCAGTAATATTCATATCACACCTGTCCAATTAAATGTTTTGACCAAATAAAGTGCCCGTCGAACCAATCCCTGTATACACTACTCAGTATTATGACAAATGCATCCAATACTATGATACCAACACCAAGTTTTTTATGTGTTGGATCAAATAAAATGCAAAACTGGCCAAATATTGTAATCAGTCTATACACCAGTATGTTGGCTGCATCAAGTACTATGACGCCACTACCCAATATTTTATACATTTAACCCAGTAAATTATTAAACGAATAATATAGTTTGACCTTTACGTATACCAGCTTAAAAATTTACCAACTGTTATATTTATTGCACTGACTGCAATGGTGAATGAGTCTAATACTGTGTTATTTAAACCAAATATCATAATTTGTACACGCAATAATTTATCCGCTGAATCCAGTATTATGGCACCACCATCAACTGCTATATGCAGTTCATCGGATAATATGCTACGCCGACCAAATATAATAACCAATGCACACAGTAGTTTATTGTTTGCACCCAATACTATGACTCCACCACTGAATGATTTATAAATCTGATCCAGTAAAATATGCATTTGATCAAATATATTGACCACTGCGTCTACCAACTTGCACATACTGACCTTAAGACAGCCATGGCTTTCCATATCTTCTGATGACCTATAATACATCTAGTGACCGTTTATAGGTCGGACCTCCTTTTCAGACACCTTATTTTCAAGCGTAAACAATAACCCTTTAAACCCCACTGCAAGTTATTTTTGCTATACAGTAGAACGTCAATGGCTCGAACCCCGATGGCTCGTTTACCATGGAAGAGACGAACCCATTCTTAAGTCCACAGAGAATTCCTCCAAATACGATATAGAGATAATTCAGGGTGATCTTCTTCTTCTATCTTGCAAATGTATGCTGTGTGTACTCATTAGAATCGCCTTGATGAGGCGATTCTAATGAGTACACACAACATACATTTATAATATAGAACACCGAACAGATATCACACAATTATCTCCATTATGCCTCCTGGTATGACTCTAATAGTAATCCTCCATGGCCCGAACAACGGCTGTCCCTAACAATTTTTCATGGTCCCAAAGGGGTTCGAGCCATCGAAGTTCGACTGTATTTATTTACACAAATTTTCAGAAATTTCAGCTATATTCTTACTTCTTGGGCTTCCCTGGTTTGAATGGGCTGTTGGAATAATTGCGTACTGCTATTGCGGTTGTATCTAAACCACGAAAATGATTTCTACAACTAAAACAAACTATTTATTTCAGATATTCAAACAGAATGTGAAACGCCGAGAAAGTTTTATTCCAGCGATCATGTTGTTTCTTGCGTCTCTGTGGCGAGGTGATGTCAGAAATGTTGCACTCTTTGACGTCACGGTATGTTGCTTGTGTGCGTCCATGGCGCTGAATGTCGTTAAACATGCCACACAGTCTGCAGTACTTTATGGTGGAATTTATTGCAAACCCCTTGAGTTTTTGGATTGCGGTATAAATTAAATACATGATTAGTGTCTTTAATAATAAAATATAATCGATTCGCCGCGACAATTTTACAGGGGCTCGATAAAGCCCGCCCGTATATAATTGTTTAAGGCTCACCGATTGCGGCGCAAAGCCCGAAAAACAATGACATACTTCATGTTACTAACAATGACAGGTTTCACCATGTTAAGTGTAATGTCTTAAGAAGAAGAAGAAGACGTCTTTAAGACCATTTTTGAACAAACCCATAGGCGGTCTTTCACTAGAGCACACTGGGCGTTGAAAACACAAAGCAAATTGCATACCTGAAACCGTCTAAATATGCTTTTAAAAGCATAATCAATCTTAATTTGTTTGTTTATTTGATTTTAGGATTAACGTCTCCCTCAACGCTGTATAGATCATTTTGGAGACATCGCTTTCCAGTTTGGTTGGACTTTTATCCGACATTGAGAAGAAATTAGATTTCAAGCCCTGTCGCCCAATGAAACCAACGGTTTATATGCATGGACGGTCCGACTCGAACCGCTTTGCCTGGGCAGGCTTTGATCCTCTAAGCGGTTTACCAGTACTCGTGTGCGGTCCGTTTCAGCTCTGCGTGGAAGCATCATGCAGCCCATCTATTTCTTCAAGCCCGGTTTGCGGGGGCCGAAATAATCCGTCTTGATGTTAGGTGGATGTAACCCATTTTGTACCGAAAACCCCAAAACGGGTTCCCTGGCAAACAGTGCAGGCCCAGATCAGACGCCGCAGAACGCGGCGTCTGATCAGGGCCTACACTGTTTGCAAAAAGTCAAGCCATTTTCAAAACAAACGTTGAAGAAAACACAACCTGTCACCCCTAAATTTCGAAATGGACTCCTGCCATATATAAGGAGGAAGATTCCATTTGGTACAAAAATGGTAAATACCAGAACTTCACTGTAATCCACACCCTTTGTAATTTGACAAACCTTGACAAAAGAACAAAACCTGAAATTTTCATCGCCCCAGAGATCTTTAAGCTGACAAAGTTCGTCTAGACAAAGCCGTAAATAGTTATACCTTTCGGTACCAAATGGAATCTTCCTCCTCATATATAGCAGGAGTCCATTTCAAAATTTAGGGGTGCCAGGTTGTGTTTTCTTCGAAATCTATTTGGAAAATGGCTGACTATTTTGCAAACAGTGAAGGCCCTGGTCAGACGCTGCGTTTTGCGGCGTCTGATCTGGGCCTGCAATGTTTGCCTGAGTACCCGTTTTGGAGTTTCTGGTACAAAATGAGTTAAACCCATTCAGTATAATCACATACCTGTTGAGGCCAGTGTCTGAAGCTCCTCTATTCCAAGGTCACGCATTGTTAAATTCGGCCCAGTTATTCAAAGCAAGGTTGTTTGTCGTCAAACTGTTAAGTGTTCTTGTTTGCTGGTATGAGGTTTAACGTCCCCGTCAACACTATTTAGGTCATTTTGGAGACGCTGCTTCCAGTTTTCTGGGACTTTTACCCGACCTTGAGATGAAATGACATTTCAAGCCCTGCCCTCTAATGAAACCAATAGGGTTTATATGCATAAACGATCTGATTCGCACCACTTTGCCTGGGCAGGCTTAGACCTTCTAAACGGTTTATCAGTACCCATGTGAGTTTAGTTTCAGCTCTGCGTGGAAGCACCCTGCAGCCCAATCTGTTTCTCAAAGCCCCGATGAGCAGGACCAAAGTGTTCTAACCTTGCTATTTCTGTTTGAGAAATGTGAGTCGTAGCTTTTACATCACATATTCAGCAAAGATTGAGGCCTGATTAATGAATCATTAAAGATGTAACGAAACGATAACTATTTATATCGTTAAGTTTTTAACAACTTGGCCTAGGTCGTGATTATACTGAGTACGAGAACTGTGGAATCTCTATTTCCATTCGAAGGCAACCAGGTAAACAACACTCTGCTTTTATTACGCGTTCTGCGAACCCTGTATTTACGTTTTCATTGGTATTAACCCTTATCCTGCTGTTCATGACAACCCATATCTTTGCAAACAGTGTAGATCCAGATCAGATGGCTTCTGAAGAAGCCATCTGATCAGGATCTTCACTGTTTGCCATTCAGTTTATGAATTTGTAGCAATAAATTACATCAAGTAATTTGATCGGTTGATAGACAGAAATGGGTGTGGCTTAAATGAATATTCAGCAAGACAAGGGTTAAACGTTGTGTCGACACTTTCAGAATTTTTGTACATAAATTCTAGCCTCCACAGTGGGTCCAGCTACAGTTTTTTTTTCTTTTGCTTTGCTATGCGGTTTGATTTTGGTTTTACGGCCTTTCCAAGATAATTTCGATTGTCTCGAGCCGACTATTAATCAGAGGTTGATGAAAACCGGGACTCCCGAGACTAACCCTTGATAAGATCGTGCTTTGACTCAAATTTCTGTCGCTGGGTGCGAAGGTGCACGTGGTATCGCGTTTTCAGTGATTTGGTTTTCGCCGACATTTGGTCCTACTACCTGGCAACCACTAAACTTTGAATCAACGACTTTTATGAAACGTTAAGTCAACGTTTTTTGGCCTGCCGGGCTGGTGCGATCCACCACCCGACCCAGTGATAGTTTGTGCCATAAAACCGATAAAACATTAAAGTCCATTTATATTGAGGTGTATTCGCGCATGTTTGTGTGTACTGGAGTTTAACGGCCCAGTCAACACTATTTTAGGTCATATATGAGCCGGTCAGTTTAACTAGCCACACTTTTCCTGGGTAAGCTTATACGTAAGCGGTTAACCCGTACAGTGCACAAACTGACAACTGCCCTTCTTGAATCACCGGAAGGGAGTGAAACACCGTAGAAAATCTCCACGAAAGAATGTCGCCGACCCCGGCAGGTATCGAACCTGCGTCCTCCTGATCACCAGTCAGACACGCATCCGACTGAGCTTCCTTGGCCGGCCCATGTACAATGTGTTAAATATTTTTATCATATGACGTCGCGTCTGAGAGTGAAAGAACGCCATGTAATATTTTCGATAATCCACTAGTGGATTAAATATGCAAATTAGCTAGATACATCCCGAAACGTTACATGTACGACGTCCTTAACGACGTCGCGTTTACTAATGGCGGAATATTGACATTTTTGTAAACAATCGTGAATAAAACGCGTTTCAAATGTCATATGAGAAATAGAATCTTGCATTCGTGCTCGTGTATTATTGAATTTATTAAACTCGTTGAGGAAAAGGGATAAAATGCTCGACAAAGCCTAGCATTTTTATCCCTTTTCCTCAACTCGTTTAATAAATTCAATAATACATGAGCACTCATATAAGATCCTCTATTAAATGTTCTGAAAAAGGGGTAATCCTTTGGAAGCAAAGACTACAGCACAGAACGGAAAATTATGGAGTGTACAAGATTTTTTTCTGGCCAGACGAGCTAGTTTCGGCCAGTTAGGCCTCATCAGTGAATCTCAAATATTGACTGAATTCTGCAGTGAAATCGAGGATCCCAAAGGATTAGCAAATATAACCCACACTATGATAAAGATGGCTGTATGGTAGATGGAAGTTTTTTTTTATATGGTTACCCTCTTGTAATAATGTATATAGAGGATATTTACTTTTTTGAGATGAATATCAAAAATATTTCATCGAGTGTGATGAAAATATCAGAATTTTCACGAGTGCGAAGCACGAGTGAAAATTCTGATGTTTTCAACACATGAGATGAAATATTTTTGATATTTATCGAAAAAAAGTAAATTTTCTTTTTATTTGATAATATTTTAGGACACCTACTGTAATTGATCTATCGGTTCTTACGTCACAATTTTTGACTTGGCTATGACGTCACAACTGTCAGTTGCAAAACAGAAACAGATCGCCATTTTTAATAAAGCATTTTACAGTTCAGAGAATGCTTTTTGAAGGTATTTTAAAGAATTATTTCATTGATTACATATGACTTCGGCGAAAAAAGTAGATCGGGCTGCTACTGTGAAAATAACATTCACACTGTGAAAATATCACTTATATTTTCACACTGTGAAAATATCACTTTTATTTGTTTCAGATATGCATTGATTTCACTGCTATGTATAAAATAAAAATAAGAATTAAAATTAGCATACAGGCGGGGTTAATGGGAAACGATACACACTAATATGTGCAAAGTTAAATACTCGTCTATGAAAATGGTGATTCCGGCTATTAAGGGGAAAAGGAACAACTGACATATTTTTCCGCCATTTTTCAAAGGGAGACAACTTTCGGGACGTCCTGTTCGCTTTTCTGTAAGCCCTGTCCCACTGAAAAAGGGGTCTACTCTTAAAGGAAAGAATTTGCTCCTCAAGAGTTGACCCCTATTGACATGAGAGATAAAAATACTTTTGCAGGAGTTGTCTCCCCTGAAGATGTTCCCATTCTCCTTAAGTTTTCAAAACTGTCTAAGTAAGTCCCCGGGGTAATAGTCAACGCTGCTACTTGCATGATAGGTAGACCAAACCCTGTGATCTGACTGCACGCGAGTTCATAGACTGGTCGCGTACCCACTCTTGCCTAGAAGCCTCCGTGGTTATGCTATTATGCTACTCGTCCAAACAAGAGGCCCGTGGGCCACTATGCTCACCAGAGCTCAGGGGGCACTGCCCACTGGCAGCCATGTATTTTAATAAACCATGGAAGCCGATGAAATTTGGACCCAATATGCCCAGTGGCTTTAATTTGCTGTTGCAAGAAAACAGACAACAATTGACAACTGCCCATCTGTGGTCACCAATAGGCTTAAAATTATATGGCAGATAGACCATTGTTTAAGGAATATTTCCATAAAGGTTTGACAAAATATCTTGAAAGGCGTAAATGCCTTTTTCCCATTTTTCAACATTATATGTCTATGGAAACGCTTAACTTGCCATAGTAACCAAACTAAAGAGTCAAATTTTATTAAACACACAAAACCTGCAAAGGCAAATAGGGATTCTCAGCCTCATAGAGCATATGGTTTATGAGGAGATGCTGTTTTAAGTACACTGAAATTCCGCTTTTAAGACCACCTAAAATTATGACTAACTCTGCTATAAAAGTCTGCCTACAATGACCTCTGGTCAGAGACCACCTTTGGAACTGTTCAAAAGTGGTCTTTAAGACCACTTTTGAACAGTCCCAAAGGTGGTCTTAATATATGCATTTTACTGTATTCTTTTTTTAATTTATGTTTGGAATACAGTAAAAATGAGCATAGGCCTCAAATCACATCATGAAAACATACCTATATAATTTTGACCCCATTGAATCCCATTTTTATAAAGTATATTTTTTACAGGGGTAAACCTTATTTTTCTTATTTCTGTCTAAAATATAGATATTTCGAGCAGAAATAAGAAAAATATCACAATTTTTCATCTTAAAATTTTCGTGTTTTTTTTTCGGCGGTAAATGCATTTGTTTTTGCGTGTTTTCGTAATGATAATGCAGAGAGAAGATTGCTTAAAGAATATTTCTATGAAATTTTGCCAAAATATCTTGGCAGTAAATGCAAATTTTCAATTTGCCCCGTTATAAGTCTATGGAAACTCTAAGTTGCCATAGCAACCAAACTAAAGAACGGAATTTCATGAAAAAAACAAAAAACAAAACAATACCTGTTCAGGCAAATATGGTGAATATTTCAATACAGTCTGAGCCGCATAGAGTATATGGTTTCTGAGGAGATGATTTTTAAGCGTTTTTTTCTGTTTGTTCGTTTTTTTTTTCAAGCATTTTTGTTTCCATGGCAACCAGTAAAAGTGAACAGGTAGCCTAAAATCAAATGGCAGATAATTGATAGCTTAAGAATATTACACTCTATGAAAGTTTTGTCAAATATCTGCAAAGGCCCAGCGGTAAATACCATTTTCCATTTTCCCCATTATACCCCAATGGAAACTCTAAGTTGCCATAGCAACCAAACTAAAGAGCCGAATTTCAATAAAAAAAAACCTGTTGGTTTTGGAGTGGGTCTGTAAGGTTTCCGAGTATTGGGCTTTTTATGAAGTTGAGGGGGGGGGCCATGGCCCAGGGGACCCCCATGTTGGTGTCACTGAATGTCCCTAATTATAAGGAACCTGAAAATATATGGCTTAGGGATGAGGCTCTGAACAGTTTCTCAGATATATGGCCTTTTGTGAAGTGGAGGGATGGGACATGGCCCTGTCGCACCCCGGCAGACCCCGAGGCTGGTGTCGCTGAATGTGTCTTATCATAAGGAACAAGAGTAAATATGGTTTAGGGGTGGGGATCTGTAAGTTTTCCGAGATATTGGGCCTTTTATGAAGTGTAGGGGGTGGGGCAAGGCCTCCACGCACCCCGGGACCCCAAGGTTGGTGTCACTGAATGCATCTTATCATAAGGAACAAGAATATATTATGGTTTAGGGGTGGGGATCTGAATGGTTTCTGAGATATATGGATATTTTGAAGTGGATGGGATGGGGCAGGGCCACATCGCAGCCCAGAGGGGGGGGGGGGGGGGCACAGCTTGGTGTCACTGAATCTATCTTATCATAAGGAACAATAATATATATGGTTTAGGGGTGGGGATCTGTAAGGTTTCCGAGATATTGGGCCTTTTATGAAGTGGAGGGGGTGGGACAATGCCCCGGCGCATCTCGGGGGACCCAGGTTGGTGTCACCGAATGCGTCTTATTATATATTATAACAAGAACATATAGGATTAAGGGGTGCGGATCTGAATGGTTTCTGAGATATATGGCCTTTTATGAAGTGGATGAGCTGGGGCAGGGCCCCGGTGCATCCCAGGTGGGGGGGGGGTGGGGGGGGCAGGTTGGTGTCACTGAATGTGTCTTATCCTAAGGAACAAGAATATATATGGTTTAGGGGTGCGGATATGTAAGTTTTCCGAGATATTGGGCCTTTAATGAAGTGGAGGGGTTGCGGCAAGGCCCCAGCGCATTCTGGGCCCCCAGGTCAGTGTCACTGAAAGCGTCTTATCATTAGGAACAAGAATATATATGGTTTAGGGGTGGAGATCTGTAAGGTTTCCGAGATATTGGGTCTTTTAATGAAGTGGATGTGGTGGAGTAATGCCCCGAGGTATCCCAGGGGACCCCATGTTGGTGTCACTGAATGCGTCTTATCATAAAAAAAAACAAGAATATATAAGGTTAAGGGTGGGGTGTTAATGGTTTCTTAGAGATATGGCCTTTTATGAAGTGGATGGGGTGGAGCAGGGCCCCCGCGCATCCCAGTGGGGGGGGGGGGCGCAGGTTGGTGTCACTGAGTGTGTCTTAACATAAAGAACAAGAATATATATGGTTTAGGGTTGGGATCTGTAAGTTCCGAGATATTGGGCTCTTTATGAAGTGGAGGGGTGGGGCAAGGCGCCGGCGCATCCCGGGAGCCCCCAGGTTGGTGTAACTAAATGTGTCTTATCCTATGGAACAAGAATATATATGGTTTAGGGGTGATCTTCAGAAAATCTGTGAAAAGTTAATCAAGTTATCAATTGGAAATGCCCCAAAACCACTTATTTGGAACTGAAATGGGGCGTAACTCTGTCAAATATTAATAGCGTTTGCCCATTAACTATCCCATACCACTCATTCCCGGTATAAACATGTATGCAAATATTTGAAAAAAAAGTCCGTGAAAAATTACTCAAGTTATCCAACGGAAATGGTGCGGACGGACGGACGGACAGACAATCGAAGTTAAAACATAATACCCCACAACTATCGTGTGGTGGGGTATAAAAATGATGTTAACCTTAGAAAATGCATGTGAAAATAGATATCGACTGAATTATAAATTGTTTCGTTTAACTGCTAAATTCCACTATTTTAACAGTGTTGACACTTGTCAAGAGCCACATTATCTGATCAGGATCTATACTATTTTCGAATGACCAGATTTTACTTTTACACAGCGCTCTGACATCACACGAAGACTAGCTATTAATAACTGGTACCTGGATTTTGTACATGGTCAGTGATAGTCACGTGGACAGGGGCAGGCGCGGGAACATTTTGTAGTTACTAACTTTGGGGGTCGATTATTAACGGGTCGATCGATAAACAATCGACCAAATATCACGTGAACAAGTCCGTGAAATAAACACCTCCTAAACCCCACAGCATACAGAGAAATCTCGGGTTTAAGGGGGTATACATTTTGTTTCTTATTTCTGCTCCAAGACATAGGTTGTTGGTATTCGTTAGAACCGCCTCAATGAGGGGGTCCTATACGCACCCACAACATATGTTTGCAGTATAAATAAGAGGAATATCACTAATTTTCGTCAGAAAGTAGCCATTTTGGAGATGTGAACAATATTCACCATACAGTCAAACTTCAATGGCTCGAACACCTTTGGGACCTCGACAATCTGTTCGAGACAGGGGTAGTTCGAGCCACTGAGGTTACTGTCAGAAGGCATAACGAGATTGTTTTGGACATGTTTTCGGTGTTCTATAATGAAAATGTATGCTGTGTGTACTCATTAGAATCGCCTCATCGAGGCGATTCTAATGAGTACACACAGCATACATTTGGAAGGTAAAAGACTTAAATCTCCTTAATTATCCCCCACTATTTCTTATGTAGAGGATTTCGCTAGGGGCTCAAGAATGGGTTCGACACATCAGTGGTAAACGAGCCATCGGTGTTCGAGCCAATGAAGTTATACTGTATTTGCATTATTTGCTGGCTCCCAGCTTGCACATTGTCAATATTGGAAAAAACAGGTAACCAGACCCCCCTGACCTTTTAAGGTCAGGGGGTCTGGTTACCTGTTTTTCCAACACTGATAACCTTCAGACTAGGAACCAGCAGATAAATGCAAATAAGGTGAATGCACTATGTCACATGGGTGTGTTATCGTGATAACCATTACGAATGTTAGGGACGTCCGAATCATTTACTTCTAAGTTTCACAAAATTACGCGTTTTAGGCAAACAGTATAGATCCGGATCAAACACCGCGTTCCGCATCCCTAAAATGGGGCATTAGGCTTTTGTAGGTCAATGATAAAAGTTTTGCTACCCAACGTTTGAAAACCTAAAACACCTGCTGGCTTTCAAAATTTGATTAAAATCTTTCAGAATTAAATAAATCAGCCCGTTACCTGACATTTAGGTCGCGTTTGTCTGTATCGATGTCAAGTCTCAGTCATGTCTGTTGAGAAATGCAATAAAAACGAAGCCATTTTAAGGGGAATGGATACACATTCAGGGGAGGCAACTCCTTCAAACCTATTTTTCTGTCTCATCACAATAGGGGTCAACTCTTAAAGGAAAGAAGCCAATTCTTTCCTTTAAGAGAAGACCCCTTTTTCAGCGGGACAGGGCTTATAGAAAAGCGAACAGGAAGGCTCGAAAGGTGTCCCTTTTTGAAAATGGCGAAAAACACTGCCAGGTATTCCCATTCCCCTTAAACAAAACGAATGAAAGTTGCCCAAGGCTCGTCTAATGTGAAATGGACATATGACTGAGAGCCTTTATAACTAAATTATCAGTGTCTGTTGATTTGAAAGATAGCACAAGCTATGTAGTAGCAAAAATGTGAAAAAATGTATAAATAGTCGCAAATAGTAATAATAATGATGATAATAATAAATAAATAATCAAACGTTTGAAATGTCAGTATGAATATGTCTATAACATATATGTCCTAAGTAACGTTTTGAGAAACAGACTAAATTTTTAATGTTCCTAAATGTTGTAAGGAATAATTTACAGAAAAAGTTATATCCAAAACTGTAAATGATGATAATTTAAAGTGAATGGGTACACTGTCAGGGAAACCAACTGTGTCATTTCAGTTTTGTCTCCCTTCTTAGTGATAGGATCACTTTTACAACAAAATCCCCTAGAAGCCTCCGTGGTGTAGTGCTTATGCTACTCGCCTTGTAAACCAGGGGTCGCAGGTTCGATCCCGGGCTTCTCCAGACTTTCGGATGAGTCTTTAAACTGAGGTCTAGTCACTGTTTGACCTTAGCTTTTGGTGAGACGTAAAACTCACTCACTCATCAAAATCCCCTGAGCACTGTCTAGGGAGTTGCAGAGATAACAATTTCTGTTGTCAACAACTAACGAAGGGCCATAAATCTTGTAAAAAGTAGTCGAGTGCACCTTGGTATAATATGATCCTCTTGAGATCATGGGAACAATAACTGTAATGTTTCATCAAAATTCATTGAAAACTGCAAGAAGTGTTGCAGGGCCAAGACTTCATATAGAAAAACAAAATAAAATAAAATGACTAAAGCTTACAAAGGGCCGATCGACGGAGGGACATGTACGGGTTGCTGGGATATAATAATAACTGGAAAGTTTCATCAAAATCTCCTGAGAAATGTAGGAGGAGCTGCGGAGACAAGAACTTCTGTTGATAAAACGACTAAAACTTACAAAGAGCGATAACTGTGGTTAAAAGCAGTCAAACGTGACGTCGGTATCATGCCATGGGAACAATATCTGGAAGGTTTCACTAAAATCCACTGAAATTGCAAGAGGAGTTGCAGAGACAAGACGTACTGTTAAAAATTGACAAAATGCCATAACTGATAAAAATCAGTAGAGCCTGACCTCGATAAACTATGGTCATCTTCAGGTCATGGGATTAATAATCAAAATTCCTTTAAAACTGCAAGAGGATTTGCGGAGACACAGTCAAAGGGCTTAATTCTGGTAAAAATCAGTGAGGCCTAACCGCAGTATTATATACCGTAATGATCCTAAGTATAGGGACAGATAGGCCTAAACAAACAGTGTAGACGCAGATCAGACTGCTCCGGAAGGAGCAGTCTGATCAGGGTCTACACTGTTTGCCATACCGTCTGCACCATTTGGACTCCTTGGTGGACCGTGAAACAAATATATTGTTATGCATAAGAATTTATTTTTCTGATTCCCACTTGCACCCCACTGTGACCTAATAGTGCTATAAATATCTTGTTAATCTTCTTATAGAAGATTCTAGAAAACTGAGTCACAGATTAATTTCATTTTTGTAAACAACATGTTTACAAGGAAAAGTACTTCAGAACCTTCCAGAAAGTTCTGGGTTGCATTATTTTTAGAAAATTACCTCATCTTATTCCACAGCCCTCTGGAATGTTCTAGAGAAATCTTAGGGTCTATAAAAGAGCTTGATTTTTCTCACTGAGGGAGACTTTGGAGTTTGATGTTTGGGCATTTAAGAAAAGTTATTTATAAATTCTGTGTGGGATTGTTAAAGGATATTACTTTTCATTTTGGACTGTGAATTCTGTGGGATCAAGGAAAATAGATTCATTCAGGATATTTCATAACAGAGCTAAGTACATTTAATTTTCTTACTTCTACAGGTTAAAGTTAACTTGTAAATAAATTTTGTTAAAATTTTCCAAAAGGCTTGTTTGCTTTTTCTTTCTGCTACGCCTGGCTCGTAACAGAAATTGGGGGCTCGTCCGGGATAAACCATTTCGAGCATTTTAAAACCGACATTTCATGTGACGGCAGGTAATTGTCATTTCTTGTCAAATATAGACTTGGCAGTTGCTTCACAGGATTGGTGTTTCCCTATAGGCATATGGGGGATTGTCATTTCATGTGAATGTCATTTCAGGTGAAATAGTACTTGTCATTTCATGTGAAATTCTTATTGGGCTTGTCATTTCAAAAAAAAAAAATATATATATATTTATATATATATAAAACTTGTCAAATTAACCTCAATCTTTATTACCCTAATTACTTAATAAAACATACAAAAAGCAAACATGTCGTTTGATTTGAGAAGCTTTTTGGCTCAGCCTACTCAGGAGTTGTTTAATCTGGCCAAAAGGACAGATTTGTTAGATATTGCTTCCCATTATGGGGTTACTGCTGTCAAAACAAGCATGAAGAAGCATGAAATTAAGAATATTTTGGTACAGTTTTTTGTTGATGAAGAACTTTTCGATCCATCTGCTTTGTCTCTCATTATGGTTTCACATACTGAATTACAAATGAGACAAATTGAAATAGGAAGGCAAATTGAATTAGAAAAGTTAAGATTAGAGATGGAAGAACGAGGCAAAGAAAAAGAAAGAGAAATGCAGAGACAAATGCAGATGGAAAGATTAGAAATGGAAGAACGTGTTCGAAAAGAAAAAATAGAACAGGAAGAAAAAAATAGAGAAATGGAAGAAAGGGAGAGGGAAAAACAAAGAGAAATGGAAGAAAGAGAGAGGGAAAAACAAAGAGAAATGGAGGAACGGATTGAGTTAGAAAAGGAAAAAATGAGATATAGTATTGAAGAAAAAGAAAGGGAAAGGCAATTTCAATTAAGGCTGAAAGAAATGGAACTCCAGGGTCAAGATAGGGTGAAACATACCCCTGTTTTTGACTCTGGTAGTTACTTTGATGCAACAAAGCACATCAGATTAGTTCCACCATTTCAGGAAAAAGAGGTAGATAAGTATTTTTTGCATTTCGAAAAAGTTGCAGAAAATTTAAAATGGCCAAAAGAGCATTGGACCTTACTTTTGCAAAGCGTTGTTGTCGGAAAGGCTCGAGACATTTACACTCAGCTGACTGTCGAGCAAAGCTCAGACTATGATTTGGTTAAGGAGCTTATTCTTAAGGCATATGAATTGGTCCCTGAAGCTTACAGGCAAAAATTTAGGAATTGTAAAAAAGAAATTTCCCAGACCCATATAGAATTTGCTCGAACCAAAGAACAGCTATTTGATAGGTGGTGTTCTTCTAAAAAGGTAGGCTCTGATCATGACAAACTTAGACAGCTTGTCCTTGTTGAAGAGTTCAAACGGTGCATAAATTCAGACATTAAATCTTTTCTCGATGAAAGACAGGTTGAAACTTTGGAGGAAGCTTCTCGTTTGGCAGATGATTATGCTTTGACTCATAAAGTCTCATTTGTGAACAGGCCTTATCCTCGAAAACCTTATAATCCACAGACAGGTCCAAGATTCTATCCCAGTAATCCTTCTGGTAGTTATAGCCATACATCTAGTACTATGCCCAAACTTTCTGGTGAAAATAAAAGCCAGAATCCGTCCAAACCTTCTGGTGAAAACAAAAGCCAGAATTTTTCCAAACCTTCTGGTGAAAACAAAGACCAGAATCCCTTATCTCAATCTCAAGTAGTGTGTTATTATTGTAAAAATACAGGTCATTTGATCTCTGAGTGTTTAAAATTAAAGCGAAGGAAAGAAAGAGAAAGACAAGAGGAACTTAAGCCTACAGGCTTGACTTCTATAAGGCCAAAACCACAGTCTTGTGTAAGGGAGGAAACTCTTTCTGATACCAAATTATCTGAGACTGATACAGTTATGGAGTGTTATGAACCATTCTTATCAGATGGTTTTGTGTCACTAAATGGTGACAGTTATGCCCATCCTACCCCTATTAAAATCTTACGAGATACCGGAGCTTCTCAATCTCTTATTCTAGCAGATACTCTGCCTTTTTCTGAGAAGACTTCTTTGGGCCAAAGTGTCCTTATTCAGGGTGTGGAATGTGGATTTGTTAATGTTCCGCTCCATAACGTTTATTTGTCATCAGACTTGGTATCCGGTTCAGTGGCTGTTGGTATTAGACCTTCTTTACCTTTTAAAGGTGTTCATTTGTTGCTAGGCAATGACTTAGCTGGAGATAAGGTTGTGGTAAACCCACTTTTGACTACTAATCCTTGCATAGACCAACCGCCTGATCCCATTGAGCAGGAAATTCCTGATCTTTATCCGTCTTGTGCAGTCACAAGGGCTATGGCACGTAAGGCCAAGCAAACTGATGGGAAACAGGATTTTGATTTAACTGATACCTTTTTGGGTCAGTCTTTTAATGACGAGATAACAAGGTCTCTGTCTTCAAGCCTGCCTGATAAGCAGACAGATTTTCATGAGAATAACTCATCTTTAGATCTAGGCCATGACATAATGTCTGGGTCTCAACTAGCTATAGAACAGCATAAGGATCCTGAAATTTCGCCTTTATTTGAAAGGGCCTTAGATGAGCAGGAAGTATCTCAGGTCCCAGTCTGTTATTATGTCAAAAATGACATTCTTATGAGAAAATGGCGTCCACCAGACGTCTCAGCAGAAGACGAGTGGACTGTCAACCATCAGATAGTGGTTCCACGGGTTTACCGTTCCCAAATATTAAACTTGGCACATGAAACTCCCATGTCAGGACATTTAGGTGTAAATAAAACCTATCACAAGATTCTTAATCATTTTTACTGGCCTGGGTTAAAATCAGATGTTTCTCAGCATTGTAGGTCCTGTCATACATGCCAAATGGTAGGAAAACCCAATCAGACTATACCTAAGGCTCACTTGCAGCCTATACCTGCTTTTGATGAACCTTTCAGTCGAATAATTATAGACTGTGTGGGTCCCTTGCCCAGAACTAAGTCTGGCTGTGAATATCTTTTGACTATTATGTGTGCTTCCACACGTTTTCCCGAAGCCATTCCCTTAAGAAATATCAAAACTAAGACAATCGTCAAGGCCTTAGTGAAGTTTTTCACATTTGTTGGGCTTCCTAAATCTATTCAGTCAGACCAAGGCTCAAATTTTATGTCTGGAATATTTCAACAAGTAATGCATGAACTTGGCATTGTACAGTATAAGTCATCGGCCTATCATCCTGAAAGTCAAGGCGCCCTTGAAAGATTCCATCAAACATTGAAAAACATGATAAGATCATATTGTTTTGACACAGAGAAGGATTGGGATGAAGGCATCCATCTCCTTTTATTTGCTGTTAGAGAATCTGTGCAAGAATCTCTTGGCTTCAGTCCATTTGAATTAGTATTTGGCCATACTGTTCGTGGTCCTTTGAAACTTCTCAAAGAGAAATTTCTCTCCAATGATAATACCTCCCTGAATTTACTTCAGTATGTGTCCGATTTCAAAACTAGACTTTCAAAAGCTTGTGAGGCTGCTCGGACCAATCTTCAGTCAGCCCAAAGGAAAATGAAACAGCTATATGACATAGGGACAAAAGAAAGGAATTTTAAACCAGGTGATAAGGTACTAGCTCTTTTGCCTATTCCAGGAAAATCGTTGCAGGCCAGGTATTATGGTCCATACACTGTAGACAAAAAGATCAGTGACGTAAATTACATAATAAACACTCCTGGGAGGCGCAAGCTAAAGCAGCTATGTCATATTAACATGCTTAAGGAATACATAGATAGGGACAATACATCTTTAACATCAGTCAATCTAGTTAGCTCTGTACCACTTAATTCATGTGACAATGACTGTGAGGATATTAATTCAGTGAAGTCGGATCCCACATCATCAAAACTTCAGAATTCTGACATTCTACGGAATCTTGACCAGAAACTGTCACATCTAGAGCCAAATCAGCGGAATGAACTGAAACAGCTGATTTTTGAATATGAACACTTATTTCCTGACATTCCAACACGGACAGACAAAATATTTCACGATGTGGACATAAATGGGTCTAAACCTGTAAAACAACACCCATACAGGATGAATCCTGTGAAACAAAAATATCTTAAAGAAGAAGTTCAGTATCTATTAGACAATGATTTTATTGAACCAAGCCAAAGTGAATGGAGTTCTCCTTGTATTCTAGTACCAAAACCTGATGGGACATATCGTATGTGTACAGATTTTAGGAAAGTTAATTCCTTAAGTAAAACAGATAGCTTTCCTATTCCAAGAATGGATGACTGCATTGATAACATCGGGAATGCCAAATACATAACGAAATTCGACCTTCTGAAAGGATTTTGGCAAATTCCACTCACAGATAGAGCAAAGGAGGTTTTGGCATTCACAACACCAGACGGATTATTTAACTATAAAGTTATGCCATTTGGAACGAAAAACTCTCCGGCAACATTTCAGCGCTTAATAAACATGGTAATTGCGGGGCTGGAAGGCTGCAGTGCTTATATCGATGATGCTATCATATACAACGACCAGTGGAATCAACATCTTGGGACTATTCGAGCATTCTTTGATAGACTGAGTAATGCCAAATTGACAATCAATCTTGCTAAAAGTGAATTCTGCCATGCAAGTTTGACATTTCTAGGTCATGTTGTAGGTCAAGGTCATGTGAAACCCATTGATGCTAAAGTTGAGGCTATCTCAAATTTTCCCGTACCCACGTGCAAAAGACAGCTGATGCGATTTCTTGGTATGGCTGGTTATTACAGAAAGTTCTGTAATAATTTCTCTGTCATTGCTGAGCCTTTGACAAATTTGCTCAGCAAAAGAACAAAATTCCATTGGAATGCAATATGCCAAAATGCTTTTGATAAACTTAAAGCCATACTCAAGAGTGAACCAGTTCTCTTAGCACCAAACTTTGAAAAGGAGTTTAAGCTAGCTGTAGATGCTAGTGACGTAGGTGCAGGTAGTGTTTTGTTGCAGGAAGATGAAAATGGTGTGGATCATCCAGTTTGCTACTTTTCCAAAAAGTTTAATAAGCATCAGAGAAATTACTCTACCATAGAGAAGGAGTGCTTGTCTCTGATTCTTGCTCTGCAACATTTCGAAGTTTATCTTACCCCTACTACTGCACCGATTGTTGTTTTCAGTGATCACAATCCACTGACTTTCATACATAAAATGAAAAACAAAAATCAGCGGTTGCTCAGGTGGAGTCTTATGCTACAAGAGTATAATTTAGACATAAGACATATCAGAGGGAGAGATAACATTATCCCTGATGCCCTTTCAAGAGCTTGAGCAGTGTCAGGAGTTGTGTTTTTCTTTCCTATTAAAGTGGATTGTAGATACATGTAATTTTATATGCTATGCTCAATATTTTATTATTCTTAAAGCAAAAGAAAGCTTTATTACATAAATCTTTCTTTTCCTCGAAGAGGGGGAGTGTTATGCATAAGAATTTATTTTTCTGATTCCCACTTGCACCCCACTGTGACCTAATAGTGCTATAAATATCTTGTTAATCTTCTTATAGAAGATTCTAGAAAACTGAGTCACAGATTAATTTCATTTTTGTAAACAACATGTTTACAAGGAAAAGTACTTCAGAACCTTCCAGAAAGTTCTGGGTTGCATTATTTTTAGAAAATTACCTCATCTTATTCCACAGCCCTCTGGAATGTTCTAGAGAAATCTTAGGGTCTATAAAAGAGCTTGATTTTTCTCACTGAGGGAGACTTTGGAGTTTGATGTTTGGGCATTTAAGAAAAGTTATTTATAAATTCTGTGTGGGATTGTTAAAGGATATTACTTTTCATTTTGGACTGTGAATTCTGTGGGATCAAGGAAAATAGATTCATTCAGGATATTTCATAACAGAGCTAAGTACATTTAATTTTCTTACTTCTACAGGTTAAAGTTAACTTGTAAATAAATTTTGTTAAAATTTTCCAAAAGGCTTGTTTGCTTTTTCTTTCTGCTACGCCTGGCTCGTAACAATATTAACATTTTAGTAAAATTAGAGCAAATCCCCAAGGTGTCCGAATTTTTAGGATCTTTACGGTAATACTCTTCAGGTCATAGGAACAATATCTGGAAGGCTTCACTAAAATCCTGTGAAAACTGCAAGAGGAGTTGCAAAGACAATGCATACTGGTGAAAAATTGCCAAAGGGCCATAACTCTGCTTAAAATCAATTGAGCATGACCTCGATAAAATATGATCATCTTCAGGTCATAGGAACGCCCTGCAGGCACAAAACGTTGACTCAACGTTGAACTAACGTTGAAACAACGTTTTCAACGTTGTTTCAACGTTAGTTCAACGTTGAGTGCCTGCTGGCCAATAACTAAAAAGTTGATATCGTTCTTAATCAATGATGATGGAATGAGACCTGCTGCTTGACAAGTTCTCAGCCGTTTCTGAAATAATGAAAGCAATACAATCTCTGCCATCTTGCAAGGCTCTAGGTTCAGATGCTCATCAAAATCCCTTGAAAACTGTAGGAGGGGTGCCGAGACAAGATTGTGTCTATGGGCGGACGGACGAATCCATTACTACAGACCCCTTCGGCTAACATCGGGGCTAATAAATTACACCATACAAGAGAAGCTCTGGTTGTCCCCCGACGTTAGTCGAAGTGGGTTATAGTAACGGATTCGTTCATTCGTCCGTCCCTCCGCCCGTCCGTCTGCCCATCCGTCAGACCGTCCCTCCGTCCTTAGACAAAATCTTGTGTCCGCAAATCCTCCTACACTTTTCAAGTAATTTTGGTAAAACTTTCCAGTTATTGTCCTCATGACCTGAAGATGATCTAAATTTATCGTGGTCATGCTCCCGATTTTACCAAGAGTTATGGCCCTTTGTCACTTTTAGCCATTTTATCAACAGAAGTTCTTGTCTCCGCAACTCCTCCTACAATTCTCAAGGGATTTTGATGAAACTTTCCAGTTATTGTTCCCATGATCTGAAGATGAACATATTTTATCAAGGTCATACTCGACTGATTTTTATTAGAGTTATGACCCTTTGTCACTTATAGCCATTTTATCAACAAAAGTTCTTGCCTCCACAACTCCTCCTACAGTTCTCAAGTGATTTTCATGAAACTTTTCAGTTATTGTTCCCATGACCTTAAGATGATCATATTTCGTTGAAGTCATGCTCGACTGATCATTAACCGAGTTATGGTCCTTTGTCACTTTTAGCCATTTTATCAAGGTCATGCTCGACTGAGTTTTGTCAAAGTTATAGCCTGACGTCAAAATGACAAGAATAGCCTGGCTAAAAAAAACTGTTACCTAGATTTCGCACATATCATAGTCATGTGGACTTCCGCTACGTAAAGCTACTGTACTTAGTAACAAAACAGTCGGCTCAAATGGCACCGGATAAACAAACAATTCCCTGGCATATTTTCATAGATACGTGCTTAACAAATATTAACACCTGCAAAGCGTTATTCACCATATTTGCATTTATTTGCTGACTCCCAGCTTGCACATTGTCAATATTGGAAAAACTGGTAACCAGACGCCCCTGACCTTTCAAGGTCAGAGGGGTCTGGCTACCTGTTTTTCCAACACTGATAACGTTCAGACAAGGAACCAGCAGATAATGCAAATAAGGTGAATACATTATCCTGGATTAATCTTCATAATCCTTAAGGACAAAAACCGAAGTACATGTAATACAAACTTACCCTGATTTTTGCTGTCATATTTAATATTTCTATTTATTATAAGAAAGTTCTTGCAAAATGTTTTCCGGTGTCGTCTCGCAGATTAGTATTAGCAACAGAAAATTCTGACAGCTTCCGGTCAACATATCTCCTGTGTTCTGATTGGTTAACAGCTACATCGTAACCATTACATCCACAGCGCCACCTGGAAATAAGCCATTTTGTGTTATTTTATTTTGTCAGGATTTAAGGTCTTTTTACAGAATAGTTTACTTACATCCGCAAAAGAGTGGAGGAACAAACAGTAGTATCTGGAGAAAAACGCCAAGGTCGAGCGATGTCATTATTTTTTTTTTTTTTTTTTTTTTTTTGGTGTGTGTGTGGGGGGGGGGGGTTGTTTTACGGCCCTTTCAAGATTATTTCGCTCATATCGAGCCGATCGTTAATCAGAGGTGGGCGAAAACCAGGGTACCCGGAGAAAGACCACCTGACCTTCCGATGCAGAACTTGGCGTCTCACATGTGACCGTAGCCAGGCTCGAACCACAGCGGTGAGAGACCTAATGATTAAGAGTCAGCGCTCTTTAATCTATTAGGCTACGGAGACCCCGATATCGTTAGTTGACATATCGTTTCAACTTTGTTCATTAATTTGGCAAATGCTCTAATATTTGTGATGACAATAATATCTGCAGCTTTTGCAAAATACAAAAGCAACTCACATTGTTTTAAGCAAACATACCAGACTTACAGATGCATTTCACTGGCTCAGTTAAGATTTAACAATCTGGGGCCAGCTGTTCGAAGCATCGTCAGCTTAACGAGCTCGTTAGTGATCAAATTGTTAACTGTTCTAGTAAGTGCAATATCTAATACTGTGGTACTTTTGCTGAAAAGAAATGTGAGCAGCTTTTGCATTTGCAAAAGCTGCTCACATTTTTTCAGCAAAAATATTAGCATATTTGCCATACTAAATGATCAAAGTTACGTTAACTAACGGCGTCGTTTGAAGAACTGGCCCCTGATCACAAACGACCTCGATAAGCTAACGACAGCTGGGCCCTGACCAACCGCAGGTTCGATCACTTCTCTCCGAGCCAGGCTCCATCCGACCTGCGACTACAGCGTTTGGGAGCCTGTGTGTATAAGACAAGCCGTGATCAGTCCGGAACGGGGAGAATGGGAGGACTAGATTTGCATTCACTTTTTGCATCACCAGTCTATTTCGGATAGGATCTGCGATCACACTAATATGAATCATTCATAACCGGGCCAACTCTCATATGCACGTGTTTTGCTGGACCAAACTTAAAATCTGTCTTTTACGGATCAGCTCAAGGTATGGACGCATCGTTAGGAGCGAACACAGAAAATGAACTTTAATGCTAGGTCTACAATTTGAAATTTGAGTATACTACAGGACAGTGACTGTTTTCATTGTGATTTTAACAGAAAATGAAGTTCCAGGTGGTCTTTATATTTCAGGATGTAATGTACTCGATTTTTGTCCTGTCTTTGTTTTGTTTGATTTGACGTTTAACGACCCCGTCAACACTGTATAGGTCATTTTGGAGACGTTGCTTCCAATTTTGTTGGACTTCTACCCGACATTGAGATGAAATGACATCCCAAGCCCTGTCGCCCAATAAAACCAATAGGGTTTATAAGCGTGGACGGGCCGACTCGCACCGCTTTGCCTGGGCAGGCTTAGATCCACTGAGCAGTTTACCAGTATTCGTGTGCGGTCGGTTTCAGCTCTGCGTGGAAGCATCATGCAGCCCATCTATTTCTTCAAGCCCCGATGGGCGGGGGCAATTGTCCTGCCTGAAAAGAGTCAAATCTCCAGCCCATTAAAACATACGACACGCACGCACGCACGTACGAAAAGAGAAAGATACTAGAAAACAAAACCTCTGTAGACAACAGTTATAGGACGTTAGCAAACAGTGTAGACCCGCATCAGACGCCATAGAACGCGACGACTGATCTGGGTATACACTGTATTCATTTATGTACAGCTTACTTTATACAAAACAAACCTGACACCCCTATGGACCACTCCAGACTTGGTAGGTTGAAGATTCCATTGTCATGCGTGGGTTAAACAATTGGGATCTGGCACCAGTCAGTCGCAGAGCTTAACAGAGAGAGAGAGAGAGAGAGAGAGAGAGAGAGAGAGGAGAGAGAGAGAGAGAGAGAGAGAGAGAGAGAGAGAGAGAGAGATTTCAGCAAAAAAAAATACCTTTGTTGTGAAACTTTATCGGGCTCATTAAGATAATGATGATTCAACTCTTATCCTGCTATTCACGACAACCTTTTTCTTTGCAAACACTGTAGAACCAGATCAGATGGCTTCTGAAGAAGCCATCTGATCAGGATCTACACTGTTTGACATTCAATTTATGAATTTGTAGTAATAAATTACATCAAGTAATCTGATAGGTTCAAAGTCAGAAATGGGTGTGGCTCAACATTCAGCAAGAGAAGGGTGAAGCAGCTGATACTGGTTGCTTTGTTTGTGTTGTTCGATTCGAGGTTTAACGTCACCGTCAACACTATTTAGGTCATTTTGGAGACGTTGCTTCCAATTTTGTTTGGACTTTTACCCGACATTGAGATGAAATGCCATCCCAAACCCTTTCGCCCGATGAAACCAATAGGGTTTATAAGCATGGGCGGTCCGACTCTCACCGCTTTGCCATGACAGGCTTAGATCCTCTAAGCGATTTACCAGCACTCGTGTGCAGTCGGTTTCAGCTCTGCGTGGAAGCATCATGCAGCCCATCTATTTCTTAAAGCCCCGATGGGTGTGGGTCGCTGGACCTGGTTGCAACGTCTGTCAAAAGATCCTATTACTTATTCCATACATTTAACATCTTCTAGCAGGTTCACTACAAAAGGAGATGTTAACACCATCGATTGTAAGTTTGCTTTTTCCATTTTTTATTTGTTATAAAATCTTTATGCACTCTAGTCAACCAGTGTAGACCCGGATCAGACTGATCTGGGTCTAGATTGCATCATGTTAAGAAGTTCATGTAATTAAAGCCCTTCTAAACCCCACTTCAGATAGAGATACAGTATTTTCTTATTACTGCTCCAAGACGTAGGTTGTGTGTACTCGTTAGAACCGCCTCAGTGAGGCGGTTCTAACGAGCATCCACAACCTGTGTTTGGAGAATGAATAGGAAAATTATTACAAGTTTTCATCAGAAAATGACCATATTTGGAGATATGAAAGATTGCACTGTGCCCCACGGGTGTATTATTATAACGACTTACGTACAGACATGCTCTGTTTAGACGAGCAGAGAGAGAGAGAGAGAGAGAGAGAGAGAGAGAGAGAGAGAGAGAGAGAGAGAGAGAGAGAGAGAAAGAGAGAGAGAGAGAGAGAGAGAGAGAGAGAGAGAGAGAGAGAGAGAGAGAGAGAGAGAGAGAGAGAGAGAAAACTGGTCGTTCCGATCATCACGCAAACATGCCTATATAGTTTTGATCCCCTTGAATTCCACTTTTATAAAATAAAACTGGGGTTTACAAGGGTAAACCTTATTTGTCTTATTTCTGCTCTAAAATATAAAGTGTGGGAACTCGTTAAAACCGCCTCGATTGAGCAGAAATAAGAAAAATATCACAATTTTTTCATCTTCTTTTTTTTTTTTTTTTATCATTTTTACGGCGGTAAACTCGTGTATTTGTATAGGCGTGTTTTCGAAATGGACAATTTTTACACCGTTTAGATTGTTAATTCGGCGTAAAGTTATCCAACCTGAATACCTCGCAGTAACATTGTTGTCGTCACATATATAGCATCCTGTTGGCCCCCGCCCATCGGGGCTTGAAGAAATAGATGGGCTGCAAGATGCTTCCACGCAGAGCTGAATCCGACCTGCACACGAGTACTGGTAAACCGCTTACTGGATCTAAGCCTGCCCAGGCAAAGCGGTGCAAGTCGGCCCGTCCATGCTTATAAACCCTATTTGTTTCATTGGGCGACAGGGCTTGAGATGTCATTTCAATGTCAGGTAAAAGTCCCACAAAATTGGAACCAACGTCTCCAAAATGATCTATACAGTGTTGACAGGGACGTAAAACCTCGAATCAAACAAAAATATAGCATCCTGCGAACAATGTATATTCTGAACTGTGTATACAAAGTTGCTTAAAAAAACATTTCGATAACACACCCGTGCGACATAATGCATTTTTCACATCTCCAAAATGGCTATCTTTCTGACGAAAATCCGTGATATTTTTCTTATTTTATACTGCAAACATAGGTTGTGGGTGCTCGTTAGAACCGCCTCATTGAGGCGGTTCTCACGAGTACCCATAACATATGTCTTGGATCAGAAATAAGAAAAATAATTTATACCGTAAACCGTTTTCGCTATATAAAGTGGGGTTTAAGGGGTGTTCATTTCACGGACTTGTTCACGGACTTGTTCACGTGATGTATAGATATTTATGTTTTACTGAGCACAAACAAAACAAAACAAGGGCATGGTGGGTTTGAGCGCTGACTCTTAATCATTAGGTCTCTCACTGCAATGGTTCGAGCCCAGCTCAGGTCACACGTGAGATGCCGAGTACTGCAACGGGATTTAGGTCACGTGGTTTTTTTCTCCGGATACTCCGGTTTTCGCCCACCTTTGATTAACGATCAGCTGGATATATCTTGAAAACACAAAAAAGAAAGAATCCTTAACGCGCCTATAAATGGAATTGGATTGGTTCCAAGCCTGGTGGTGGTTCAAATAGCACACACAATCTGATTACGTAATTTATCGTAAATTCTTACTTTTTGATTTAGAAGCCTCCGTGGTGTAGTGGTTACGCTACTCGCCTTGTAAACCAGGGATCGCAGGGCAGGATCGATCCCGGGCTTCTCCAGACTTTCGGACGAGTCTTTAAACCGAGATCCCGTCTATGACCTTAGCTGTTGGTGGGACGTAAAACTCAAACACTCACTCACTCACTTTTTGAGCCATGAAAGGCCAGAAATTTATATCTACAAAAACGGTTACTTTTTTAGTGAAATTGTGTAATATACTGTTTCCTTATTTCTACTCAAAACATGAGTGCCTGTCCTGCATTACGAAAACGCCTATACAAATACATTGTAATCTTCACCGCCAAAAAAAAGGCCCCCGCCCATAGGGGCTTGTTTTTTGTTTTGTTTGATTTGAGGTTTAACGTCCCCGTCAACACTGTAAAGTCCATAGGGGCTTGAAGAAATATATGGGCTGCATGATGCTTCCACGCAGAGCTGAATCAGGCCCGCACACTAGTACTGGTAAACCGCTTAGAGGATCTAAGCCTGTCCAGGAACCGCGGTGTGAGGCGGACCGTCCATGCTAATAAACCCTATTGGTTTCATTGGGCGACAGCTTGAGATGTCATTTCATCTCAATGTCGGGTAAAAGTCCCACAAAATTGGAAGCAACGTCTCCAAAATGACCTTTACAGTGTAGAAGGGGACGTTAACCCTAAAATCAAACAAACAAACAAATCACCGCCAAAAAAAACCCGAACATTTTAGGATAAAAAATGTATATTTTTCTTATTTCTGCTCAAAATATAGATTGTGGGTATTCGGTAGAACCGCCTCAGGTTTACTATATAAAAGTGGGGTTCAAGAGGGTCAGAATTATATAGGCGTGTTTTCGTGATGTCTACAAAACGGTTACTTTTTAGTGAAATTGTGGTATATACTTTTTCCTTATTTCTACTCAAAACATGAGTGCCTGCCCTGGAAAAGTGATGCGCGTCGGATCGTCCCTAATTACATCCCAAGCAGTTTCTTTTGGGCGGCAGGGCTTGAGATGTCATATCATTTCAATGTCGGGTACAAGATCCACAAAAATGGAAGCAGCGTTTCAAAAATGATCTAAATAGTAATGACGGGTACGTAAAACCTCAAACCAAAAATCGAAACCATGTTTATGCGTGCTCGTTAGGACCGCCTCAATGAGTCGGTTCTAACGAGCTCCCAGAACTCTTTGTCAATGAGCAGAAACAAGAAAACAGTAAACCCACTTAAACCCCAGTTTCACGTCATGAGATTTATTACTACAAAAAATGATGGTTAAAAATCAGACCATCACTTATTTCTCGAACCTCTGAGAGAGAGAGAGAGAGAGAGAGAGAGAGAGAGAGAGAGAGAGAGAGAGAGAGAGAGAGAGAGAGAGATCATACTACTTACCTACAGTATTTCTGTTATCAACTAAGAGTCGACACTTTGGTCATTTCGAATAAAAATCGCTTGAGCCAGCACTTTTTTACTTTGTGTACACAAATTAATTGATATTCTGTTTCTTGTTGTAGTGTGACAGTGCAACAGCAATTTTATTTTAATTTATTTAAAACTTTATTTTCTTTTAATTCCCTCCATTTAATAACATACATTGATAAAATGATTCGAAAACTTAACAGCTGGTCATTTTATTTTCTTACTTTGGCCAACGGGCCATTTTGTTGGATAAAATGATAAAATGTTTATTTTTACGCCACTATTTAAGATAACTATCTGTTTCCAGCCTAGGTATATGCTTGACCGCCGGGCCTTCACATTGGTAGCTAATGATAATAAGATAATTGTGATGGTGATTTGGGTAGTAGAAAAGCCAGTGTGAAAATTGCCTCTGTGGTTAATTAAGAGATGAAATTGGCGTAGGCCTACGTAAGAATATATGTAACATCTGGTCAAGCGAGCAATACAGTGGAATTCAACTATTAACACCATCTAAAATTAAGACAAATTCTGCTTTAAAAAGCTTACAGTAGAACTTTGATGGCTCGAACACCGATGGCTCGTTTACCATGGCTGCGTCGAACCGTTTTTGAGTCCCTAGGGAATTCCTCTACATAAAAAGAAGTGTGGGACAATTACGGTGATTTTCGACTTTTATCTTTCAAATGTATGCTGTGTGTACTCATTAGAATCGCCTCTATGAGGCGATTCTAATGAGTACACACAGCTCATTAGAATCGCCTCTATGAGGCGATTCTAATGAGTACACACAGCATACATTTTTATGTCCGGAAATTAATATCGTTATGCCTCCTGGCAGTTACCCTCAGTGGCTCGAACAACCCCTGTCTCGAACAGATTTTCGTGGTCCCAAAGGTGTTCGAGCCATTGAAGTTCGACTGTATTTAAAAGGTTTCAGTAATTCTTTCTTTGTGTTTCTTCAACCAGTGTCCTCTGGTCAGAGACATGGGTCTTAATATAGGAATTTTACTATATTTAAGCAAACCTCTACTAACATCGGTTATTCATATACCTCAATAACCTTAAAATACATTAATTTCCATCTACTATGTGCCAGAGGGCTTATGCATGTATGTACTCCGCATATCTTTTTATCTTCGACAGCCGTTTTGTCCGTTTTGTGGGAATGGCTTTCCGCTTGTGATTATGTTTGTTTGAATTGAGGGTTAACGTCGCGTCAACGCTGTTGAGGTCATTTTGGAGACGTTGCTTCCAATTTTGTGGGCATTTTACCCGCCATTGAGATGAAATTACATCTCAACCCCTGTCGCTTATATGTATGGACGGTCCGACTCGCACCACTTTGCCTGGTCATTGTCTTCACTTCTATTTTTCACAGGAATTTTGCTACCCATATTGCTAAAAATGTTCCGCTCAGATAAACAAAATGGCTGCCAGAGCTAAAAATAGAAAAATCTTTAAACGACAATTCCCATACTCTCAGGTCAATTTTATTCAATTTTTGTGTTTCTTTCCCTTTGGTGTCTCTGATGGGAGCTGTGGGTTAATTTTGTCGATTCCTGATCATTGCCTCTACTTCTATTTTAGACCTTCTAAACCGTTTACCAGGTCAGCTTCAGCTCTGCGTGGAAGCATCATGCAGCCAATATATTTCTCCAAGCCCCGGTGGGAGGGGGCGACCTTTCCGCTTGTGATGTTTGCATTAGGAATTAGGTTTATCAGTTACCACCTGTATACATTGCATTGCAACGCATTGACCTGATAAAGATATGCTATCTCAGGTCAAGTGAGCTTTATCTCGTCAACATGTCAACATGACATTACACTTTTATGAATGAACCGGACCACTGAAAAAATGACAAAAATGTTATTGCTACTGAGAAAAACGGAAAAATTACATGAAAAAAAAAAAAAAAAAAAAAAAAAACATCTTAGGAAACATATCGTTAGCTGATACTAAATATCGACCGCCAGAATGCTGTGATGCACTGAGGACCATCAATAACTGGTCGTAAATTGCTAATTTGAGAGTGTACAAGGGGATCAACTGATAAAGCGTTCTCGAAGCCTTGCCTGATAAACTTGATATCAAAAGACACTCACCTGTTATTCTCCATATCTCATGTTCGTGTTTCTTTCCCTTTTTTAATCATTGCCTGCACCTCTGTTGTTTTTCAAGCCATTACGATAACACAACCGTGCAACATAAGGCATTCTTTCACATCTCCAAAATGGCTACTTTTCTGATGAAAATCAGTGATATTTTTCTTATTTGTTGTGCAAACATAGGTTGTGAGTATTCGTTAGAACCGCCTCAATGCGGTTCTAACGAGTACCCACAACCTATGTTTTGGAGCAGAAATAAGAAAAATAGTGTTCACCCCACTAAACCCCAGTTTGCTTTATATAAAGTGGGGTTTAGGGGGGTGTTCATTACACGGACCTGTTCACGTGATTAATTGCACGCACAGCAGGAGAGCGCCGTTGATAGCTCGTGGCTATCCTTTGGGAGCAAAGAATACACCTGAGAACTGAAATGTATGGAGTACACGTTTTTCTGGGCCAGATTGGCCAGTTTCTGCAATGGAATCAACGGGCCTCCGTGACCTAGTGGATAAGAGCGCTGACTCTTAATCATTAGGGCTCTCACCGCTGTGGGTTCGAGCCTCGCTCGGGTCACATGTGAGACGCCAAGTTCTGCAACGGAAGGTCAGGTGGTTTTTCTCCGGGTACTCCGGTTTTCGCCCACCTCTGATTAACGATCGGCTCGATATGTGTGGAATCATCTTGAAAGGGCCGTAAAACCAAAACAAAAACAAATGGAATCAATGATCCCAAAGAATGGACACGAAAATTTAAACTACACTATGATGAAGGACAAGGAGACGTTTTACGGCCGCCACGTATCGCCATCATCCAATTATATTGGAGAGAACAACAGTTTCTGACGTCACTAAGTGATCATGTGACGTCACCTGGGTCAACATATTCATAGAGGTAGGCCTACTGTAATTTTTATATTTTTGTTTTCTGTAAATGGCTGAATCTCAGCATAGTTCATTTTTCTTTCAATAGTTCTATGTCCAAATATCAGCTGTTAGTTGATCATGTAATGTAATAAAAACCATATGTCCACACGTGTAATAAATTTCGAATGAAATGACCACTCGTGTAAGATCCTCTATTTTGCGCCACAAAATATAAATTAAGCCTTTTCTGAAAGAAAATTTAGAAGTCATTACGAAAATACGCCTATTCAAATACACTGTAAATTTTACCGCCGCAAAAAACGAAAAACTACGGAACCCGGGAAGGGACATGATTTTTTATTTTTTATAAGTTGTGCGCACAAGATAATATCTTGTTCGCACAAGATATATGTTCCGCAGACAAGATTATCTTGTGCGGACAAGATAATATCTTGTTCGCACAACTTAATATCTTGTGCGGACAAGATAATATCTTCTCTGCACAAGATAATATGTTGTCCGCACAAGCGCACAAGATAATATCTTGTGCGGACAAGATAATATGTTGTCCGAACAAGATATTATCTTGTCCGCACAAGATATTATATTGTGCGCACAACTTATAAAATAGAAAAAAATCATGTCCCTTCCCGGGTTCCGTAAAAAACTGTGATTTTTTTTTCTTATTTATGCACAAAACATAAATAGTGGGTACTCGTTCACAGCTCTGACGAGGATCTCCAATCTAATAAGAAAATGAGCCAGCGCACGACAAAACCTACAATAAGACATGTGCGCCCATCGAAGACTGAGATCATACTGCGCATCCATATACTATAACCAGAGACTTCTCTTGCTACATGAAGGAGCATCAATTGGGCTCTTAGCTATCCTTAGAGCGCACAACGAGGGTTTTTCTATGATTTGACCTACTTTTTGACCCGACATGACCCATATTCGAACTTGACTGAGATATTGTCAAGATGATAATTCTGGGCAAGTTCGATGATGATCGGACCAAAACTGGGGCCTCTAGTGTGTTCACAAGGTTTTTCTATGATTTGACCTGCAGGCCTACTATTTGACCCGACATGACCCATATTCAAACTTGACCCAGATATTGTCAAGATGATAATTCTGAGCAAGTTTGATGATGAATGGACTAAAATTGGGACCTCTAGTGTGTTCACAAGGTTTTTCAACAAACTGACCTACTGACCTTCTTATTGACCAGACATGACCCAGATTCGAAATTAATCGAGACATGGTCAAATGATCATTTTGAGCAAGTTTGATGATGATCGGACCAAAACTGTGGCCTCAAGTGTGTTCAGAGGGTTTTTTCCTATGATTTGACATACTGACCTACTTTATGACCCGACATGACCCATATTCGAACTTGATTGAGATATTGTCAAGATGATCATTCTGGGCAAGTTCGATGATGATCGGACCAAAACTGTGGCCTCTAGTGTGTTCACAAGGTTTTTCTATGATTTGACCTACTGACCTACTTTATGACCCGTATTCGAACTTGATCGAGATATTGTCAAGATGATCATTCTGGGCAAGTTTTATGATGATCGAACCTAAACTGTGGCCTCTAGTGTGTTCAGAAGGTTTTTCTCTGATTTGACCTACTGACCTACTTTTTGACCCAACATGACCCATAATCGAAGTTGACTGAGACATTGTCAAGATGATTATAATTATAATAATAAGTATATTACATTTTGTAAATTATTCTTTGAGAAGAAACTGAAGGGAGTGGCGCCCCTTGCCTCCCCAGCTAAGATTTCTTGTCAGTTTTTCACTACAGAATTTTGTTGCAGAGATCATTTATGCACAGTCGAATGATAGCTTGTACCTTTTTTCTGGAGTGGAAATGATCTCTGTGTTTATGAAATAATTTAACAAAAATATTTCCAATTTCACTTTTTCACTTACCGTGTATATCAATTCATTTAACATGTAAACTATAGAATAAATATCATAGTAGCATGCCCAGCTTGCATCTGTGTAGTGGGCTATCATTTTTGAGCACTCAAATTCCAAGAGCATGGCCAAATATAAGTTTTCTATCAAAAAACAAAACTTGAATTGATAACATGGAAAATAGTTGACTGTGTTTTCTTTCTTGAACCTATGGATAGTTGTTTAGATACTGAACTTGTCTTTCCCGTCAAACAATTGTATTATCTTAACCCACCACTCTAAGGTTCCAAAATGTCAAAGCACAGTAAACAATTTTAGTCTGAGTGAGAATAGAAGTACAACTTTTTCCTTTTCTTTTACAGATAATTATATAAACAGAGATTGTTTTGCTCTGCTTTGGTATACTATATCTAACCTGGTGCTGAGGGCTTTTGTAACCTCTGCTTATATTCTTTCACAAACTAACATGTTGCTTGTGGAACACTTGTGAATGATATACTTTCATAATCATGAGCTGCAGCAAACAGACAAAATTCAACAAAGACTGGATTAAAGACCCAGCATTCTCTGGTTGGGTTGGGACTGACCCATAGTCGGACACTATAGCTCGCTGTATGTTATGTGGATACAGTTTTGAATTAGGTAATATGGGGAAGAAATCTCTAGTCAGCCTTGCACGTGGCAAAAAACACCAATTAAAATGTTAGTTGTCAGTCAAAGTGAAACAGGAAGCAAAACCTCTGGACTTGCATTTTGGAAGGTTGTACCTTCCAGCATTGTAGTAGAGAATGATAAGCCTTTAAATACAACAGAAATTGTAGTGCCTCCGCCACCACCTCTGCCACCGGCACAGTCACAAAAAGCCTCAACCTCTGGAATGATTTCAAATTATGTTGTGCGGGATGAAGTTTTAACAGCAGAGATTTTATGGGCTATGAAGACAGTTGTAAGCCACTACTCTGTCAATTCAAGTGAAAAAACAAGTAACCTGTTCCAGAAAATGTTCCCAGACAGTGCTATTGCAAAAAAGTTCAAATGTGGAAAAACCAAATGTGCTTATTTCATCCAGTTTGGTCTTGCCAACTTCTTCAAGGAGGAGCTTGGTTCCAAAGTTCTCAAACCTGGAGCAGTGTTTGTGGTGTGCTTTGATGAGTCCCTAAACAAAGTACTTCAGGAGGAACAAATGGACCTATTCCTTAGGTTTTGGGACAGTGAACTAAATAAGGTGGTTACACGTTAATTTGACTCTGTTTTCGTGGGTCACACAATATCTGAAGATCTTCTGATGAAATTCAATGAAGCACTCTCAGAGCTGAATATGTCAAACATGTAACAGATTTCCATGGCTTGACCAAATACCAATTGGAAGTTCTATGACACTTTTGTTCAGAAACGACAAGAGTCTTACGCGGACATTCCGATGTTAGTCAACATTGGATCTTGCGGTCTCCATGTAGTTCATGGAGCATTCAAGTATGGAGCCAGTAAAACAGGGTGGAAATTGGATGGCATCATGAGAGCAGTTTATCACTGCTTCAATGACACACCTGCCAGAAGGGAGGACTACCTGGTAGCAAATAAGGGAAATGAACAGTTTGCCTTACAGTTTTGTAGTACCGGTCCCGATAGCTCAGTTGGTAGAGTGTCCGCTCCGGGGAACGGGAGGTCACGGGTTCGATCCCGGGCCGCGACATACCAAAGTCGTTAAAAATGGTACTAGCTGCTCCTTGCTTGGCACTCAGATTTACGGGGTAGCGCTAGGATTTGTCGACGCAGTGTCAGGATAATGTGACTGGGTGTGGTATCGTGTAATGTGTCTGGGACATGACACTCTAGTGAGGCAGCACTATAAAAGTGAGCATTGAGCTCCGTGTCGCAACCAGACGCCGTCGTGATATGACTGAAAAATTGTTGAAAGCGACGTTAAACCCGAATTCACACACACACACACACACACACACACACACACACACACACACACAGTTTTGTAGTATCAGATGGTTGGAAGATGTTCCAGTCGCTTACAGGGCAATCAAAATATAGCCCAATATAAAGACATACATTTTAGCCGAGCAGAAATTAAGCAAAAGTCAGCAGCCAAAATGTCAGTCATACATAAACTTGACAGAGTATTCACAAGACCAGCCGGTGCCAGCAAAGTTACTTTTCTTTATAACTATTGCCAAGATACTGGTACCTTTCTTGGAACTCTTTCAAACCGACAAACCCATGGTGCCATTCTTGTGTAGTGGACTTGAAAATATCATGTCAAACTTACTTTAAAGGTTTGTAAAGAAACAGTGTCTAGAAACTGCAACAAATGAGTCTAAAATAGATGTTTTTAAGAAAGACAATCTTGTTTCACCAGATAAGGTAGATGTGGGATTTGCTGCGAAACAGGTAGTAGACACTGTTCTTAAGGAGAACAAAGCAAGTCCTCTTCGTGTACTGGAATTCCAGAAAGAATGCATAACATTTCTCCAGCAAATGGTTGGAAAGCTGCAAGAAAGATGTCCTTTAAAATATGCTACTGTAAGGACAATGAACTCTCTTGACCCTGCTCTCATTGGTGGTGATCCAGAGAAAGCTGTAGAAAAGATGGGCAGCATTTTGCAGAAACTGCTGAATAATAAATGGCTGACAGTAAGCACATGTGAAGTATGTCTTCAGGAGTTTAAACAGTGGATCAGAGAGGTAGCAAAAGAGGGAAGTGAGCAACTGCCCTCCTTTGACAAGACAAAGGATAGACTAGATGAACTGTACTACAGTCTGATGGGAGTAAATGAGAAGTACGAGTCCTTGTGGGAGATTGTTAAGATGGTGTTGATGATTTCACATGGTCAGTCAACAGTAGAGAGGGGTTTCTCCACAAACAAGGATATACTGAAAACAAACATGGGTAAGGAAACCTTGAAAGCATTCAGAAACGTTTATGATGGACTTGTGAATGCTCCTAAAGAGTGTAATGTAGACAAGCAAACAAGTGAGAAAGAGAAAGGTTATCAGCTTGATGTTTCACAAATAACAGTGACAAAAAGATGATGGAAGCATGCAGAAATGCTAGGAAAAAGTATGATGCATATTTAGAAGAAGAAAAAAGGAATACGGTAGCTAGTATTGAAGAAACAAGGAAAAAACGGTTCGAGAACAACTGACATCATTGAAAGGGAAGAAAAGGAAATTGGAGTCCTCTGCTGAAAATCTGTTGAAAGAAGCAGATGATCTAGCTCAAGAGGCAGAGAAAAAATGAAATGGGACCTGGTAACAAAGTCCAATGCCTTTAGAGAAAAGGCAAAGGAAATGAAAAAGCAAGTTGAACAAACTGGAAAGGAAATAGAGACTCTGGAGAAGACACTGAAAAAGATGTAAACTGTAAACTAAAACTGCACATCAGATTGTGTGTGTGAAACATGGACTATAGTGTATATATGTTTTTTTCCTTATGGTCAGCATTTGCGTCCGATCCAGCAGCACAATTTTGTTCAAATGTAAAAAAGTGGACTGTTTAGAAGTATTAGTCTAGAATTTCATAGTTAGTTTTGTTAGAAGTTTAGAGGTATTGCATGTTGCATACTAATATGTTTCTGCTAGTTGGTCATGGACATGTTTCATTTCATGTTATGGTACATAATTATGGTATGGTATGGTAAGGAACAAAATTTCAAACAATGTATATATCACTAATTGGTACCATTAATGTTACTACAGTGTACGTTTCACTCTTCAGCCCAAATGATAAATAGAGAATACCAGGTTGGTGTCTTTTGATATCAAGTTTATCAGGCAAGGCTTCGAGAACGCTTGTAGAATCGCGAGGCTTGCCGAGCGATTCTACATGCGTTCTCGAAGCCGAGCCTGATAAACTTGATATCAAATGACACGAATCTGGTATTCTATTTATCAGTTTATCCCCTTATACACTCTTAAATTAGCAATTTACGGTCAGTTATTGACGGTCCTCAGTGCGTCCAAGCATTCTGGTGGTCGATATATTTAGTATCAGCTGACCATGTTTTTCTTATGATATTTTGTTTTCAAGTAATATTTCCATTTTTCCCTGTTACAATAACATTTTTTGTCATTTTCCCAGTAGTCCGGTTCATTCATAAAAGTGCAATGTCACGTTGACGTGATAAAGCTCACTTGTCCTGAGATAGCATATCTTTATCAGGTCAATGCGTTACAATGCAATATATACAGGGGGTAACTGATAAATATGTCATTTGTAGGGTTTGTTCTGCCTCATACTGAGAAGGACCATCCAAACAGAGTTAAGTTTTAGCTTCTTTATCAAGTTTATGCATCTGGTATGGTATGTGGTATATGTAAGATTTGGAGCTACACAACATAGCCTACTTCTGTACCATACCAGTTTAATGCAGTATGCCTAGGTCATGGTGTTTGTTGTATAACCTGTGAGTCATTTCTGAAAAGTGTTAGCACATGTATTCTAATTTTCAGTACTGTTGGCTGTGGTTTCTTGAATGCTTTGTAACACTTGACCTTCTGTTGTGTTTATTTGGCCTTGCCCTTTAGCTCTGTATTTCTACAAATCAGTAGTAGTCAACATCTCTAACCCATAATTAAGTATCGTATGCACAAATTAATATATAAAATATGTCAAGCAAACTTACTGTACAACTTTCACATGCATGGGTTAAGTCTGATACTAAGACTTTTGTATTTATTGTTAGTTCATTCAATTTCATTCTCTCCTTTTATACGAGTAGCTAGTTGTTCTATGAATTTAACTCTGTGGATCTGGGCTTTGTGTATTAGCATGCAAAAACAGACCAAATACAAGCTAACATATATATGTCAGTGCAAATTTAGAATACTTAAACACGTTTGTATATATTACATTTTAAAGTACATACTTATGAAGAGATATTTGTTTTAGATTAGCTTGTATTTTGTCCATTTTGGCATGCGTCTAACTTCAAGCACCACATCCAACAGTGTATATTACTTTTTTAAATACATGTACATGTATGAATGTATCAAAAGAAGAATAGACAACAATATCCAACAAACACAAACAAACAAAAAAAAATTAAAATATAGAGAGTAATAAAATGGTAATTGGTAGTGCAAAAGGTGGTAAAGGTTGGCTATAGGGGAGGAGGAAGCCAACAGATCTCTTTGTATTTGGACATGCATTTCATTTCAAGGATTTCATCCAACAATACAAATGACTTATGTAAATACGTGTACATGTATGTATGTGTTTAGAAAAAAGAAAAATAGAAAATAAATTCAAAGGGAAAATACAAACATAAAAAACAAAGCAAACAAAAACATATTTAAATAGTAAGACAATTACAGCTGGTATTGTAAAAAGGAGGAAAGGGTTGGCTGTAGGGGAGGAGGAGGCCAACAGATGTTAGAACTTAATGCGCAAAATATCAAAAACCTTGGTCAGGGAAATTTGAATTTAGTCAGAGAAAGTCAGGGAAAAGTCAGGGAATTTTGCTTTACTCGAATTGTGGACACCCTGCCAGGATAAGTTGTACAATTCAGTATGTCGCTTAAACCCTATCGGCAGTAGGGCTTGAGATGCCATTTTATCTTTGTATCGAGTAAAATTTTGTTTGATCTGTGGTTTAACGTCCCCGTCAACACTGTATATGTCATTTTTGAGACGTTGCTTCCAATTTTGTGGGACGTTTACCCGACATTGAGATGAAATGACATCTCAAACCCTGTCGCCCAATGAAACTAATAGCTGACCGTTCCAAAGCGGTTCTTCTGTCGCGGTTTATTTTTGTTATGGTTTGTCTTTGGGTGTTTGTGTCGCTTATATTATTTTATTCTGGATAGCCTATTGACCATTTTGGTGGAAAGTAACTGTCCTTTTTGCTTTCCGCTATTGATGTTTCCATTAGGTCTGTTGTTTCATGTTTGTGTTTCTTTCCCTTTGGTGTCTCTGATGGGAGCTGTGGTTTGATTGTATCGATTCCTGATCATTGCCCCCACTTCTATTTTTATAAGCATATGGACGGTCTCACTAGCACCGCTTTACCTGGGCAGGCTTAGATCCTTTAAGCGGTTAACCAGTAGATTCAGCTCTGCGTGGAAGCATCGTGCAGCCAATCTATTTCTTCAAGCCCCGATGGGCGGGGGCGCGTATCGAGTAAAAGCCCCAAAAGATCGGAAGTAACGACACCAAAATTACCTAAATAATAAAGCTTCAACACAAACAAAAAGACATTCATCTAAAAATACTTCATGCCGATGAAACCTATTGGCCATTTTGTGGGAAAGTAACTGTCCTTTTGTCTTTCCGCTATTGAAGTTTCCAGTAGGGTCTGTTGTTTCATGTTTGTGTTTCTTTCCCTTTGGGGTCTCCGATGGGAGCTGTGGCTTAATTCCTGATCATTGCCTCCACCTCTATTTTTCATTTTAAGAAAAGTGTACTATTGCAGATTTTGTCTCATCACGAAAACACGTCTATATGATTTTGACACCCTCAATTGTAAAACTCGGCTTTACAGGGGTATACATTATTTTTCTTATTTCTGCTCAAAAACATAGATTGTGGGTACCCGTTAGAATCGCCTCGTGAGAACGCAGCGTCTAATAAGGGTCTACACTGTTTTCATTATGTACAAGAACTAAAGGATATGCCGAAACAGTCCAAGCCCCGTCCACGATCATTTTCACAGCCTGCACTCAGAAAATCGGCCAACCAGTGCTGTCAGTATATAAGAATCTTATATGGGTGTGAGGGGTGGATTGAAAAATCCGTCCCGAGGGACACTGTCCGGCATCACGAGGCTTGCCGAGTGATGCCGGACAGTGATCCCGAGGGACGGATTTTTCTATCCACCCCTCACACCCATATTGGATTCTTTTTCTTGCATACCTTCCATTTCTATTGCGAATTTTAATGCTGCTGTCACTTCGGTTACCGACGTCCGCCATTTTGTGATGACACAACAGGAATGTTTAGTGACGTCACGCATGACGACACCGCGCATGAGGTTGTAATCAACCAGTGCATTTATCAAACACGCGATTATATTCTATTTGGGGTCGGAACACCAGGGTCAGAACATAAATTTCTATCCCAGGGTAAAATCACGGATTTCCTTGTCTGGTGTGCAAGAAATTTGATTCTCACCCTTTTGTTTCTGGAGTGCACTCTTCCATCACTGAAGTTAGGCACGTCCATTTTACTAAATAGGGCGTCTTGCTGAATTGTAAGCAATATATATCCCGATAAGATGGCTCAGAGCCATCACATCAGGATCTTCACTGTTTGCATATTAAAGTATCTGAACCGGGCTTAAGGGTTGTAATGGGATAACCTTTGTGACATGCTTAATTGATATTACGCAGTAACATGCACTGGAATCAAAATAAAAAGGGATAATTTGAAACCGTAGATTGTACATTCTATTTCGGCGCCATATACATTTTTTTGCCAGTGAAACATTCTGACCTACATGTAACATCGATAAAATTAGCGCGATTTAGTATTTTCTATTAATAACCATCCATAATCAGTGATAGTCACGTGGACAACAGCACGAATTCAGTTTCTGTCCTTTATAACTTTGCGTCGATTGTACAGCAATCGGCCCAAAAATCGTGAATGTAATACGTTTCAAATATAATCCTGCATTTGTGCTAATTTATTATCAATTTGAAATATTAAACTCGTTGAAGAAAAGGGATATTTTAATATACTCGAAGATGCCTCGCATTTTATCCATGTTACTCATCTCGTTTAATAAATTCAATAATACTTGTAGGATCCTCTCTGTACATAATGATGCCATGCCCTGTTTTATCATTAGAATCAGGCGATTCCAACGAGTACATCTAGTGTTTCTAGAGTTCGAATAGATATCCATAAATAGAAGTGGAATCGATACAATTAACCCACAGCTCCCAGCAGTGACACCAAAAGGAAAGAAACACAAACATGAAATAACTAGATCCTAATGGAAACATCAATAGCGGAAAGCCAAAAGGACAGTTACTTTCCCATAAAATGGCCAACTGGCTGTCCAAAACAAACTAATATAAGCGAAACACACACTCAAAGACAAACCATAACAAAAATAAACAGCGACAGAAGAACCGCCCCGGAACGGCTAGCGAAACAAACTCCACCGGGGTACGCAGCTCAATCCTCTCCCCTACTTCCGTCGCGATTTAGACAATAATTTGAAGGCTTAAAGAACGAAGAAAAGCAATTGTAAATGCAATCCCATAACGTGTTCTTGTTGTGCCTCTTCACCTGGCGTTGTAATTAACACTTAGTGGCTCAAACTACCCCTCACTAGAACAAAATTTATCCCATATATGCCTAGCGGCCGCTTTTTGAAGGAACATCAGATCTTTTTTCTATATCGTTTGTCGTAAATATGTTCGATAGAAGTGTTTGTCTTTCAAAACCAACTTGCGAAAATGTCATCTTCTAATGGGTTTTCGGTTGAAATGCGCCAGTCCGCTTAACACGGAAAATCGTTCTATTTCTTAATTTCCAGGGTACACGTTTGTTGGTTGGACGTAAATCTCAAACACTCACTCACTCAAGGGTACATGTTTAACGCGAATCACCTGTCATTATCAGGACTGCTAAACCCAAACAGAAATAAAAACAAATGCCATCTGCTAGTGATGATTAGCGCTTGGAGGTTCATTCACGGTTATATTGACTTTTTATTGATGCGATACGAGTATTGGGCCGGCGACTGAAAAAACCTATAAAGGTAAAACTTTAGCGGCAATAAAAGACCGATCAGCCTGCGTATAAACGCGGTCTCATACGCTTTTCGCACCAGTCTTCTATAAATTCACACGTAGATCCCCCCCCCCCCCCCCCCCCCACAAAACAATCATCCAGATTAGCTTAATAATCTGGCTGATTTTATTCACGTTTAAATGTGCCATGACTCTCAAATATAATTGTGTCCGTTCAGGGTTTATGAAGTGTCCAACGGACATAAATCAAGTTGACCTTAGACTGTGGCTATCAAAAAAGGCAATCACTGATCATACGTCACACTTCAGTTGTGTCTGTTCCTGAACTGTAAGCTTAGACATTGATCATATGTTTTGCGGCGTCTGATCCGGATCTACCCTGTTGGCAAAAAACCAAACGGCCTTAGTTTTTATCCGTGTTTGGACTCAAATGAATCGTCTCAAAGAGACCTACACGATCAAACCATTCAAATGTGGCCGGAGTATCTCCCTTGGTGGTTCAAATTATCTCCTTTTGGGTAATCTTTAAATGGCTCTATTTCCCTTATGCCTGAACCGACTTGGGTGATCTGGGTATCAAACGAGTTGTCTAACAGAGACCTACACGATGAAGTCATTCCACTGTGGAGAAATTATCTCCCTTGGCGGTTCAAATTATCTCCCTTCGGGTAATCTTGAAATGGCTCTATTTCCCTTATGCCTGAACCGATTTGGGTGATCTTGGTATCAAACGAATTGTCTAAAGGTCACTTACGCGACGAAATCATCGGAACCGTGACCAAAATGCGTGAAATCGCTTTTTACTCTCTATAGAATGGCTCGAAATTGACACGTTACGTCTCATTTGAAAGGTATACTAAGTACTGGTGATGAACTCACCGATCGCATCACGTGAACACCCCATTAAATCCCTACTTTTTATAGAGAAATCTGGGTGTACATTATTGATTCTTATTTCTGCTCCAAGACCACAAAGAGGCGGTTCTAACGAGTACCCACAACCTATGTTTGCAGTATATAAAAAAAAAATATCATGGATTTTCTTAAAAATGTCGTCATATTTGGAGATGTGAAAAATGTCGCACGGGTATGTTATGGTAATGCGAACAATGAAACATCAAGTGTTTGAGGTTAGACCACGCACACTCATACATACATACATACATACATACATACATACATACATACATACATACATACATACATACAAAACCTCATGAAATCAGAAAGAAAAACCTATACTTGTATCAGTTTAATATGATTGTAATACATGCAAAGTATATTCAGGCACTTTAGCTCAGTCGGTAGAGCACCTGTCTGATAAGCAGGGGGTCATAGGTTCGAGACCTACACGATTAAATCATTCAACTGTGGAGGAATTATCTCCCTTGGCGGTTCAAATCTAGGTGAAATGAAGCCAAATTTACAAAAAAAATGTCAATTTCGCTTGGTTTTGGCATATAATATAAACTAATGTACGTAAGACTGAATATAAATGCTTTTCAGCTAATGCTAGCCCTGTTTATCAATAAAAATACTAACACTTTGCATGTTCTTTGAATGCCATGTAGCCATGTGTATCCTTTTTCATTCTAATAAATTGTCCCAACCATAACGGTTCCTACCCTGCATGTACTTGTAGCTCATTAATTCAGAGTTCAAATGACTAGCACCTTAATATTTCCTTTAATTATTTTCCTGAGACATCAGTAGTCATTTAGATTTCAGGAAATAAACAGTATGTGGGGAAGGATCGTTTCTAGGGGTCATCATTGAACTGTCCCAACCATAACGGTTTTTGTCCCAACCATAACGGCATTTCGTTATTTCAATTTTTTTTTCAATAATTTCTTTTGGCCCCAGACTTGTTTTGACAGACATTATTTTATGATCAAAGTTTGAAAACTTTTCAAAGTATACTGCTTCTGCTACTTATATTCCCATGGCTAAACACAAAAAGTATTTTTCTTGTAACACTATTAGAAAAAGTGTACCTGTTTTTGAAAAAAATAAATAGTGAACCGTATAAATACGCAAGCATACACAAATGCACATCCGTACACATATACACCTCACAAACGCATGCACACATCCGCACATTGCCGAAACTTATAAGAGAAGGGCTACATACATACATACATACATACATACATACATACATACATACATACATACATACACTCATTCATACATACATACAGTCGTCCCATTGTTACGTTTTTAGTCTCCGAGCATTCAGTAAGCATCCAGACAAATATGATACAGTGAGAATACAGTAGGGAAACAGTCACGACTTTAGTGTTTCAATATTTGTACATAGCATTTTCATTTTCACAGCTGCAAAAGGATCCTACTCAGCGGCAGATTCTAAAGTCGGCTAAAACTTTAAGAATACAGCATGGCATGAATGTCGACGAATCCATCCAGCAAGCCGTAAAACTCATTTATTCGCCAGCGTTTGGCCAGACCATGTCTTGACAGAAAACGATGAAGAACAGGAATCTGATGACGAATGAAATATACGTAAGAAGGGTAAAGCATCGATATATTTTGAGAACAAATGGTACCAACACTTCAAAGACTTGTGCGAGTGCTACGTTCATCCCGATTACATGGCGCGTTATTTCGTCGGTAGAGGTAGAAGAAACCGTCTTCTACAGGAAATGGAAGATCCAAGGCGAAAAGAAATAAAAATGCGGGAACAGCAAGAACCCGTGGTGAAATTGGTCTCTCCCGTGGCTCAAGAGATTGAAATGGCAAATAAAAATCAAAAATGAGTTACTTTAAGAGCAATGAAAACATTCATAAGAAAGAAGATGGGCCATACTACGTAGTTTCGGCTAATAAAGCCTCATCAGTGACCCTGTAATGATCCGGCAAAGAAAGCCAGTGGAAACATACTGCAATTTTGCGAATTTCGAATAGGCAGTGGATACAAAGACTGATATAAATCAAAATGGGGTCAACATAATTAAAAACCTGTCTAGAATATGAGTCTTAACCAATAATTTATTTCTGATTTCTCAGAATATTTACGCTGATGTCAAAGGACCAAAAGTAAAATATAAACTGCACTATGGTTGATGTACGGGGAAACGTTTTACGGCCGCCACACGGCACAGCAGTGAAGGCAAATAAAAATCAAAAATGAGTTCCTTTAAGAGCAATGAAAACATTCATAAGAAAGAAGATGGGCCATACTACGTAGTTTCGGCTAATAAAGCCTCATCAGTGACCCTGTAATGATCCGGCAAAGAAAGCCAGATCTAGTACGATTATAAAGGAGCATAAGGGCGAGACCTCTGCTTGTAAGAAACACGGCACTGCAGTGAAGGCAAATAAAAATCAAAAATGAGTTCCTTTAAGAGCAATGAAAACATTCATAAGAAAGAAGATGGGCCATACTACGTAGTTTCGGCTAATAAAGCCTCATCAGTGACCCTGTAATGATCCGGCAAAGAAAGCCAGATCTAGTACGATTATAAAGGAGCATAAGGGCGAGACCTCTGCTTGTAAGAAACCAAGAGTAAAAAACGGGCAGTTGGTAGACTGAACAAAATTTAAATATTAAGCGACGATGAACAGTGATCAATTGACTCGTATTCTTTCTGGATATCCCGTGACTGTCTGCGCAGCGGACCAAATTAAAAAAAAACGAAGAGGAAGGTTCGTCATTTCCAACACATCTACCAGTTATCAAAGAGGGAAACACTGTGTAACATTTTATTTTCCCAAACACGGACCGTACGAATTTTTCGACTCAGTAGGAAACGATCCTAGAAGCTATGGCGTTGGATTTGAAGAGGTACTCAATAAATCCTACCTAATGAACAATAAACAGCTTCAACAATCTAGTTCTAACGTATGCGGACTATACTGCGCATACTATGTGATGGCGAGATCTCGAGGTAAAACCATGCAAGACATTATCAAAGAATTCAACCCACACCAGAAGAAGTTCAACGACCACCGGATTGTGTCTAAAATGAACAGAATGCTTAGAAGAAGACATTTATAATGTGTAATTAACCACTATGTCGTAGATAAATAAATGCGAAAAATATACTTTTGTTTTGCAATCATTTCTATCCTAACACTCTCAAAATAGAATTGAAGGCAATGATCAGGAATCGATACAAGTAGCCAACACCCACTTGAGATGCTCAGGAATGACCTCGTCCCCGTATTGTCAATTATATTTTTCATGACCTCGCTAGTGGCTTGGGGTTAAAATACAAGGAAGACAAGTACTGTTCCAAGTCTGACATGTTTTATTGTAAACATATAAATACATATACACATTCTTACAAATTTACAATGCAATACAATTTACAATATAACGCTATATGAATGTTCACATGGGTTCGTTTCTGTTATCTCTCCAGTTTTGAAAGTGTTTTGGATCCATTGTTCTCACAAAATTATCAGATCCTGTCCCGAAACCGCCTAAGGTCGCATTTGATCCGAACATGAACCCTGTCTGTCTTTGAGGCGGTGCCCCGACCATCTTGATGTATGTACAATTCGGTGACCATTTGTAGTGTTCTTTGATGGCGTCATCATCTTGCTCCCAAGAGTTGAGTTTTACGTAACAACTGAAGCATGACCAACACATACACCGCCACAGCCACCACCACCACAGCCACCAACACCACCACAGCCACCACCACCAGCACCACAACACCACCACCACCACCACCACCACCACATCCACCACAACCACCACCACCACAGTCACCACTAATAACCAGTGCATCTCCTTTCAATTTGTTTGATAATGCTACTGGTCCCAAATATTCGATATGCGAAATTCTCTTTCATTTCTGCGTCTCCATAAATTTCTTTCTGGTTTAATTTTGAAACGAAACAAAAAAACTTAGTCTCTCGTAGATTGTAAAAAAAAAATATTCAGCCCGAAAAGGGCTCGAACCTATGACCTCCTGCTTATCAGACAGGTTCTAGATACCGACTGAGCTAAAGTGCCTGAATATACTTTGCATGTATTACAATCATATTAAACTGATACAAGTATAGGTTTTTCTTTCTGATTTCATGAGGTTTTGTATGTATGTATGTATGTATGTATGTATGTATGTATGTATGTATGTATGTATGTATGTATGTGTGTATGAGTGTGCGTGGTCTAACCTCAAACACTTGATGTTTCATTGTTCGCATTACCATAACATACCCGTGCGACATTTTTCACATCTCCAAATATGACGACATTTTTAAGAAAATCCATGATATTTTTCTTTTTTATACTGCAAATATAGGTTGTGGGTACTCGTTAGAACCGCCTCTTTGTGGTCTTGGAGCAGAAAAAAGAATCAATAATGTACATCCAGCTTTCTCCATAAAAAATAGGGATTTAATGGGGTGTTCACGTGATGCGATCGGTGTGTTCATCACCAGTACTTAGTATACCTTTCAAATGAGACGTAACGTGTCAATTTCGAGCCATTCTATAGGGAGTTTAAAGCGATTTCACGCATTTTGGTCACGGTTCGATGATTTCGTCGCGTAAGTGATCTTTAGACGATTCGTTTGATACCAAGATCACCCAAATCGGTTCAGGCATAAGGGAAATAGAGCCATTTAAAGATTACCCAAAGGGAGATAATTTGAACCGCCAAGGGAGATAGTTCTTCCACAGTTGAATGATTCCATCGTGTAGGTCTCTTTTAGAGAATTCGTTTGATACCCAGATCACCCAAATCGGTTCAGGCATAAGGGAAATAGAGCCATTTAAAGATTACCCAAAGGGAGATAATTTGAACCACCAAGGGAGATACTTCGGCCACAGTTGAATGGTTTGATCGTGTAGGTCTCTTTAAGGCGATTCATTTGAGTCCAAACACGGTCCCCTTCGGATAAAAACGAAGGCCGTTTGGTTTTTTGCCAACAGGGTAGATCCGGATCAGACGCCGCAAAACATCTGATCAGTGTCTAAGCTTACAGTTCAGGAACGGACATATCTGAAGTGTGACGTATGATCAGTGATTGCCTTTTTTGATAGCCACAGTCTAAGGTCAACTTGATTTATGTCCGTTGGACACTTCATAAAACCCTGAACGGACACAATTATATTTGAGAGTCATGGCACACTTAAACGTGAATAAAATCAGCCAGCTTATTAAGCTAATCTGGATTATTGTTTTGGGGGATCTGCGTGTGAATTTATAGAAGACTGGTGCGAAAAGCGTATGAGACCGCGTTTATACGCAGGCTGATCGGTCTTATATTGCCGCTAAAGTTTTACCTTTATAGGTTTTTCAGTCGCCGGCCCAATACATGTATCGCATCAATAAAAAGTCAATATAACCGTGAATGAACCTTCAAGCGCTAATCACCACTAGCAGGTGGCATTTTTTCTTTATTTCTGTTTGGGTTTAGCAGTCCTGACAATGACAGGTGATTCGCGTTAAACATGTACCCTTGAGTGAGTGAGTGTTTGAGTTTTACGTCCTACCAACAAACGTGTACCCTGGAAATTAAGAAATAGAACGATTTTCCGTGTTAAGCTGACTGGCGCATTTCAAGCTAAAACCCATTAGCAGATGACATTTTCGCAAGTTGGTTTTAAAAGACAAAGACTTCTATCGCACATGTTTACGACAAACGATATAGAAAAAAAAACTGATAAAAATGTCAGATGGCTCAAAACATAGATTGTGGGTACTCGTATAACGACGCAGTCCTTGTCACATTTTATATAAGAGAGAGAGAGAGAGAGAGAGAGAGAGAGAGAGAGATGCATCTTTTTGGCTGATAGGTACCTATATCGACCCCCGCCCATTGGGGCTTGAAGAAATAGATGCTTCCAGGCAGAGAGTACTGGAAAAACGCTTAGCCCAGGCAAAGCGGCGCGAATCGGCCCGTCCATGAATCCTATTTGCAGGGCTTGTCGTTTCATCTCGGGCCCCACAAAAATGACATAGTGTTGCCGGGGACGTTAAACAAACATGCACAGTCCGATTTTTATATCAATAATCTCTCTCGGTTCATCATAAAAAATCACCGATTTTGCCATCTAGGTATTGTATGAATTTAACGGCGTTCGTAAAACTCTTAGACGGGTGCCAGGGCTTTTGTTTTCACATTTTAGTGCCTCCTCGGAACAATAGAGACGGAGCAGCTGGGTTTTGAAGAGGCCTTTTGTTTAAATTTTAGTACCTTCTTCGAACAATAGAGACGTGGCAAAGGTCATCCAATATGGCCGACGCGCCAACGCGTCGTGGCGTCATCCCCGCGCATGCGCAGTCCAAGGGGTTAAACCGACCCCATTACTACTCACAAGGTCCCGTAGACTTACAATGGGAAAATGCTTGTCATCACCGTAGCGCCTTCAGTTTTGGTCGGATCTTTCTGAAACTTATATGTAAGGTGGCTGGGGTTATTCACTCGGACGAGGTCGAAAACCGGCCAAGTCGGCCTATTAATCATAGAGTTACGTCCCTTGATCGCTGAAAATGCCTATTTTGACCTTGTCATCACCATCGCCCCTTCAGCTTTGATCGGATCTTCCTGAAACTTACATACAAGTAAGTCAGGGTTAAAAGCTCGGATGAGTTCGAAAACTAGCGATGTCGGTCAATTACTTACGGAGTTATGTCCCCTAATTTGCTGAAAATGCTTATTTACCGTAACCCCTTCAATTTTGATCGGATCTTCTTGAAACTCACAAATAAGTAAGTCAGGGATAAAAGCTCGGAAGAGTTCGAAAACTGATGAGGTCGGTCTATATATCATGGAATTACGTCCCCTTGATTGCTGAAAATACCTATTTTTTACCTTGTCATCACTGTAGCCCCTATCGGGGCTTGAAGAAATAGATGGGCTGCATTATGCTTCCACGCAGAGCTGAAACCGACCTGCACACGAGTACTGGTAAACCGCTTAGAGGATCAAAGCCTGCCCAGGCAAAGCGGTGCGAGTCGGCCCGTCCATGCTTATATACCCTATTGGTTTTATTGGGCGGCAGAGCTTGAGATGTCATTTCATCTCAATGTCGGGTAAAAGTCACACAAAATTGTAAGCAACGTCTCCAAAATGACCTATACAGTGTTGACAAGGACGTTAAACCTCAAATCAAACAAACAAAGCCCCTTCAGTTTTCATCGAATCTTCTTGAAACACACATGTAAGTAAGTAAGGGATAAAACCTCGACAGAGTTTAAAAAATGGTGAGGTTGGCATATATTTCAGAGTGTTATGTCCCCCTTGATTTCAGAAAATGCTTATTTTTGTCTCATAGGTACGTCCATATGTACTTTTGTCATCGCTCCAGCGCCTACATTTCACGACCGATTTTAATATAACTTCATACAAATGTTTCTTATGACAATATCTCTAGCAAGGTCGACTTTCAAGTTCGTGTCCTCAAGGTCAGACTGGCTATTTTTAGAAAAAAAATACTTTGTCATCACTCTAGCGCCTACATTTCTTCATTGATTTCAATATAAATTCACATAAATGTTCCTTGTAACATAATCTCGAGCGGGTTGGACTATCAAGGTCGTGGCCTCAAGGTCATTGTCACTGCGGCTATTTATTAGAAAAACTTTGTCGTCGCTCTAGCACCTACATTTCTCGACCGATGTCAATATAACTTCACACAGATGTTACTCATGACAATTTCTCAAGCGAGGTCGACTTTCACGGTCGTAGGCTTATGATCAAGGTCACTGTGGCTATTTTTAGAAGACACTTTGTCATTGCTCTAGTTTACCTTGTTATCACCGTAGCTCCTTCAATTTTATTGGATCTTCTTCAAACTTACATGTTAGTAAGTCAGGGATAAAATGGATGAGTTCGTGAACTGATGAGGTCAGCCCATTTTTCATAGAGTTACATCCCTTGGATGGCAGAAAATGCCCTTGTTTGACCTTAACTCCTTCAGTTTTCATCGGATCTTCTTGAAATTTATATGTTAGTAGGTTATGGATAAAAGCTCAGACAAGTTTGAAAACTAGCAGTGCCAGTCAATTAATCATGGAGTTATGTTCCCTGCTTGGCTGAAAATGCTTATTTTTGACATTGTCATCACTGCTGCCCCTGCAGTTTTGATCGGATCTTCATGAAACTTACAAACACAAGTAAGTCTGGCAGAAAAGCTCGGAGGAGTTTGAAAACTGGTGAGGTTTGCCTATTTATCATAGAGTTACATCCCTTTGATTGCAGCAATTACTTGTTTATTTTTTGGACCTTGTCATCACCATAGCCCCTTCAATTTATATCGGATCTTCTTGAAAGTTACATATAAGCAAGTCAGTGATAAAAGCTTGAATGAGTTTGAAAACCGGTGAGATCAGCCTATTTATCATGGAGTTAACTTCTTCTTGATTGCAGAAAATGCTTACGGTGTCATCACCTTGTCCTCGCATAAATCCTTCAGTAAAGGTTGGCACTTCCTGAGACTTTGAATCTGTCAGCTCAGGTGAGCGATATAGGACCATCTTGTTCCGCCTGTTTGCAAAACTTTCCGCTAACAAAGCAAGCCTGGCACCCCTATAATTTGAAATGGACAGCTCCAAACTCATTAGCTAGAATATTCCATTGTCATATATGGGTTATAATGACCTAAAACTGATCAAGCCGTTGAAGTTCTACTATTGAAAAGTGAGAAATAAAAATCAAAAATGAGTTCCTTTAAAAGCATTGAAAACATTCATAAGAAAGAAGATGGGTCATACTACGTAGTTTCGGCTAATAAAGCCTCATCAGTGACCATGTAATGATCCGACAACGAAAGTCAGAGGAAACATACTGCAGTTTGCGAATTTCGAATAGGCAGTCGATTCAAAGACTGATATAAATCAAAATGGGGTCCAAATAATTAAAAACCTGTCTAGAATATGAGTCTAAACCAATAATTTATTTCTGATTTCTCAGAATTTTCACGCTGATCTCAAAGGACCAAAAGTAAAATATAAACTGCACTATGGTTGATGTACGGGGAGACGTTTTACGGCCGCCACACGGCACAACACCAGCTGCTGTGAAGGCAAATAAAAATCAAAAATGAGTTCCTTTAAGAGCAATGAAAACATTCATAAGAAAGAAGATGGGTCATACTACGTAGTTTCGGCTAATAAAGCCTCATCAGTGACCCTGTAATGATCCGACAACGAAAGTCAGAGGAAACATACTGCAATTTGCGAATTTCGAATAGGCAGTCGATTCAAAGACTGATATAAATCAAAATGGGGTCAAAATAATTAAAAACCTGTCTAGTATATGAGTCTAAACCAATAATTTATTTCTGATTTCTCAGAATTTTCAGGCTGATCTCAAATGACCAAAAGTAAAGTATAAACTGCACTATGGTTGATGTACGGGGAGACGTTTTACGGCCGCCACACGGCACAACACCAGCTGCTATGAAGGCAAATAAAAATCAAAAATGAGTTCCTTTAAGAGCAATGAAAACATTCATAAGAAAGAAGATGGGTCATACTACGTAGTTTCGGCTAATAAAGCCTCATCAGTGACCCTGTAATGATCCGACAACGAAAGTCAGAGGAAACATACTGCAATTTGCGAATTTCGAATAGGCAGTCGATTCAAAGACTGATATAAATCAAAATGGGGTCCAAATAATTAAAAACCTGTCTAGAATATGAGTCTAAACCAATAATTTATTTCTGATTTCTCAGAATTTTCAGGCTGATCTCAAAGAACCAAAAGTAAAGTATGACCTGCACTATGGTTGATGTACGGGGAGACGTTTTACGGCCGCCACACGGCACAACACCTAGTGCTGTGAAGGCAAATAAAAATCAAAAATGAGTTCCTTTAAGAGCAGTGAAAACATTCATAAGAAAGAAGATGGGTCATACTACGTAGTTTCGGCTAATAAAGCCTCATCAGTGACCCTGTAATGATCCGACAACGAAAGTCAGAGGAAATATACTGCAATTTGCGAATTTCGAATAGCAGTCGATTCAAAGACTGATATAAATCAAAATGGGGTCCAAATAATTAAAAACCTGTCTAGAATATGAGTCTAAACCAATAATTTATTTCAGATTTCTCAGAATTTTCAGGCTGATCTCAAAGGACCAAAAGTAAAGTATAAACTGCACTATGGTTGATGTACGGGGAGACGTTTTACGGCCGCCACACGGCACAACACCAGCTGCTGTGAAGGCAAATAAAAATCAAAAATGAGTTCCTTTAAGAGCAATGAAAACATTCATAAGAAAGAAGATGGGTCATACTACGTAGTTTCGGCTAATAAAGCCTCATCAGTGGCCCTGTAATGATCCGACAACGAAAGTCAGAGGAAACATACTGCAATTTGCGAATTTCGAATAGGCAGTCGATTCAAAGACTGATATAAATCAAAATGGGGTCCAAATAATTAAAAACCTGTCTAGAATATGAGTCTAAACCAATAATTTATTTCTGATTTCTCAGAATTTTCACGCTGATCTCAAAGGACCAAAAGTAAAATATAAACTGCACTATGGTTGATGTACGGGGAGACGTTTTACGGCCGCCACACGGCACAACACCAGCTGCTGTGAAGGCAAATAAAAATCAAAAATGAGTTCCTTTAAGAGCAATGAAAACATTCATAAGAAAGAAGATGGGTCATACTACGTAGTTTCGTGCTCTCACACGCTGTGCTTGACCCATACTGAACTATCAATTGTCAGATAAGAGGGGGAGAGAAGACCTCGGCCTGAACTCTGACTTAGGGCCTCTCGCATCCCATGCGAACTCTCTATCAACACAAGGTCGACCTGCAACAAGTATCACCAGTAATATTTCTGAACTCCCTACCTTCGCTGGGTCTCGAATCTCAGACTGTCGAGGGGCTCAAGATTAATTAAATTTGGACCTGATCATCCTCTCCATTGCAATTATGGTCATCATCATCATCAGCAGCAGCAGCTGCATCATCATCATCATCATCAGCAGCAGCAGCAGCAGCAGCAACATCAGCATCATCACCACAACAACTATGTACCAGTACGACGACCAACATCATCACCACAACTATCGATTCCACCACCACCTTCAGCGCCACCACCACCATCACCATCATCACCATCATCATCATCATCAACGGTACGAACGGTTCGTCTACCAATAGACTAGCTACTAGTCGGATATCAACAACAACAACGCCATTATGATAATCAACTCCATGATCATGATGATCATCATCATCATCATCATCACCACCATCACCACCACAATTCAGCGCCACCACCACCATCACAATCATCACCATCATCAACAACATAGTCCGTATCATCACCACCACGCCATTATTATCATCATCACCATCAACAACAACAACAACGCCATCATTTTAATCAACCCCGTGATCATCATCATCATCATTCATCACCACCACCACCACAATAACTGTGTACCAGTAAGACGACCAACATCATCACCACAACTATCGATTCCACCACCACCTTCAGCGCCACCACCACCATCACCATCATCATCATTATCATCATCATCATCAACAACAACAACATAGTCCGCATCATCACCACCACGCCATTGTCATCATCATCATCATCTTCATCATCATCATCATCATCATGAACAACATAGTCCGTATCATCACCACCACGCCATAATCATCATCATCATCATCATCAACATCATCATCATCATCATCATCATCATCATCATCATCATCATCACAACCACAATAACTATGTACCAGTAAGACGACCAACATCATCACCACAACTATAGATTCCACCACCATCTTCAGCTACACCACCACCATCACCATCATCATCATCACTATCGCCATCATTATCATCATCAACAACATAGGCTGCATCATCAACACCACGCCATTATCATCATCATCATCATCATCATCATCATCATCATCATCATCATCACCAACATCATAATCATCATCACCATCATCATCATCAGCATCATCATCATCATAATCAACAACAACAACACCGCCGTCATGATAATCAACTCCGTGATCATCATCATCATCATCATCATCATCACAATAACTATGTACCAGTACGACGACCAACATCATCACCACAAACATCACTTCCACCGCCACCACGCTGGTGTTATGTTGCCTGTGAGCTTTCCCCGAGACAAATAGTCACTGAGGGTACACCAATGTTGTAGCCTCGTCGCTGGTGTTGCCTGTGAGCTTTCCCAAATGAGTACACACAAATGTATTTTGTACCTTTTGTAGTCTTCTTGCTGACATTACCTGTATACTTTTACTAAGACAAGTCGCTATTGTGGTTACAGCTATGTATGTATTATATATGTACCTTTTGTAGCCTTCTTGCTGATGTTGCATGTTTGCTTTCCCCAAGACAAGCTGCTTCTGGGGTACTTTGCATCAGCCTATGATCATGAATGTAATAGTCTGATCGAGCACATATGCGTCATCAGCAGAACAGCGCATTCACCATCACTGAATGCCATTTTGCTCCAAATTCTGTAAGCTGTTAATTATTGCTTCTTCTACTGCTACTACGAGGACTGTTCAAATATGAATGCAAGTAGAACGTTTTCTTATGCACTAATGCGAAAATCACCTGGAAATAAATATCACAGCGTAGAAAAACATTTTAACTATACATTGATACCAATTCTGTTAAAATCCGTTCACTTTAGCCGTGTATATCGATGGATAAACACAGTCTACTCTTGTATAGTAATACAAAACATGGTTGGAAGAAGGTCAGAGTACGCCGTTGAAATACGGTCCTATATTAAGAATCGTTGTATTCTTGGTATACGGTGCAAAGACATTTTTTGTGAAATATGTTCGGTTTATGGGCATAATGAAATGTCTTTTCCGACAGTTTTTCGTTGGTGTAAGAAATTCAGCAGTGGGCTAGGCTCAACAGAAGATGCACCACATGATCGTCGGCCGAAAAGAGCAACATCTGCCAAGATGGTTGCTAGAGTGAAAGAAATAGTTGCTACCCATGCACGATACACCACTAGGCAAATAGCTAGTATGGTTGGCATCTCATTAGGAGCAGCTCATACAATTCTGAAACGGGATTTGAAAATGAGAAATATCTGTGCTAGATGGATTCCGCATCTGTTGACAGATGATTGGAAAAAAGACACGCGTTCAGTGCGCCAAGAAGTTGCTTAAAAAGTTTCCAAATTACAATGCACGGTCTTTCGCTAATGTCGTCACAGGTGACGAGACATGGGTTCACTTTTTTGAGCCAAAACGAAAGATTCAGAACAAAATATGGGCAACAAAGTATTGCAAAAGACCATGCATTGCAAAGCGGACCATGAACGTCAAGAAGGTAATGTATGCCATATTCTTTTCAAATCAGGGCCCTGCTATTCAGGTTGCTGTGCCTAAAGGCAAATCTGTAAATGCGAAGTTTTACAAGAAAAAAGTTCTTCGAAAATTGAAGAAATATTTCAAAGAACGAAGACCCGCAACTGGTTCGGCCAATGTCAGATTACTGCATGACAATGCGTCAGCGCACAAGGCGTTCATTGTGCAAGACAATCTGAAAAGGTTGTTGAACTCTCTCACCCCCCGTATTCTCCTGACCTTGTCCCGTGTGACTTTTTTTGTTCCCGTGGCTAAAAAAATACCTTTCTGGTCGAAAATTTGTGCAGCGCAAACACCACGGTTCTGCAATATCCCAGTGCCTTCATAGTATACCTCGAAAAGACCACCAAAATGCATTCAATGATTGGATCAGAAGACTGAAAGTTTGTATATCTGTTAAAGGGGAATACTTTGAGGGGACAAAATAAATTTTTCATCGAACTCTATCACGGAATCATTTTTATGTGCTTAGTTGCATTCATATTTGAACAGTCCTCGTACTACTACTACTACTACTACTACTGCTACTACTACTACTACTACTACTACTACTACTACTACTACTACTACTACCACTACTACTATTACTACTACTACTTCTACTACTGCTACTACTACTACTACTACTACTACTACTACTACTATTACTACTACTACTACCACCACCACTACTACTACTACCACTACTACTACTATCTTATTAGTACTCAGAATCAAAATAATTGTTACTGGTGATGTATCAAATAACATTCATTCATCAGGACGTGTGATATGGCAAGTTCGTCCCTTGCTCTCACCAAAAGCGCAGATGTTGCGGTGTCACGAGCTACCGGAAAATCCGAAAACATTGGCGTTTAATTCGGTCCGGTTAGGTTCAATTGGCACGAGGCAATTCTACTTTCGGTTTACATGCAACTGTTGTGAGCTAAATAGATTTGAGTAGACAGGTAATAAAAGCTTATGACAGCTTATAGACATGGGCTAGATTAATGTGTTAGCCGTCTTATTCAAAAGCCGGCGCCCAAAAGCCCACATTTCATAAGATTTATTTGTTCAACTTCTCACACATCTGGTGCTTGGACAAAGCTGAATCTAACCACACAGTCACAGGCACTTGTTTCATAAAGAAAAAAAAAATCTAAGCTGTCTACCTTCTTAAGGTAGAGGGTAGATTTTTTTTCTCTTTGAAACAAGCGCCTGTGCCACAGAGCAGTGGTAAACGGTTTGAAGGACATGAGCTTGGTCTTGAACAGGTCCAAGAAAACCACCAATCTGGCTATTCTAGCTTAATTTGGCTACTATAGCCCGATTTTGGTCATACACTTTACATTGTAAATACAAGACTTCCATGTAACTTTCGTTTCGCACGTTGTCGCACGAAATCCGGTTCATGTCGAATACGTCATCATAAAGTCAATAAATAGTTGCTGTATAATCAGTGCAAGCTGCACCACGGCAAGAGAGGGAGAAGTGTATTTTTTGGAAAAATCTAAGAAATGGTAATTTTTACTTCTTAAAACAACTTCTACGCCTTCAAATGTCTTGAAATCTACAGAAAATACGACTCACAGCTTCTCGAAGGTTTTCCGCTGCTATCTCTCTGAGTAGCGTCCCTTGCTGTGTCAGCAGCTGGTTTCCGCATCATCTGAGTCACAATCTACGGTGAACAATAAAAGACATCAGTTTAATACTGTATATAATAATAGCGAAAAACTGCTTTTAATAGATTTACGATAATCTCTATCAACCTGATTAACTTTTCTTCTGACGACATGAAGTTACTGGTCGATGCCTGGCTATGGGTTCTTTACATTGAATACTCTGATCCCATTGCACGGGTGCGCAGGCTGATCTGAGATTTCATGGGTGCTTACATGTATATATCATTTCCCAGCAGGCATATGCCGTAAAAGCGACGTCGGATTGACGTTGATATAATGTCATGTCATGACTCTAACGTCACATCAACGTCGGCGCCATGTCATGAAGTTGCACCGACGTTGATTTAACGTTGCCACAGCGACGTGTGCCTGCTGGTTTGCATTGATTCCTGAGTGGCGCACATGCGCCAGTGTGATTATTTTTATTTTGATGTATAACCGGCCAAAAACTGTGTGCGGGGTCGGGGTGGTGGTGCAATAGTTACCCAACACCACACGTCACAAGCGCAACGTCAAATGAACGACGGTACCGAACGCCATAACGTTGCATAAATGTAGATTTGATGTTGGGTAGACGTCAAGACGTTGCATTGAGGTTAATGTGACTTTTAGGGGATAACTGTATTTAAAATTGGCATTTGGGGAGGTAAATCGGCGTTTTTACGGTCGGAAATTTTTTTTACGGCGACGCGTCAGCGGAGCCGTAAAACGTAATTTGCGACCGTAAAACCGCCGATTTACCTCACCAAATGACAATTTTCAATACAGTTATCCCCATTCTAATGCACTTTTTCGGTTGTTTTATTAAAAATTGTACTATTTTGCACAAAGTCGCAAGCGATGTGAGCTGCGTAAAACCAAATGCCAGCCAATAAAATGCGACGTTATTTGATGACGTCGGGTTTCTGACAGTATATCGCAGAATATACTGTCGCAAATTTTTGACGTTATCCAATCAGACGTCACGTTACAAACGCAAGTGCATTAGAATTAACCTTTAATCGGACAAACAACGTAGCCCTTTAAAAATGTGTCCATTCTCAAATGATTTATTTTTCTGAAGTTAGTTTTTACGTTCACGTCAACACTATCAAGGTTATTTTGGAAACGTTGCTTCCAATTTTGTTTTACTTTTACCCGACATTGAGATTAAATGATATATCAAGCCCTGCAAACCAAACAAACCAATTTAACCAAAAGGGTTTATATGATTGGACGGTAGATAAAACAATAAAAGAGCTGCTTCTCTTGAAAGTGCATATTCACCCTGAGTGTCAAGTGAATCCATTGGCTGTGGATGGACCTTACAGAAACCATAAAAGATTTGTTTTAGCCTACACTCCACAATATTAACTACTAGTTCCAACATCCCAAAAAGTATCGTTATTGAACCCAGCCATTTTCATACGTAAATCTTCATCACAATTGTGCCAAATGCCAATCAACATTGTATGTCTATGACTGCTATTCAGCAAGACATCCAAGCAAACAATGCGATACAAAGATTACACTAAACGTCTTACCTCGATTTCTTCAGCTGTGTCTAAAGTTTTATTATTAAAAGACTCTATTTATACCCAAACTTGGGGCTAAAATGTACGTATAGCATGATTTACACAAAATACATGCGTTAGTTCCACGTATACGCAAAATAACATGAGGAATAAATGTGTGGATCATGTCTGTATTCGTGGCAGTTACTGGTCAAACACGTTTCTGGTGACACGTCATATGACATCCCTACACCAGGACCTGTGATATGGGAAAGTTAGTTCCTACATCTTACCAAAAGGGTAAACTTAGCTACCCTCTGAACCATGATCCAATCGGGAAGAGTATTATCTAATGGTCTGATGGAATAATTATTCTTTGTAAATGTCAGTTCTTAGTGTAGCACAGCTAGCACGCAACAGCGGGCAAACATCGGCCCGACAGCGATACGACGTTGCTATAGACCCGACATTGGCCCGTCCCTGCAGGCACACGTCGCTATGGCAACGTCACTTCGACGTCATAAACGTCATGACGTCGTACCGACGTCGATTTGACGTCACAATTACGTCGTGTGCCTACTGGGGTCATTCTTTCCTCTGAATAGCCAATGAATTGTGATTTCTACAGTGCTTAGCAGGTTTGAAAGCAAATAAAACGGGTTGTATAGAAGCCCCAACTCACATCTTTATCCATCTTCTTAATATTGCCCGCACAAACGCACGGAAATGCCATTGAAACATATAATCAACTACATCAGTAAAGCATTTGCAGTCGCAATCCGATTTCTACAGATTGACAACCACAATCCACCATACTTGACCTGATTTTTCAGTTTGGCTGCTGCAGGCTGGAGACCAGAACGGAATGCTGCATTTTGGGATTGAAATGGTGAGCAGCAACAGAAAGTTCGACGGACAAGGTTGAAAAAAGCGGAAAATAATGTAAACGTGTTAGGTTTTTGCGATATTTCCGCATTCTGTAACTAATAGTAACAACAATTAAGGTTTCTACATAAAAATGGGATGCGCTTCGGGAGGAATTGTTGTGCCGAGTGACTTTGTCATATATTTTCGTTGATTTTATCAAAAGATATGCGACTCAGAAAGATTCCCTTCATAAACATTGTATAATACATTCTTTAATAGCTAAATCGGGCTATAGTAGCCAAATTAAGCTAGAATAGCCAGATTGGTGGTTTTCTTGGACCTGTTGAATCTGACCCACAAGTCATTGACTGACATGCAAGAGAGGTCAGGGAAAAGGAAGGAATCCCTAAATCGCGCCATATGGTCTCACTTGTTTTTTTTCTTTCTTTTTATGTACTGATACTGCGATCGGTCACATTTGACCATTACTCACAGGTGTACTTTACATACACTCCAGGTTGCAGGGTTGAAAGTCTACACAGTAATCATATAATTACGGTAAGGGTCTTTAACCTGCACAGGGGGCCTCCAGTTAACGTCACGACCCAAAGGACGGTGCACCTTTTTGGCATTCATCCCTGCAAATGATGCTAATGAAGTGTGTTTGGACACTGAAATAATCACCACCTCCGGGGACTGAACCGGGGGCCTCTAGCATCAGAGGCAAGTGCACAAACCACTGAACTATCGCGCTCCATCTGCATCCATATCCGCACGTTTAGAGATATATTTTACGCTGGACCTGTCGGATTCCCTTTGCTTTAATATTATACTCAATACTAGATCAGCAGTCGATGGTATACCATCGCAAATAACCGCTTTTTCTATGAGTAACACTAATGACTATGTATTAGCTAGCGAAAACTACATGTAAGTTAAAAAAAAGTTGCAAAGAACATTCTAACTGATAAGCAAAGTTTCAGAAGTGTAACTCTTATAGTTTAGAAGATTTGGCAAAGTCATACTTTTTGACCTTTACCCTTGATGTTATGTTGCGGTCCACCCAAAGTATCCCAGTTTATTCTATATTCCAACAGCCATCAAAGTTTCAGAAGTGTAACTCCAATAGTTTAGAAGATATGGCATACTTTTTGACCTTGGGGTCGAGGTCACACCAAAAGTAGCCCAACATTCTATATTCCAAGGACCATCCAATAAGCAAAGTTTCAGAAGTGTGACTCCAATAGTTTAGGAGATATGGCAAATCATAATTTTTGACCTTTGACCTTGGGGTCATGTAGAGGTCAATGTCACACCAAAAGTATGCAAATTTATTCTATATTCCAAGGGCCATCCAATAACCAAAGTTTCAGAAGTGTAACTCTAATAGTTTAGAAGATATGGCAAAATAATAATTTTTGACCTTTGACCTTGAGGTCAAGGTCACACTAAAACGAACCCAACATATTCTATATTCCAAGGACCATCCAATAAGCAAAAGTTCAGAAGTGTAACTCTAATAGTTTAGGAGATATGGTAAATCATACTATTTGACCTTGGAGCCATGTTTGGGTCAAGGTCACAAAAAGGTAGCCCACTGCCATCTACATACCATGTACATTACAGTTGCCACGAAGCCTCGATGGTTTTCGCATCATGCGTGGATAAATTTTATTTTCCGCGTTTCTGTGACGTAATTTTTGTGTGGATTTTGCGTGAATTTTGCGTGGAAGACGTAGGCTTCACACGCGAATTTTATCTCGAGTTGCGCGGAGTTTCCGCGGTTAAAACAAAGTGTCCACGCATGATGCGTGAAACATCCCGCGTAGTTTATCTTTAGTCCTGAAAGATCGATTTTTTCTTCACGCGTGGATGCGTGAAAAAAGTGGGTAAAATTTAAGACCTTGCGGCATGTACATATATATTAAACAGAAACGACATATGTTCTTATATAGCATATCCCGTTAAAATTACTATTAAAATATTGAAATTTATAGCCATAAACATGGACGTAACTGAGCATTCAGACCAAATCCTCAGATGAACTATAAAAATTAGACATTAGTCACACGTACTTGTATTTAACATCAACTACATGAACATGTACTGTACAGTGTAGCTTTCGCCAGTAAATCATTCTTATTCGGAAAAAAACTTGATTGTTGTAATCATCCAGCTGTAAAAACCACCGTAACCTTTCCCTTTCTCCACCATGCATATTGTATAGATTACGACATTTTTCTCCACGTCCAACACGATCCCAGGTACAGCAATACTTACACGGTTCATGCGTGCGCCTAGCATAGACCAAGAAGAGTCCATGCATCTGCATCCCTTACTAGAGTCTGTGTCCTACTCATCAAAAACTTTCGGAATTCCAAATACCAGTAGACCCATAACTAGGCTGCGCGAATGCGCAGGCCCATCCAAGCCTCCACGGGGAACCCATCTATCGGCATCGCGTCTCATATAAGCCTGAGCACAGCAACAAGCAACACCTGTGTGCGGCCCAGGCAAAAAAAAAAAAAAACAAACAGCACTTTGACTGACTCGGTAATAAAGCCAACTTTTCTTTTCGTAAAGCGGGGTTTAGACGGTGAACAGGTCTGAACCCCACTTTATTTGACGAAAAAATTGGATTTATTGGCAGGTTCGCTACCCTCTTTTTCCGCAGGAACATAGAGTGTGGGTACTCGTCACAACCACCTCTCAGAGGCAGTTTTTCTAAGCATCCGAAATTTGAATTCGGGCAAAATTTTCATTTAAACTACATGAAAATTTCTTTAGCCTATGTGTAATCATAATGTAGCTGCTGAGTCCCTCAGGCATACAAAATGTCGCCCCAGCATTGGACCGACATTGGGGTAGACCATATTTAATTTTTTCAGTCTAAGACCGAATTTTATTTCACAACACGAACATGAAATGTAGATCTATTTTCATTCAAAAATTGTCCACAGTTGCTATGTTGACCTGGTGCCACGTGCAGTATTTACATTGTATTGATGCTAAAAGTGACGTCACCAACAGCTGAATGGCATGCAAGTGTGCATGACCCAATTTCTGACACACATTAGTAACGTTTGGCTTCTAACAGACAGACGGGGTTATTAGAAATAAATTGTGCTGCTTGATGCTTCCTCGCAGAGCTGATAATGAGTAGTGGTAAACAGCTTAGAAGGTCTAAGTCTGTCCAGGGAAAGTGATGGGAGTCGAACCATCCAGACCCTATTGGATTCATTGGTTGGCAGGGCTTGAGATGTCATTTTATCTTTTTGTCGGGTAAAAGTCCCACAAAATTGGAAGCAACGTCTCCTAAACAGCGTTGACGGGATCCTCAGTTCAAACAAACTAACAGACAGAGAATGTAGATGTCAGTTTTCGATTTTATACCAGCAGTTTGTTTGTCAGTTTGTATTGGAGTTTAACGGCCCAGTCAACACTATTTCAGGTCATTTTTGATCCGGTCAGTTTACCTATCCGCACTTTTACTGGGCAGGCTTATACGTAGGCGGTTAACCAGTACAGTGCACCTTCTTTCACCAGAAACTGACAACTGCCCTTCTTGAATCAGCGGAAGGTGAAGAATAACCGTAGAAAAGATTTCATGATCAATCTCCACGAAAGAATGTTGCCGACCTCGGCAGGTATTGAACCCGCGTCATCCTGATTACCAGTCAGATGCGCATCCGACTGAGGTTCCGATGCTGCCCATATATATACCAGCAGCGAAAATCACTGGTTGTGACAGTGATAATATCAATTTCGAATTCACTTAAAAGTTCTATATCTATATCACTGAAAAGCATAGCATTGAACTAATTAAACACAAGAAAACAGTCTGAAGGACAACCAAATCCCCCGCCGCATTTTGTATCAAGGCTCAACCTTGTGACCTTCACTTGTGACCTTGACCTTATGTTGGCATGGTTTATTTATGGTTCTGCACATCATCTCAAATCTTGCATCGGCTTAATAATAAAGATCAATCTTAATTTGCTACACAAGTAGCTGTTTTCCCGTGTCATGCGCAGATTTTCCGTGGAATTTTCACGTGAAGTTTTAATCATCCACATGTGATATGCGGGAAGACTATCGGTTCACGCGTGAAGTAAGACATGCAAGCGCGGATTTTGCGGGGATTTTGCGTGGTTCATGCATGGAAGTTAATCCTTTCCACGCATTTCCACGCATCATGCGTGTACGCGAACCATCGAGGCTTCGCCGCAACTGTACATGTACTATCCACATGCAAAGTTTCAAAAGTGTAACTTCAGTGGTTGCAGAGGAGATCCATTTACAAGAAACGTGACAGACGGACTGACGCCGGAGTGAACTGTGGTACGAAAACAATATACCCTATTTTACTTCGAAAAAGTGGGTATAATAAACTACATGTATATCATAATCGGCCTTACCGATCAGGGGCATCCCTTTGACTGACTAACGGGGGATGGGGAATTTACGGTTTTTCTTGCTGGGTGTGTATATTTACAACTTGGGAGAGGCAATGTCCCTTTATTATATCAAAAAGTTGTTGTTGTGTTTGCCTTTTCACCACCCCATAGGGTACCTGTTGGTAGCTCCATTCAATATCAGCACAATTGAAGTCCCCTCCTACCTCCTGTGGGCATGTCATCTCAGTGTCTGGTAAAAGTTCCACAAAATTTGAAGCAACGTCTCCAAAATGACCTAAATAGTATTGACGAGGATGTTAAACCTGGATTCAAACAAACAAACAAATATCCATTTTATCTTATAATAAATACATATAGATCTATGTTATTATAATTTGGACCGACAGCCTATGATACTTGAATAAATTCATTACGAAAACATGCCTATTCAAATACACTGCAAATTTTAACACCGTAAAAATAAAAAAATTGAGATGATAAATTGTGATATTTTTTCTTATTTCTGCTCAAAATATAGATTGTGGGTACACGTTAGAAATGATGAGGCGGTTCTAACAAGTATCCACAATCTATATTTTAGAGGAGAAATAAGAAAAATAAGGTTTGCCTCTGTAAACCCCAGTTTTGTAATGACAGATCCCATCTGTCTATTCTTGCTGTGCTGCACGTTTAAAGTAATTCAGGCTTTTTCTTCCGGCTTTGACCGCCATAGAAATATGAGTCCGCAAAAATGAAAATGTAGTCCGTTTTGGCGCAGTAATCAAAATTGTACAAGCGTGTTAGTTATCCTGTAAGCGTAATACAAACTTTTGAAGCAGACGACTTGACGATTCAGCATTTCATATGAATCAGCTGCATCATGCGACGGATTTTGCGAAGACTGTATACCCAGATCAATGTGGCGTCTGCTCAACAGTTTGCTCAGGTTTTACACTGTTTTCTATCAGTGCTGTCAATATTTAATCCTTAAAGACCAGCCTGCTGTTGGACCAGGTCAGCTGTGGACAAGAATATTAATTGGTTTTCTTTCTGACTTTCTAGGTCAAGTTTAGGTCAGTTACAACTTAGGTGTATATTGACTTTGCGTGGAGGTTTGAAAAGAATGGCTGTCCCTTTCAACCCTGGAATATGGTACAGACACTTAGTGTAGGTCCTGTGATATAATTCTAGGTGCCATATATTTAGCAGAATGGACGAGCCCAACTTCAGTGATGGAGGAGTGCACTCCAGAAACCCAAGGCAGTGAATAAATCAAAGCACTGTCAACACTCATGCCGATTGTCTCTAAATGCAGGCTGGTTATGAATGGGGACTTGGACTGATTCATTTAAACTTAAGATGTTAGTAACTAATGCAAAAAAAAAAGTGTAGAACAAGATCAGCACCGTGTTGTGTGGCTTTTGAACTGAGTTTACATTGTTTGCCAGATCCAACATTTGATTCATTGAAGATTTTACAGATAACACTTACATGTACCCAACACTGACAAACGACGCGGCTATGTTTGGGTTGATTGTTTGGCATTCGACCCGAAGTTGATAATAAGAAAAGCGCTTCAGTGCTAATGTCTACGTGACTATCACTGACTTGTCAGAATAACTTTTTGTCTTGTAGAAAATAGCCGCAGTGAGATCAGGGTATCCCATAAGACAGTAGAGCGTTATCCTTGAATCATAGGGTGAGCTTGGCAAACAGTGTAGACCAAGATCAGACACTGCCGAATGCGTCTTCCTATCAAAATCTTCACTATTTGTTTGGAATTTCATAGTTAAATGAAACAGTTTAAATCTCAGCCCAGGCCTATTACTCCAACCTACACCCCACACTCTCAGTGCTTTGATTCTGAAACCAAACGATTACAGGACACTTAGGCACCATGCCCTTAAGCTGAAAACTAAGGTTAAATCAATCAACCGTGACGTCTGATTACCAGTCCGGCCACGTCGATCCTGTGCACCACCCTCACACCAGTACGGATAGAAACCACATGTTCAGGATCAAACTGTTGATGTGTAATGTAAGGTCGTGCCTAGAAAAGAAGAAGTGAAATTTGTTCTGAAAAAAGCATTTAGTGAGAGCGTGTTGCAACATTTTTCATTAATTGATCGTAAGTTTGCCCTTGGACAGTTAGACGCTGGTCGGAAAGCGGATAACGTTGACTCTGATTTTGGGTGCCATATGTGTGTGATCTATCATCTATTGGAGCGACATCTTTCTATATACAGAAGACACTAGTGGACGTCGACGTAGCGGAAGACCGACGTCCGTACGTCAAGATTGATTCGACCGTCAGACGCATATGCGAAACAGATTTCCGCCGGCAGCTGCTACACTGTACCTGTAGATAAACAAATGTAGACATAGTCGTGTTCAACTACCGACTAAACCGGCCCCGATAGCTCAGTTGGTAGAGTGTCCGCTCCGGGGAACGGGAGGTCTGGGGTTCGACCCCGGGCCGCGACATACCAAAGTCGTTAAAAATGGTACTAGCTGCTCCTCGTTTGGCACTCAGATTTACGGGGTAGAGCTAGGACTGGTCGATCCAGTGTCAGGATAATGTGACTGGGTGTGGTATTATGTAATGTTTCTGGGACATGATACTTCAGTGAGGCAGCACTATAAATGTGAGCATTGAGCTCCCTGTCGCAACCAGACACCGTCGTGATATGACTGAAAAATTGTTGATAGCGATGTTAAACCCGAATTCACACACACTACCAACTAATGAGCACTGACACTGATCGTCGCCCTTATGCGATGCACGTTTGAGAGCTAGACGTCCCTGTCGAGACCAAAGTTAACGTGTCGACACAGTACGGAAAACTTACGCTAGTGCATGAAATACGTAAATTGGCGTCTAAGCGACTGACATATGCGTTTCAGTGACAAATCGCACTTCAGCGTGAATCACGCCGGTTGTCGTTTCCGGGTGTTTTGACGTATGGGTGTAAGGTATGCCGAGGCGACGCGTGCGTAATAGAGCATGACATATCGGGTGAAATAAGCGTAATTGTGTGGCGAGCTATTGTAGTTAGCGAACGCAGCTTAGTGTCATTAAGAACATTCAAGATCATAGCTGAGACGTGGATTGAACAGCGAGACAATACATCAATCAAGTGCTTCGGCCTCACATGGTTCCATTTATTTGTTTACGCTCAGAATCCATGATATCTTATCCAGCAGGATTACAAGCGGACTCATAGTGCAGTTCTTACTCAAAAATGTCTTCAAGCCAATGGAATTCATGTACTGGACTAGCCAGCCTTTCTCATCCGATCTCTTTCCCAAAGAGTATCTTTGGGTAGAGGTGTCCACAACCGACTAGACAAAAGCTGTTACTTATGGACAGTAGCATTGTTAAAACTTGAATTTTAATGTTTGGTTTTGAAAACGTAAATAGTTTCTTTAAAAAATTTGAAACATCGAATCGCGTTTCATAATACCACCGGTCTATTGACATCTGCAAACATATCATATATTGGAATTTGCAGAACTACCTTTCTAAATTTTAAGCTCTGTTTAGAAAGGTTTTATGTAAGTTTTCACAGTGTTATGATTTTCTCATAGAATCTGTCATTTCAGTGCCTTTGGCGCTTTGATTTATATAAAAGTAGGGTTCAAGGGGTCAAAACCATGTAGGCATATTTGCGTGATGACTTACTCAGATACTTCAACTCGATACCATTCTGGCACACTGGTATGGCATCTATATCTGCCTAGTTGTACTGCCACAACCCCTCACGAGGATTACTGACAGGATGATTGCACATCCTGAGAAAAAAAGGAGATGAATTGTGAGGCTAAAAACGTAAAAAGTGTGATAGTGAGATGTGAAAAAAAGGTGATAGTGTGTTTTAAAATAGATGAGTTTAAAGTTTTAAATCAGATTAAAAACAGGGCTGTCATTGGGCGACAGGGCTTGAGATGTCATTTCAGCTCAACATCGGGAAAAAGTCTCACAAAATTGTACTTTTTCTCCTGATACTTTTTTTCCTACCTAAAATTGATACTTTTTTCCGATACTTTTTTTCCTGATACTTTCTTTCCAATTACTGTTTAACTTATACTCTACATCAAATCAGACTTTGTGTTTGGTGTGATGCTTACGTCACCCCGGAGGCACCACAAATTTAAACCCAGGTCTTGTAGGCTATCCTCTTGAGCTTAATTCCCCAACCTGCCAAGCGTGTGTGCTCATACAAGGCCTGGGCAAAGAAGAGGCAGGGACCCCAATTAGCACCCTGCCCCAGAGCACCCCAATCCCAGAACCAATGTTAAGTCACAAGGTATGAAACTGCCTGATTGCGAGGGGATGGGACTGGCCATGCCATGTCTTTAATGTGGTCAGCTGGAAATATGTGGGTAGTGGTACGGCAACAAGACCATTCATAATTTTGTTTATCATATGGCCTCGCGTCTGAGAATGTAATGACGCCATGTAATAAATTCAGTAATCCATCAGTGGATTAAATTTGCAAAATAGTTAGATATGCCCCTTAACATTACGTGTACGACAACGCGTTTACTAATGGCTGATTACTGACGTTTTTGTAAAATAATCGTGAATAAAATGCGTTTTAAATGTCATATGATAAATAGAATCTTACATTCGTGCTCATGTATGATTGAATTTATTAAACTCGTTGAGGAAAAGGGATAAAATGCTCGACACAGCCTCGCATTTTATCCATTTTCCTCCACTCATTTAATAAATTCAATAATACATGAGCACTTATGTCAGATCATCTATATAACATACTGAAATGAGCATCTTCTCACCTCTGGTCCAGAGCTTTCCAGCCAAGACGTGACTGCTCACCTCTGGTCCAGAGCCTTCCAGCCAAGACGTGACTGCTCACCTCTGGTCCAGAGCTTTCCAGCCAAGACGTGACTGCTCACCTCTGGTCCAGAGCCTTCCAGCCAAGACGTGACTGCTCACCTCTGGTCCAGAGCTTTCCAGCCAAGACGTGACTGCTCACCTAGCGTCCAGAGCTTTCCAGCCAAGACGTGACTGCTCACCTCTGGTCCAGAGCTTTCCAGTCAAGACGTGACTGCTCACCTCTGGTCCAGATCTTTCCAGCCAAGACGTGACTGCTCACCTCTGGTTAAGAGAATTCCAGCCAAGACATGACTGCTCACCTCTGGTCCATAGCCTTCCAGCCAAGCTGTGACTGCTCACCTCTGGTCCGGAGCTTTCCAGCCAAGACGTGACTGCTCACCTCTGGTCCAGAGCTTTCCAGCCAAGACGTGACTGCTCACCTCTGGTCCAGAGCTTTCCAGCCAAGACGTGTCTGCTCACCTCTGGTCCAGAGCTTTCCAGCCAAGACATGACTGCATTTTGTTTGGTTAGGCTGCTGTAAGTGGAATATCTGTTCAAAGTCCAACTGGCAGCTCTGCACTGCACCATATCAATTTTGTGGGTAGAATTTTGTGTGTGAGGAGCTGTATTAAAGTTTCAGACTGACAACCATCTTATATGCCGCTTTGCGGACGACGGGGTGCTTACGTCTGATATTTATTGAAACCAAGGGACTTAGGATGAATGCCACAAAGTGCACTGTCCTTTGGATCGGGACGTTAACTGGAGGCCCCCTGTGCATGGGGAACTATTCCCGTTGCAGGTTAAAGATTCATACGGTAGTAACATGATAACTGTGTCGGCTTTCATCCTGCAAACCTGATGTGTATGTAGTGTACACCTGCAGTAATGGTCAAAATATATGTGACTGATTGCAGTATCAGTAGAAAGAAAGAAAGAAAGACTTATTATCCCCATGCTTTAGCTTTGGGGATATTATATTCGCCTCCGTTCGTCCGTAATGCTATCTCCTCCTAAAGAATAAATCGGAATCTAACGAAATTTGGTGTGTGGGTTGCTTAATTTCACAATGAACTGAATGCATATTTTATCTTTGTCATTTTCCGAAAATGGCGATATTGTTTAACAATGCATAGAGGTCGGTAAATGGGTGGCTATTCACGAGATGCCGAAAATTCACGAGAAGTTTGCGAAAGCCAACATATTAGGCAATAGCATTAACTAATTTATTCCTTGCATAAAGGTCAGTCTCATGTCATATTATTCAAACTATACACTGTACATAACATCCCTTGATCAAGTAGTTGACATCACTGTACACTGTATTTGACATCACTGAAACATTCTATATGACATCACTGACGCACTGTATCTGACATCATTTGATTGCAGTATTTAGCATCACTGAAGCACTTTCGTCCAGGCCCATCGGGGCTTGGAGAAATAGATTGGGCTGCATGGTGCTCCCATGCAGAGCTGAAACTAACCACACATGAAATTGAATACCGGTAAACCGCTTAGGAGGATTAAACCTGGCCAGGCAAAGTGGTGCAAGTCAGACCCTCCAATGCATATTAGCCTTTTGGTTTCATTAGGCAGCAGGGCTTAAGATGTCATTTTATCTCAATGTAGAGTTTAAAGTCCTACAAAGTTGGAAGCAACGTCTCCATAATAGTGTTGACAGGGAGGTTAAACATAAATTCAAACAAACAAATCACTGAAGCACTATATTTGACATCACTGGATCTCTATATTTGACATCACTGGAGCAATGTATTTGACATAAGGCTTTGCTTTGTCTCTGGTCAGGCCCATCAGAGTCTTAACTGTTGATTTTCTTTTACTCAAGCATTTCAGTGGTTTCTTGCTGTCAAATCCTCACCGTTGTTTCACCTCTGCAGTTGTTTGATTTTTGTGTTCTCGGAGATGTTGCTCTGATGAGTTAGGAGGCCTTCATGCGAACTGAACAAATTATTTGTCTAAATCGCGACGGAAGTAAGGGCGAGGATTGCAGCTGTGTAAAATTGATTTAAGCCCCCAATGGAATCAATTCCACTGACTGTTCCATGGCGGTTCTTCTGTTGCGGTTTGTCTTTGAGTGTGTGTTTCGCTTATATTATTTTGTTTTGGATAGCCAGTTGGTCATTTTGTGGGAAAGTAGCTGTCCTTTTGGCTTTCCGGTATTGATGTTTCCATTAGGGTCTAGTTATTTCATAGTTGTGTTTCTTTCCCTTTGGTGTCACTGCTGAGAACTGTGGGTTAATTGTATTGATTCCTGGGGCCAGTTGTTCAAAGCATCGTTAGCTTAACGAGCTTGTTAGTGGTCATATTGTTAACTCTTCTAGCAAGTACAATATTGAAAATTTTGGTATTTTTGCTGAAAAAATGTGAGCAGCTTTTGCATCCGCAAAAGCTGCTCACATTTTTTCAGCAAAAATTTTAGCATCTTTGCCATATTTAATGATCAAAATTTTAACGATACGTTAACTAACGACGTCGTTAGTTTTGAACAACTGGCCCCTGATCATTGCCTTCACTTCTATTTGTCACACCTGCTTGTAGCAGGGTGCAACATAGGTGTCCGATTTTTCGTCCGTTCGTCCGTCCGTCTGTTAACATTTACGTCGAAGTTGGACATTTACATCAAAGTTTTTATTTTACAAACCTCAGCTACCATCAAACCTTACATGAAACATCTCATAGACCTTCTCACTTTGTAAGCACCTTGACCTGGTGACTTTGACCTATATTTTGCCATCCAGTAACTTTGACCATTACGTCAAAGTTCGACATTTACGTCAAAGTTCTACATTTACGTCAAAGTTTTTATTTACAGACCTCAGCTACCATCAAACCTTACATGAAACATCTCATAGACCTTCTCACTTTGTAAGCACCATGACCTGGTGACTTGTACCTATATTTTGCACTCCAGTGACTTTGACCATTACGTCGAAGTTGGACATTTACGTTGAAGTTCGACATTTACATCGAAGTTTTTATTTTACAAACCTCAGCTACCATCAAACCTTACATGAAACATCTCATAGACCTTCTCACTTTATAAGCACCTTGACCTGGTTAATTTGACCTATGTTTGGCGCTCCAGTGACTTTTACCATTATGTCAAAGTTCGAAGTTTGTATTGTAATCAACTATCAGACTAAACAACCATCAAACCTTTCAGGAAACATCACCCTGAGCTCCTGACTAGGCAAGCACCTTGACCCGGTGACCTTGACCTATATTTTACGCTTCAGTGAGTTTGACACAAATTACGTCAATGTTCCAGATCTTCTTAAATAAAAGGTCTACAACAATAAAATCTTGAATAGTGTTTCTCCTAGATGTATTGACTCTGCAGGTACCTTGACATGGTGACCTTGACCTATATTTTACGCTCCACTGACTTTGACACATTTTATGTCGAAGTTCCAGATCTCCTCAAATAAAAGGCCCACAGCCATCTAATCTTGCATTGTGCTTCTCCTAGATGTACTGACTCTGCAGGTACCTTGACTCGGTGACCTTGACCTATATTTTACGTTCCAGTGACTTTGACAAATTTTTATGTCGAAGTTCCAGATCTCTGCAAATAAAAGGCCTACAACCATCAAATCTTGCATAATGCTGCTCCTGGATGTACTGATTCTGCAGGTGCCTTGACCTGGTGACCTTGACCTATATTTTACGCTCCATTGACTTTGGCATAATTTGCGTCAATGTTCCAGATCTTCTCAAATAAAAGGCCTGCAACCACCAAATCTTGCATAGTGGTTCTAGATGTACTGACTATACAGGTACCTTGACTTGGTGACCTTGACCTATTTTTTGCACTCCATTGACTTTAACACATTTTAGGTCGACATTCCATATCTTCTTAACTATAAGGCCTACAATCACCAAACCTTGCATAGTGCTTCTCCTACATTTACTTACTCTGTGGGTACCTTGACCTGGTGACCTTAACCTATATTATGCACTCCAGCGACTTTTTTACGTCAATGTTCAATATATCCTAAAATAAATGGCCTACAGCCACCAAACTTTGCATAGTACTTCTCCTCAATGTACTGATTTGGCACGTACCTTGACCTGGTGACCATGGCCTATATTTTTTGGTCCAGTGACTTTGACACATTTTACATCAACTATCAACTGCTATGAAATTTACTTAATTAATAACAACATTCTGATTGTGGCTTCTATGACTTTTGCCCCCAGCAGGTGCGACGCCGCCTTCTGCGGAATTCTAGTTTAGATTTCCTCCTTGTTATGAATCTAGTGAACAACTTTAGTTTTTGATTTTAATTAAATCTTAGTTTCATTATTTCAGATTATCATGCTGAAGATGATAGAGTTAAACAGAAAGACATTATTCCTGTTGGTTGCTATGCCAACAACAGCAGCTCTCCTTTACTGGCTCATCAAGACAAGTAGAGAAGGTAAGACCACTTCAAGTCTTCTTACTTCACCAAATTCAATTACGATAACATATGCATGCAACATAGTGCATTCTTTCATATGGATTCCAAGACGGTTATGTTTCGGATGAAAAATTGTGATATTTATCCTTTTTATGCCCAGAACATAGGTTGTGGGTGCTCGTTAGAACAGCCTCATAGAGGCGGTTCTAACGAGTACCCACAACCTATGTCTTGGAGCAGAAATAAGAAATGTATACCCCTGTAAACTCCAGTTTTCTCTATATCAGAATCAGAATTGTTACTGGTGACACGTCAAATGACATTCATACACTATGACCTGTGATGTGGGAATTTAGTCCCCAGCTCTAACCAAAGAGGTAAATTTAGCTACACAATCATCAGCACTTTAGGCTGTCGAAATAATCGAATTGGGAAGGGCATTCCAATCTCTAATGGTTCTGGGGAAGAACGACTCTTTATAAATGTCAGTTCTTGCAGTAAGGGTCTGAAACACCAACGAATGGTGATTTCTACAATGTCTAGCTGGGGGAACAAGGTCATCTGATGGAATGCTGGCAGCACCTTTTAGACCTTTGTATAAAAGGATGAGCCTACTGTCTTTACTCCTTTTTTTGAGAGACTCCCATTTTAATTTTCCTAGTATTCCAGTCATGCTCCCGGTTTCAAAGCAGTAATTGCCTGTTACAAATCTAGCAGCTCTATTCTGAACTTTCTTAATTTCTTCGTTAAGGACCACTCCACTGGAGTCCCAGATACAACTACCATATTCCAAGATTGGGCAAACAAGACCTTTATTCGTAAAGTCCCTGAAAAAGGAAGCTTTTGGGATCACTTCGTTAAGAGATAACGGTATTCTCAAAACAGATTCGCGCGATAAGGCCAACATATATAACAAACAGTTTCAATCTGCATTTACGCGTGAAACTGATGGTGAGCTACCGACTAAAGGTAATAGTCAGTTCCCCTCAATGGTTGACCCAAACGGGGTCGCCAAACTGTTAGGTAAGCTCAAAATACATAAGGCATCTGGGCCGGATGACCTGAATGCCAGTGTGCTTAAAGAATGTGGTGCTGAAATTTCACCTGTGCTAGCCTTTATCTTCAATGAATCACTTGCCCAGGGCACTGTACCAGATGACTGACGACAAGCTAATGTTACCCCGGTCTATAAAAAAGGAGAAAAATACGATGCAGCAAATTATAGACCAGTGTCGCTAACATGCATCTGTTGTAAAACCCTGGAGCATATAATAGTTAGTAACATCAACAAGCACCTAGCCTTTGAGAGCATTCTTGCTGACTGTCAACATGGTTTCCGAAGTCAAAGGTCTTGTGAAACTCAATTAGTTCAGTTTTACCATGACATTGTGAACAATCTGGATGGGGCCACAAACCGTGGCCACAAACAGACTGACTTGATTATCATGGACCTTGCTAAGGCCTTTGACAAGGTACCTCACAGGAGGCTATTGTATAAATAGGATTACTATGGAATAAGAGGATCCACACACAGGTGGATTAGCTCATGGCTCTCAGTGCGCTCACAACAAGTTGTACTTGATGGCCAAGCGTCTGATCCAGTCCCTGTTTTATCTGGTGTCCCCCAAGGTTCGGTCCTTGGACCGGTCCTTTTCTTGATATTCATTAATGATCTCCCTGATAACATCAGGTCATCTGTCCGTTTGTTTGCTGATGATTGTGTCCTTTATAGGAATATATATTCTTCTTCTGACTGTCTTATTCTACAAGATGACCTGAATCAACTAGCACAGTGGGAGGCCGATTGGCAGATGAAGTTCAGTGTGGCCAAATGTCATTCAATGAGGGTGTCGTGACACAAACAAATTAAGTTTGACTATAAACTACACCAGCAAATCTTGGAGCAGGTTCAATCCGCCAAATATCTTGGTATCACCATCACTGATGATCTTGATTGGGGTCAACACGTTTCAGAAATAACATCAAAAGCAACTAGGACTTTAGGATTTCTTAGACGAAACTTGGCTTTTGCACCTAGGAAGACAAAGGATGTTGCATATAAAACATTGGTTCGCCCTCAGCTAGAATATGCATCACCCATTTGGCATCCCTATGTTAAAACTCAGATTCAGCAGGTGGAGAAGGTGCAGAGGACAGCTGCTCGATGGACCTGCCGACGATGGCGCAATAGAAGCAGTGTCGGTGACATGCTTAACGAGCTAGAATGGCCGTCCCTAGAGGCCCGTCGTGAGCAGTCCTCTTTAACCTTCTTCTATAAGATACATTCAGGTACAGTGGCCGTTAATAAAGATAAATACTTGACCCCTGTGACAGTTTCAACTCGAACAAGGGCATCAAAAGTAAACAACTCACAGTATCACAGGTACCAGTCCTACAGTGATGCCCTGAAAAATTCCTTCTTCCCTAGGACTATTCCCCAGTGGAATAGTCTTCCCTCTTCTGTGGTGAATGCTAAGACTGCAGAGGAGTTCAAAGCCCATACAGTGTAAGATTGAGACTCAGAGGTATGCGTTTTAGTATACCTCTGTTATTCAGATTGTAAATAGTTTTAAGGACTCATCCAGTGATTTCTCCTTTTTTTTTTTTTTAAGCTAAATTCTAAATTTAGCTATGCACCCAACTGAGGTAATGGCCAGATATGACCGACTCAGTATAAGAAGATAGATAGATTATATGCTGCCTCTTTTACATCCTGAGGGAACTGATGAAGATTTCGCCTCAGGAAACCAAGCGTTCTATTTGCCTTAGTATACATGTTGCTAATATGAGTATTCCATCTCAAGTTGTGTGTGATTGTCACTCCAAGGTATTTAATGGAGACCACATTCTCGAGGACCGTTCCCTTTTAGGTGTAAGAAGCCTCAACTTTAATAGATCTCTTCCTAGTTATCTGCATAATATTGCATTTAACTGGTTGAAATCTCATGCCCCATTTTCGGGCCCAACATCCTAATCTATCTATGTCAGCCTGAAGTTTCAGTGAGTCATCTGTATCTCTAACCCGTACCTCAAATTTCCGAAGACTTCCGTGCAAATACGAGCAATTACGATCAAATATTGAGCGGAGTATTGGGACGTTTTCTACGAAGCAATTTTAATGGAAAAATCAGAAAGAAACAAAAAACAGCAGAAAATACTTTGAACTTTTCTACGCATGATCGTAGTTTGGGGAGCGGAGTATTGCGGAAAAAATTTACGCAGACTTACGATCATTCGTAGGAAACGTCCCAATACTCCGCTAGTTCGTATTTTGCTCCGCACACTCGCTAGTTTGGGTTTAGCTCCATATGACTGCGTAGTTGTCTCCGCATGATCGTAGTTTGCGGAGCCGAGCGGAGTATTGGCACAATATTTACGCATGCCTACGCAGACTTACGAACCATAGCATGCATAAGCTTCGTAGAAAATGTTCCAATACTCTGCTGGTTCGTAATTAGCCCCGTTGACTGTGTAGTTGTCTCCGAATGGCCTGTCACAAGATATCTCCATGGCTTCGTAGTAGTCTACGAACCTGCGGAATTTAGCTGTATGAATGGATGGATGGATCGATCCATTGATTGACCAATGGATCGATCAATGAGACATATCAAACTGTTCATCCATGCAGTCCGTTCAATATGCACTTTCCATATGTAGTTGAGTATTCCAAAATCAAAATTCTTATACTGCATCGTTTAAATTTAATTTAATAAAGATACGTTTGTCCAAGTGGTCACCTGTATTAAGCAAGCAATCTGTCTTAAGCAAGCAGGTATCCCTTTCCCTAAAAGGCAAATGCTTTAAAACAAACCTGTGTAAATCAAACATCTGTCTTTAGCAAGCACATTTTGATTACCCCATTGGTGCTTGCTTAATACAGGTTGTACCTTTTATTTTGCAGAACCAATGAAATTAATTGATATGATCACCAGGAATGCTTCTTTTTTCTTGTAAGAAAAAGGAAATGAAATATATTAGGGTCATTTTGCAAGAACTTTTATCCACAAAAGACACTGAAATCTATTTAAAAGTTATTTACAGGTGTGTTTTGCATTAGCAGTATACTTTGACAAAGTTTGTGGAGGAAAAATTAAAAAAAAAGATAGAGGAGGACCAATTAACTATACCAAATTCAGTGACACAGAGAGGCCTTTCTGATATTTAATCTTCATCAGTGTGTCTCAACCCCAAAAGTTCTGAAACCGAAACGGATGATGGACAAGTCCCGGCAAACACAGCACATCCCCCTCAGAGCACACACCGACCGACGCAGATCATTAGACAGGTCAACTGGAGACATCAGGCAAGAGTCGCCAACTGTAACTATGACCAACTGTAAGAACATGTAAAATTTGAACACCAGAATAATAGGTACATGTCATTATCCTAAAGTGTGAAAAAGGTTGCTTTGGGAAAGAGAAAAGCATATAAAGTGTAGCTGGAATGGCAAACAGTGTAGACCCTGGTCAGGGGTCTCCTGAAACAGAGTCTGATCTCGGTCTTTATATCTCTGTCCAAAAACTAAGAACCTTTACAATAGTTTTTGTGATTCAACTTTACAAGTTGCTTATAATCTATTGAAATAGTGAAAATGACTACCAACCTTATGTTCAAGCCATTGAAATGAAATCTGTCATGATATTCCCATGCACTACATCAATGTTTATCTTTTATAATATTCCATTTGAATGTAAAACACAAAAAACAAGCACATGTCTATTCCAGAATTTAAATTCTCAAATGTCTTATACTGGCTGACTGCTTCCTTGCAGATGCTATAAAGAACTGAAATATTTGGTTCAAAAGCAATAAAGAGACTTGTTATAACTGATACCATCTTGTATCCATAGCAACAAATTCATCAGGGAGTTGATCTTTCTACCAGCTCCAAATTCTACGAAAGGTTACGAACCCAAAATTGACTAAGTCCTCATCATGTCTTAGAAATTTCTAAGTTCCCTAATCTACGCTCATTTACGAATCAAAATGAGTTTAAGTCCACATTCTACGCACTTTTCCATACTGGAAAATGTCTAAGTTTCAGTTTTACGAAGAACTACGAACAGCGATCGGAGAAAGCTCCGTTCATTCGTAGATAACTACAAGTGCTTTCTACTTTGGTGCTGAGATATGTTCGTAAATGAGCGTATTTCCGCAGACCATCGTAACAAACTACGAAAAAATACGCAGTCTCCGATCCAAATTACGCAAAACTACAACTGATTCCGCATGTTTACGAAGACAACCGAGCGGAGCTTTCGGAAATTTGAGATACGGGAATTTCCCGGTAACAAAGACAGTACCTGCGAACAGTCTTATTTCTGAGTCAATGTCAGTGGAAATATCATCGATGTACAGGGAGAACAATAGTGGACCAGACAAAACTTGAGCCCACTCTGAAGATTCACCATTAACAACAACACGGTTTTCTGTAGCAAAGAAAGGAATCTATCCATTTGAGGGTCTTCCCCCCAATTCCTTAACCAAATAACTTAGATTTAAGTAGTTCATGAGGAGGGGTGTCAGAAGCCTTCTCGAAGTCCAGAATAAAGGTGTCCACCTGCCCCCTTTGTCCAAGCTTTATGCCGAGTCATTAATAACTGTGCTCAGCTGAGTTTCACCACTATGCCTTTTCCTAACTACATGTTGTCTGTCTGACAAAAGCTTACGTTCATCCAAGTGGGCCATGATGTTTGAGCAGACTATATGTTCAAGCAATTTACACAGAACACAAGTCAGTGACACAGGGCGATAATTACGGGCAAGAGCCCTATCTCCTTTTTTGAAAAGTGGACAGATGTTTGCAAAGAACCATTCTTTGCGGATTTCACCTGTATCAAGAGACTGTTGAAACAAGTGTGCAAAAACTGGACCTAACTCATTTGCTAGTTCCTTCAGGACTCTAGGATGAAGCTCATCAGGTCATAAGGCCTTACTGGGGTTTAAGCCTTGAAGTAACTTGATCACTCCTGCAGCTGACACAACAATATTATTTATGAATGGGGCTGATCTTTCAGTCATTGGAACCCCCATGAACTCAGTTTTATTAAACACATCATCGAATTGACCAACTAGTTCCTCTGCCCTTTCAGAGTCTGATTCAGCAACCCCATTCCCTCCTCTATTATTTAGGGGCGGGATACCTTGCCTGTCTTTCTTGTATATATAACATGGAGTTTACTCTGACTTGTTATCATAATGGCTGAATTGATCTGATAATCTTCTATCTAGAACATCCATCAGGCTTGTTTTAATTATTTGAGCCCCGCCGAGCGAATTTGTGTCTTCGAGCATTCCGTCATGACAAATTTTAACTGCGCATGCCCAGCCATTCAGAGGGACCAGGAATATGGCTTTCTGTCTGAAGGTTCCTCTTCAAGATTCACTGCTTGTTTGAGCGAGCAGCGAAGGTTCTGGCGAGACTGCGTGGATGCGCAGGCTGGCCTGAACCTTCGCTGCTCGCATAGGCGATAAGTACCAAAATCACCTGACGGGGCCCATTTGTTTGATTGATTTGAGGTTTAACCTCCACGTCAACACTATTTAGGTCATTTTGGAGACATTGCTTCCAATTTTGTGGGACATTTACGCGGCATTGAGATGAAATGACATTTCAATCCCTGCCACCCAATTAAACCAGTAGGGTTCATATGCATGGAAGGACAGACTCACACCACTTTGCCTGGGCAGGCTTAGACTTCTAAGCGGTTTACCACAGTAAAGTTTCAGCTCAGCGGTCAGTTTCAGCTCTGCATGGAAGCATCATGCAGCCCAATCAGCCCAATCTATTTCTGCTAGACCCGGTGGTCAGGGTCAGCTTTTTGTGAACAGCAGGATAAAGGTACAGCAAGATAAGGATACAGCAGGATAAGGATACAGCAGGATAAGGATACAGCAGGATAAGGGTACAGCAGGATAAGGATACAGCAGGATAAGGATACAGCAGGATAAGGATACAGCAGGATAAGGATACAGCAGGATAAGGGTACAGCAAGATAAGGATACAGCAGAATAAGGGTACAGCAGGATTAGGGTACAGCAGGATAAGGGTACAGCAGGATAAGGGTACAGCAAGGTAAGGGTACAGCAGGATCAAGATACAGCAAGATATGGGTATAGCAGGATAAGGGTACAGCAAGATAAGGGTACAGAAGGATAAGGGTACAGCAAGATAAGGTTATAGCAGAATAAGGGTACAGCCAGATAAGGATACAGCAGGATAAGGGTACAGCAAGATAAGGGTACAGCAAGATAAGGATATAGCATTCAGCAAGATAAGGATATAACAGGATAAGGGTACAGCAAGATAAGGGTACAGCAAGATAAGGGTAGCAGGGTAAGGGTACAGCAACATAAGGGTACAGCAGGATAAGGGCACTGCAAGTTAAGAGTATAGCAGGATAAAATACAGCAAGGTGAGGGTACAGCAGGATAAGGGTACAGCAAGATAAGGGTATAGCAGGATAAGGATACAGTATGATAAGGGTACAGAAGGATAAGGGTACAGCAAGATAAGGATATAGCAGAATAAGGGTACAGCAAGATAAGGATACAGCAGGATAAGGGTACAGCAAGATAAGGGTACAGCAAGATAAGGATATAGCAAGATAAGGGTGTAGCAAGGTTAGAGTACAGAATGATAATGGTATAGCTGGATAAGGGTACAGCAGGATAAAGGTACAACAGGATTAGGGTACAGCAAGATAAGGTAACAGCAAGAAAAGGATAGCAGGATAAGGGTACAGCAAGATAAGGGTACAGCAAGATAAGGGTAGCAGGGTAAGGGTACAGCAACATAAGGGTACAGCAGGATAAGGGTACTGCAAGTTAAGGGTATAGCAGGATAAAGATACAGCAAGACAAGGACACAGCAAGATAAGGGTAACACAAGATAAGGGTATAGCAGGATAAAGGTACAGCAAGATAAGGATACAGCAGGATAAGGGTACAGCAAGATAAGGGTACAGCAGGATAAAGGTACAGCAAGATAAGGGTACAGCATTATAAGGGTACAGCAGGATAAGGTTATCATGGTGTTACTTCTACTTGATTGCAGAAAATGCCTGTTTTTGACCTTGTCCTCGCTGTAGTCCCTTCAGTTTTGATCTGATCTTCTTGAAACTGACAAACAAATCAAGGATAAAAGCTTGGATGAGTTTAAAAACTGTTGAGGTTGGCCTACTTATCATGGAGTTATGTCCCTATGATTGCTGAAAAATGCCCCTTTTTGACATTGTCATCAGACATTGTCATCATCATTTTGAACGGCTCTTCTTGAAATTTACATATAAGTTAGGGATAAAAGCTTGAATGAGTTTGCAAACTAACATTGTTGGCACATTACTCAAAGTGTTAAGACACCTTTTTAATAGCTTGTTAACCATTATCCCACTGAAAAATTAAGTTAGCCACACCTAGCCATAGATTTTTAACCAATCAGATCACTTGATGTAATTCATTCCTACTAATACACAAACAGTGTAGATGCAGAAGCCGTCTGATCTGGATCTACACTGTTTGCAAAGATATGGGTTGTCATGAAGGTTATTACCAGAAATATCTGACAGGTCAGTTAAAATAGTATATACAGCATTTTTAATAGAGAGAGAGAGAGAGAGAAAGTAGACATCCTACAGGTCAAAGAAGTTTTGCAGTAAAGTGGAATTTGTTTATTTAATGATTAACAACAGTGATAAGCCAACTTGCTGGCTGTACAAAAAATAGTTAATTTGATGGTGTTATATGCTAGACTGTTGAGGAGTACATGATGAAAAGGATTAAATCCAAGATGACCACCGCAGAAACGTGCCAGCCAGGGGAATCACTTTTTTTCATCAGCATTATAACAGGTTTAAAATTGATTGTCCGCATTACCTGTCTTCAGCTTTCTCATAGGTAAATAAGATAATGGTGGGGAATCTGCAGTGTGTTTTCGTAACATCATTTTGAGGCATGTAGCGCGAGGTAATGTGTGGTAATGCTGTGGACAAAAACGACTTGACCTTGGGGTTCAGCAGGTTAAAAAATTGTGGCAGGTATACTGAATTATTGCTTTCATTGCTATGGGAACACCTTCAGGGGAGGCAACTCCTGAAAAAGTACTTTTGTCTCTCGTGTCAATTGGGGTCAACTTTTAAAGGAAAGAATTTGCTCCTGTGGAGCAAATTCTTTTCAAGAGTAGAACCCTTGTTCAGTGGGACAGGCTTACAGAAAAGCGAACTGGAAGTCCAGAAAGCTATCTCCCTTTGAAAAATGGCCAAAAAATCTGGCAGGTGTTCCCATTCCCCTTAAATTACATAGACTTGTTCATGTGGTGCTGCATGAAATCTAAATAAAAGATTTGTCGTATATGTTTCTAGATTCAGAAGATGACTTGGAAGAAAGAAGAGAGTCTGTTGTAACATCTCGTCAAACTACCATTGAGATTGCTGTACCAAACAAAGCTGTAGGGACTGTAATTGGTAGGCAAGGGCAGACAATTAAAGAGGTAATTAACTGGCAAGGGCAGACAGTTAAAGAGGTAATTAAATGGCAAGGACAGACAGTTAAACAGGTAATTAAATTGCAAGGGCAGACAATTAAAGATGTAATTAACTGGCAATGGCAGACAATTAAAGAGGTAATTAAATGGCAAGGGCAGACAGTTAAAGAGGTAATTAACTGGCAAGGGCAGACAATTAAAGAGGTAATTAAATGGCAAGGACAGACAATTAAAGAGGTAATTAGATGTAAGGGCAGACAATTAAAGAGGTAATTAACTGGCAAGGGCAGACAGTTAAAGAGGTAATTAAATGGCAAGGACAGTTAATTAAAGAGGTAATTAACTTGCAAGGGCAGACAATTCAAGAGGTAACTGTTAGACAAATGCAGTTGACTAGAAAGATAATTGGTAACTAGAGCTAGTGCTTATGTAACATTATACCCCAACTTCTCATTAAAATAAACTCAGAACACATCCCTGAGCAGGGCTGGCTAATCAAGGCTGTAATGGTAATTGATTATCAGTCCTGTCATTGTGACAGATTATCGATTAGTCTGCCCCGTCCGTTGGGGCTTGAAGAAATAGATGGGCTGCATGATGCTTCTAGCAGAGCTGAAACCGACCGCACACAAGTACTGGTAAACCGCTTAGAGGATCTAAGCCTGCCCATGCAAAGCGGTGCGAGTCGGACTGTCCATGCTTATATACCTGCGAGTCAGACTGTCCATGCTTATAAACCCTTTTGGTTTTATTGGGCAGCAAGGCTTGAGATGTCATTTCATATCAATGTCGGGTAGAAGTCCCACAAAATTGGAAGCAACATATCCAAAATGACCTATACAGTATTGACAGGGACGTTACACCTCAAATCAAACATAACAAACAAACAATCGATCAGTAATCACTGAAGCTTTGGTTACCTTTCTGGCTTTGACTCTTACCATATGTTATACATTACTAGATGTATCAGGACAGACAGGCCTGAGCAAACAGTGTAGACCCTGATGAGACACCACAGAATGCGGTGTCTCATCTGGGTCTGCACTGTTCCCCACTCATCCAGCTATTTTTGATAACATTGGATAGTATTTTATGCTTAGCAAATAATCAATTACTACCAAATCAGTAATGATAATCATTTCAGTGGAATTAATTGATTACCGTAGACAGATAGGCCTTAGCAAAAGATGTAGGTTTAGGGTGCTCACTAGAACAGCCTCATTGAGGCAGTTCTAACAAATATCTACAACCTACAGGTATGTCTTGGAGCGGTCTGATCTGGGCCTACACTGTTTGCTTAAGTCTATATGTCCCAATACTTAGGATCATTATTATCGCATGAACAAGTCCGTGAAATGAACACCCCCCAAAACCCCACTTTATATAGAGAAAACTGGGGTCTATGGGGGATAAACATTATTTTCCTTATTTCTGCTCCAAGACATAGGTTGTGGGTACTCGTTAGAACCGCCTCAATGAGGCGGTTCTTACGAGCACCCAAAACCTATGTTTTGAGTATAAATAGGAAAAATATCGCAAATTTTCGTCATAAAAAATACCTTTTTGAGCACCCAAAACAAGCACCCAAAACCTATGTTTTGAGTATAAATAGGAAAAATATCGCAAATTTTCGTCATAAAAAATACCTTTTTTGAGGTATGTAAAAAATGCACTAGGTATATCACACGGATGTGTTATCATAATGGCTTAAGTCTGTCTGTCCCAGTACTTAGGATCATTATGGTAGGGTTTTACTGTTATTTGAAGATGATAAGAATCTGATATGGGGTTCTGTTGTAGATGAGCGTTTCCAACCCGAGGGATGACCGTGCTGAGCGGAACCGAGGTTCCCCTCAGCACAGTCATCCCGAGGGTTGGAAACACCCATCTACAACAGAACCCCATATTGGATTCTTTTTCTTGCTCAACACCTCCGGTTAGTTTTGACACCTCGCACATGAATATTGTTTACAAAATAAAAGTAGTGTGGAAGTAGTTCCGGCAGTTGAATAGAATTGAAGCGCATTTATGTTAGTTGCCTGGGTCGGAACACCAGGGTCAGAACATAAATTTCTATCCCAGGGTAAAATCACGGATTTCCTTGTCTGGTGTGCAAGAAATATGCCTACTGTGTTGGGTCCATTTGTTACATCAGACATGGCCCATGTATCTTAACCCATTTAGTACCGGAAACCCCAAAACGGGTAGTTGGCAAACAGTGCAGGCCTAGATCGGACGCTGCAAAACACAACGTGTGATCAGGGCCTACACTGTTTGTAAAAAGTTCAGCTATTTTCAAAATAGATTTTGAAGAAAACACAACCTGACACCCCTTAATTTTGGAATGGACTCCCAGTATATATAAGGAGGAAGATTCCATTTGGTATAAAAAGGGTTAATCAAAATTGCGTCAAGAATGCTTTGTAAGAATCTGGTTTAGGTTTTCATTATGGTCTGGTCGCTTCATGTTTGTGTTTCTTTCCCTTTGGTGTCTTTGATGGGTCAGGGTGGAGTAAGTTAATTGTATCGATTCCTGATCTTTGTTTTACTTCTACTTTACAGAAGTGAAGGCAATGATCAGGAATCACTACATTTACATTACACCTTCAATATAAGACACTCACCCATCAGGGCTTGGAGAAATAGACAGATTGATGGGCTACACGGTGCTTCCATGCAGACCTGTTACTGACTGCACACAAGCAGTGGTAAACCGCTTAGAATGTCTTAAATATGTTCTAGAAAGGGTTATCCTTTGGAAGCAAGGAATACACCACAGAACTGGAAAATATGGAGTGTACATGTTTTCTGTGCCAGACTTGCTAGTTTTACCCAATTAGGCCTCATCAGTGACCCTAAAATACTTCAAAATTCCACAATGGAATCAATGATCCCAAAGGACAAGAAAATATAAACTACACTACTTAAGTCTGCCCAGGCAAAGTGGTGTGAGTTAGCCCATGCATGCATATAAACCATATTGGTTTCATTGGGTGGCAGGGATTGAGGTGGCATTTCATCTCAATATCGGGTAAAAGTCCCACAAAATTGGAAGCAACATCTCCAAAATGACCTACACAGTTTTGATTGGGATGTTAAACCTCAAATCAAACAAAAAAAAAAACAACATCTGCACCATAATTAACCCTTATCTTGCTGTTCACCACAACCCCTATCTTTGCAAACAGTGTAGATCAAGATCAGATGGCTTCTGAAGAAGTCTTATCTTGCTGTTCACAGCAGCCCCTATCTTTGAAAACAGTGTAGATCCAGATCAGATGGCTTCTGAAGAACTCTTACCTTGCTGTTCACGACAACCCCTGTCTTTGCAAACAGTGTAGATCCAGATCAGATGGCTTCTTAAGAAGCCTTATCTTGCTGTTCACGACACCCCCTATCTTTGCAAACAGTGTAGATCCAGATCAGAAGGCTTCTGAAGAACCCTTATCTTGCTGTTCACGACAACCCCTATCTTTGCAAACAGTGTAGATCCAGATCAGATGGCTTCTGAAGAAGCCTTATCTTGCTGTTCACGACAACCCCTATCTTTGCAAACAGTGTAGATCCAGATCAGATGGCTTCTGAAGAAGCCATCTGATCAGGATCTACACTGTTTGACATTCAGTTTATGAATTTGTAGGAATAAATTACATCAAGTAATCTGATTGGTTCAAAGTCAGAGATGGGTGTGGTTAAAATGAATATTCAGCAAGAGAGGGTTAAAATATAACAAATAGAAAGCTATAAGGACAGTTTTTTTCTCCAAATAAATGGCCAAACAGCAGTGATTTATTTACACGTTTATAGCCATGAGTCCAAGGGACTCACTAGGGTTAATTCAAGTGAATCCTACAGAAGAAAAAATGAGTCCACTACAAAACATTCCTGTAATTTTTGAGAGTCTTTTGCGAGTCCTGGGACTCGCTATGACATAAAGTGTGAGTCCCCATAGAAAAATATGAGTACAAGACTCAGGACTCTCACCTTAACCTTTATCTTGCTGAATATTCATTTTAGCCACACCCATTTCTGTCTTATCAACCAATCAAGTTACTTGGTGTAATTATGTCTCCCCCGAAAAAATTTTTTTCGGAGAGACATATTGTTTTTCCCCCGGGCATCTGTCTGTCCGTCTGTCACACTTTCATGTCCGCTCTGTAACTTGAAAACTGTTAGAGCTATCTTCACGAAACTTCGTATAAATATTAATCAGCATTAGACGACGTGCAGTGCACAAGAACCATAACTCTCGCATTTATACTTTTTGAATTATCTCCCTTGGAAGTTTGTTGGTATGTATATATGTATGGGCAAATGCTGTCCGGTCAATAACTTTCTTATTTTTTGATGGATTTTAAAATTACTTGGCAGAAATATTAACAACCATAAGACAATGTGTGGTGCGCATGAGGCAGGTCGGTACCTCAAAGGTCAAGGTCATACTTAGAGGTCAAATGTCAAAAAAGGGGCCTTTTTTTCGTATTTGGTCAATAACTTTCTTATTTTGAGATGGATTTTAAAATTACTTGACATTAATTATTAACAACCATAAGAAGATGTGTGGTGCGCATGAGGCAGGTCGGTTCCTCAAAGGTCAAGGTCATACTTAGAGGTCAAAGGTCAAAAAAGGGGCCTTTTTTTCGTATTTGGTCAATAACTTTCTAATTTTGAGATGGATTTTAAAATTACTTGGCATAATTATTAACAATCATGAGACGATGTGTGGTGCACATGAGGCAGGTCGGTACCTCAAAGGTCAAGGTCATATTAGAGGTCAAAGGTCAAAAAGTGGGCCTTTTTTTCGTATTTGGTCAATAACTTTCTTATTTTGAGATGGATTTTGAAATCACATGGCAGAAATGTGAACCAATATAAGGCGATGTGTTGTGCGCATGACCCAGGTTGGTACCTCAAAGGTCAAGGTCATACTTAGAGGTCAAAGGTAAAAAAAAGGGCCTTTTTTCGGGTTTTGTCAATAACTTGCCTATTTTTAAATAGAATTTGAAGTTACTTGGCAAACATGTTAACTATCATGGGACGATGTGTTGCATGCATGATTCAGTTTGGTACCTAAAATGTCAAGGTCATACATGGAGGTCAAAGATAAAAAAGGGGCCTTTTTTCGTGTTTGGTCAATAACTTCCTTATTTTTAGATGGATTTTGAAATTGCTAGGCAGAAATGTTAACCACCATGAGATGATGTGTTGCACCCATGACCCAGTTTAATACCTGAAAGGTCAAGGTCATACATAGAGGTTAAAGGTAAAAAAAGGGCCTTTTTGTGTTCTGTCAATAACTTTCTTATTATGCCCCCAACTTTGAAAAAGTTGGAGGGGCATATTGGTTCTGGTTCGTTCGTCCGTTCGTTCATCCGTCAGTTACGCTTTTGATGCATAGCATAACTAAAGAACCGTGTATGCTAGGGTTTTGAAATTTCATATATGGATTCCTCATGGAAAATTAGCTTAGCATATTTTTTTTCTCGTCCGGATTATGTCCCCTTCAAGAGTTATTGCCCTTTGAATTTTTTTTTAATAAAATCTTGTCAGCAAGATATCTCAAAAACTATTGGAGCTAGAGCCTTGAAAGTTGGTGAATATATTGATGGTGATGAGTAGATGAACTGATTAACTTTTGACAAAATTCCAAAAAATACTTTGTGAGTTATGGCCCTTTGTCATTTTGGTAATTTGTGCCCTTTGTAATGTATGCTAAAAGTGATGCATAGCACAACTTTAGAACCGTGTATGCGAGGGTTTTGAAATTTCATATATGGATACTCATGGAAAATTAGCTGACGCGTATTTTTTTTTCTCGTCCGGATTATGCTCCTTTCAAGAGTTATTGCCCTTTGAAATTTTTTTAACAAAATCTTGTCACGCAAGATATCTCAAAAACTATTGGAGCTAGAGGCTTGAAAGTTGGTGAATATATTGGTGGTGATGAGTAGATGAACTGATTAACTTTTTACAAAATTCCGAAAAATACTTTGTGAGTTATGGCCCTTTGTCATTTTGGTAATTTGTGCCCATTGTAATGTCTGCTAAAAGTGATGCATAGCATAACTTTAGAACCTTGTCTGCTAGGATTTTGAAATTTCATATATGGATTCCTCATGAAAAATTAGCTGACGCATATTTTTTTTCTCGTCCGGATTATGCCCCTTTCAAGAGTTATTGCCCTTTGAAATTTTTTTAATAAAATCTTGTCAGCAAAATATCTCAAACACTATTGGAGCTAGACCATTGAAAGTTGTTAAGTATATTGGTGGTGATGAGTATATGAACTGATTAACTTTTGACAAAATTCCGAAAAATACTTTGCGAGTTATGGCCCTTTGTCATTTTGGTAATTTGTGCCCATTGTAATGAATGCTAAAAGTGATGCATAGCAGAACTTTAGAACAGTTACTGTGTATGCTATGGTTTTGAAATTTCATATATGCATTCCTAATGGAAAATAAGCTGACACGTATTTTTTTTCTCATCCGGATTATGCCCCTTTCAAGAGTTATTGCCCTTTGAATTTTTTTTAATAAAATCTTGTCAGCAAGATATCTCAAAAACTATTGGAGCTAGAGGCTTGAAAGTTGGACCATGAGTCATGTGCAAGACCAAGGTCCATACCTCCAATGTCAAGGTCATACCTAGAGGTCAAAGGTAAAAAAAAAGGACAGTCAATAACTTCCTTATTCTTTGATGGATTATGAAATTACTTGGCAGAAATGTTAACCATCATGAGACGATGTGTTGCACCGCAAAGGTCAAGTGAGTTTTAGTTTTACGTCCCACCAACAGCTAAGGTCATATGGAGACGGGACCTCGGTTTAAAGACTCATCCGAAAGTCTGGAGAAGCCCGGGATCGATCCTGCAATCCCTGGTTTACAAGGCGAGTAGCGTAACCACTGCACCACGGAGGCTTCTCCGCAAAGGTCAAGGCCATACTTAGAGGTCAAAGGTAAAAAAGTGCTTTTTTTGTTTACGGCCAATAACTTTTTTCTTTTTCTATGAACATTTTTAAAGTTACTATGCAGAAATGTTCATCTTCATTAGATGATGTGTGCACACAAGACCCAGCTCAATACCTCCAATGTCAAGGTTATACTTAGCAGTCAAAAACGGGGGAGACATCTGTGTTTTTGTAGAAAAACAAATTCTAGTTTATTGCTACAAATTCATAAACTGAATGTCATACAGTGTAGATCCTGATCAGATGGCTTCTTCAGAAGCCATCGGATCTGGATCTACACTGTTTGCAAAGATAGGGGTTGTCGTGAACAGCAGGATAGGGCTTCTTCAGAAGGCATCTGATCTGGATCTACACTGTTTGCAAAGATAGGGGTTGTCATGAACAGCAAGATAAGGGTTAAAAAATCACTGAAACAGCTGTCCAAAATAAAGATATTACCAGGAAAAACACAAACAATAACAATAATTGTCCACAACAGAAGCTCCGCCTTGGAACGGTCAGTCAAAATCTACTGGGGGGACTTAAACCTGTCTTTCAGACCACAATCCTCTCCCTTAGTTTTGTTGTGGTTTTAAACATTACAATACCACAGCCCTGAAATATAGTGCAGTCTTTCATAACTCTAATTTCCTTATTTATACTCCAAACATAGGTTTTGGGTACTTGTTAGAACCGCCTCATTAAGGCAGTTTTCACGAGTACCCACAACCTATGTCTTGGGGAAGAAATAAGGAAAATAATGTTTACTTCCATAAATCCCAATTTTTGGACGGGTTTTTAAAAAAAATCCGTCCTTTAAAATAGCGATGTCCAGGCGGGCGTCCTGCGGGCGGGCGGGTGGGCGGGCGTCCGGGCGTCGTCCCAGGTTTTCCTTTTGGTTAACCTTTTTTTCAAAGTGATATTTTTCATCTATTCTGTAGCAGATTGTTTTAATATCAGGACTGATGCATAAGTGGAGGTACCGCTTTCATGTATTATCCATAAATGGCGCAAAAGACTAAAATTTTGGCGGAAATTGTCATTTTTCAAACTTGTGTTTTTCAGGTTTACCTTTTGGTTAACCTTTTTTCAAATGCCAGTGTAGTGGATAGAGTGCTGGACTACGAATCCTATTGTTGACTATGAATCTGAGGGGCGTGAGTTCAAACCCCGGTGGAGACATTTTTTTTTCTTTCTTTTTTCATTCTTTTTGGACGGGTTTTTCAAGGAAAAATTCCGTCCTTTAGAATAGCGATGTCCGTGCGGGCGGCCGGGCGTCCCGGTTTACCTTTTGGTTAACCTTTTTTTCAAAAACCCGTCCATAATGCCTTTTGGCGTTTTTCTTGTCTCTGTATTAAGTGGGGTTTAGAGGGGATTTCATTGCACAGACTTGTTAACCCTTATCTTGCTGTTCACGACAACCCCTATCTTTGCAAACAGTGTAGATCCAGATCAGATGGCTTCTGAAGAAGCCTTATCCTGCTGTTCACGACAACCCCTATCTTTGCAAACAGTGTAGATCTAGATCAGATGGCTTCTGAAGGAGCCTTATCTTGCTGTTCACAACAACCCCTATCTTTGCAAACAGTGTAGATCCAGATCAGATGGCTTCTGAAGAACCCTTATCTTGCTGTTCACGACACCCCCTATCTTTGCAAACAGTGTAGATCCAGATCAGATGGCTTCTGAAGAAGCCTGATCTTGCTGTTCACAACAACCCCTATCTTTGCAAACAGTGTAGATCCAGATCAGATGGCTTCTGAAGAACCCTTATCTTGCTGTTCACGACAACCCCTATCTTTGCAAACAGTGTAGATCCAGATCTGATGGCTTCTGAAGAAGCCATCTGATCAGGATCTACACTGTTTGGCATTCAGTTTATGAATTTGTAACAATAAATTACATCAAGTAATTTGATTGGTTGATAGACAGAAATGGGTGTGGCTTAAATGAATATTCAGCAAGAGAAGGGTTAACATAATGAGGTACATGTGCATGTAACTTGTTCAGTCTGCTTGAAGTTTTTCCTACTCATCAGTGCACATCTCAGAGAATATATATAGATTATTCATTCTCCTGGTTGAAATATGGGATTTATAAACCGAGGGAGGTAAAACAATCCGATAAAGAAACGAGTGCGAAGCACGAGTTTCTTTACCGGATTGTTTTACCTCCCGAGGTTTATAAATCCCATATTTCAAATAGGAGAAATGTATAATCTGTATATTACATGCACTTCCATAGACTTTTAGGAGAGTTTGGATCTTGAATTTTGGGTCTGAATGCCCGTACAGCTCATGTAAACGGTTCAATCAGCGAAGTGTTACAAAATCTGGGTGGAAGAACAACTGGATGGGCGCCATTTTGAAAGCGCTTTCTACAGTTTTGAACAAAAATAGAAGAAATAAAGTGTTTCAGTGATAAAACAAGTAAAACGTAAGATTAAATAAAGCAAAACTTACATCCTAATCAATGGTCATATCCATGTTTTCTTTTGTTTCAGCGTTGCATCCGACTCAAACGTCACGCATTCTGAACGTCTGTTGATATTTCTTAGACGCCATTACAATGACGTCATGAATAACGTCGGCGTGATTGAAACTTTCCCGCGTTTGAATAGAACAATTTCACTGCAAAGCGGTATCTCGTATCTTGTACTTAAAGTAGTTCCAGCTGAAGGGATTTATTTCCCCGGCTAAGAGGAAATATTTCTTCTTAGCAAAAAGGAAAATACCAAGTTTATGTCTGGTAGAAATCATGGTATTTCTCTGTAATGCATGTAATATAAATTTTTATGTTCTCTGAGATGTGCACTGATGAACTATTTATTAACCCATTTAGTACTGGAAACCCCAAAGCAGGTACCCTGGCAAACAGTGCAGGCACAAATCAGAAGCCACAGAATGTGGCGCTTAATCAGGGCCTACACTGTTTGCAAAAAGTTAACCATTTTTCTAAACAAATTTTGAAGAAAACACAACCTGACACCCCTAAATTTTGAAATTGACTCCTGCCATATATAAGAAGGAAGATTCCATTTGGTACAAAAAGGGTTAAAAATCAAACATTTTAAGAGATAAAACAATAATGAGGAGTCAAAAGCATGAAATAATGGAAATGCTGAAGCAAAAGAAAATTACATGAAATCCTAATTATGGATCTTCTGATTTTAAAGAAACAAGTCAGATAGATATATTTTGTTTAGCCATACAGTAGAACTTCAATGGCTCGAACACCGATGGCTCGTTTACCATGGCTGAGTGAAATCCGTTCTTGAGTCCCTAGGAAATTCCTCTACATAAGAAACAGTGGGTGATAGTTTAGGAGATTTTAGTATTTTATCTTGCAAATCTATGCTGTGTGTACTCATTAGAATCGCCTCAATGAGGTGATTCTAATGAGTACACACAGCATACATTTTTATTAGGGCCCCGCACTGAAAGTGTGGGTGCCCTATAGTAATCACTCTGTCCGTCCGTCTGTCTGTCCGTCCGTCTGTCCGTCCACAAATTTTTTTATCCTCCATAACTTTTTATTATTCCTGGATGGATTTAAATATTACTTGGCATCATTCTGTCCATCCGTCTGTCTGTCTGTCTGTCTGTCTGTCTGTCCGTCTGTCCGTCTGTCCGTCCACAAATTTTTTTATCCTCCATAACTTTCTTATTCCTGGATGGATTTAAATATTACTTGGCAGAAATGTTAACCATAATGTGATGGAGTGTTGCGCGCAAGACTCAGGTCCGTACCTCAAAGGTCAAGGTCATACTTAGAGGTTAAAGGTCAAAAAAGGGTCTTTCCTGTGTCCAATTAATAACTTTGTTATTATTCCTGGATGGATTTAAATATTACTTGGCAGAAATGTTAACCATAATGTGACGAAGTGTCACACGCAAGACCCACAGCCGTACCTCAAAGGTCAAGGTCATACTTAGAGATAAAAGGTCAAAAAAGCGTCTTTTTCATTGTGTCCAATCTATAACTTTCTTATACCTGGATGGATTTAAATATTACTTAGCAGAAATATTAACCATAATGTGACAGTGTGTCACGCGCAAGACCCAGGTCCGTACCTCAAAGGTCAAGGTCATACTTAGAGGTGAAAGGAAAAAAAAAAAAGTCTTTTTTAACATCAACATTTTCCTACTCCTCTGATAGCGCTGCCGGGGCCCTAGTCAGTTTCACTGACAGCTCTAGTTTACATACATTTTTATTTACATACATTTTTATTCTAGAACACCGAAAAGTTGTCCCAAAGTATATCATTATGCCTCCTAACAGTATCCCTCAGTGGCTCGAACTACCCCTGTCTCGAACAGATTTACCTGGTCCCAAAGGTGTTCGAGCCATTGAAGTTCGACTGTACATGGTCCATCTTAAACAAATATCATAAACCACACAAAAATAAGTTCAAAAATAAGGTTAAACCTGACAGTTAAACAAAGGATAAAAGCCAATGCTCAGTTCAGAGCACAAAAATGCAAACAAGTACCCACAACCTATGTCTTAGAGTAGAAATAAGAAATATAATGTATACCCCATGAACTCCAGTTTTCTCTATATAAAGCATGGTTAAGGGGGATGTTCATTTCACTGACTTGTTCACATGATGTACACTTAAAGGAGCACTTGTAGTAGATACCAGATATGGGGTTATGTGATAAATATAATCTTTGTGCATTCCATATATTTATAAAATCTGTTTAACTCTTATCATGCTGTTCACGATAACCCCTATCTTTGGAAACAGTGTAGATCCAGATCAGATGGCTTCTGAAGAAGCCATCTGATCTGGATCTACACTGTTTGGCATTCAGTTTATGAATTTGTAGCAATAAATTACAACAAGTAATTTGATTGGTTGATAGACAGAAATGGGTGTGGCTTAAATGAATATTCAGCAAGATAAGGGTTAATCCTTTCATCCCCAAGAGTCTCAAGTGGACTTTCATCTTTGAATTTTGATTCCTTCATTAAAATCCAAAGATGAAAGTCCACTTGAGACATTCAGTCAAAATCATTAACAGGATTTCAAACAGTGTATTATTCAAAAGAAAAATGTGTAGATTATATAGAAAGATGACCATTTATGGTCATTTTTCTATATAATCTATACATTTTTGGGATCCAACTTGAAACCATGTTATATCTAAAACTATGTTATTATGAACTGTGTCATAATGGGTTTGTGGTGTTTTCTAACACTGGTCCCCTATATAGTCAATGGTTAAATCTGGTGATATATTGGGTGACAAATCATTTGTTTCCTTGGCATTAGACAGAGTAACATCTTTTTCACGAATGAAGTATGTTACAAAATCTGGGAAGTGCATGTGTTACCGTCAAACATGTTGGTGGGATTTCTTCAAACAATGTCTTAATGTTGAGCTCATATGAAGGAATCAACAGCACTTTCAGTGTGTAAGAATGGAAATAGATCTGCTTTATTGCATGATTTGTTGAGTAATATATCACAGTTTGTCCATCAGTTGTAAGTAGATAAATCACTTGCCCTATGTGCTCGTTATTTGATCTACATTACCATTACAACTGACCCCCAAACAGTGATATATTACTCAACAAATCACTGCTAGAGCTGATCTGTTTCTTAAATGGGCCCTGTCAAGCGATTTTGGTACTTATCGCCTATGTGAGCAGCGAAGGTTCAGGCGAGCCTGCACATCTGCCCAGTCTCGCCAGAACCTTTGCTGCTCGCTCATACAAGTAGTGAATCAAGCGGAACCTTCAGACAGAAAGCCATATCCCTGGCCCCTCTGAATGGCTGGGCATGCGCAGTTAAAATTTGTCATGACGGAATGCTTGAAGACACAAATTTGCTTGGCGGTGGCTCAAATAATACATGTATTGTTGTAAGTTTCCTGTTTCCCCAGCTACAAGAGAAAAGCGGAGCTAAGATCAACTTTAAAGATGACCATAAGGCTGAGGAGGGGGACAGGACGATTGTTATACGAGGAACACCAGAGTCAGCCCAGTCAGCCGAATGTCTGGTGAGGAAGATTATAGCTGATATGCCTGTGATTGTACATGAGGATATGCTTGTTCCAGCACATTGTCTGGGCAGAATCATTGGTAGGTACGCTTAGATTGTCACATCTCATCACATTACACACATTGTCCTGGCAGAATCATTGGTAGGTATGCTTAGATTGTCATATCTCATCACATTAAGCACATTGTCTTGTCATAAACATTGGTAGGTATACTTAGAATGTCAAATCTCTTCACATTACACATTGTCTTGGCAGAATCATTGGTAAGTATACTTAGAATGTGACATCACATAACACACATTGTCTTGGCAGAATCATTGGTAGGTATGCTTAATTAGAATGTCATATCTCTACACATTACACACACTGTCTTGGCAGAATCATTGGTTGGTATGCTTAGAATGTCATATCTCTTCACATTACACACACTGTCTTGTCAGAATCATTGGTTGGTATGCTTAAAATGTCATATCTCTTCACACTAAACACACGGTGTTGGCAGAATCATTTGTAGGTGTGCTTAGATTCTCACATCTCTTCATAATACACATTGTCTGGGCAGAATCATTGGTAGGTATACTTTGATTATTACATCTCTTCACATTACTCACACTGTGTTGGCAGAATAATTGGTAGGCATTACGAAAACACGCCTATACAAATACATCGTAAATTTATCGCCGGAAAAAGGATAATTTTAAGATGTAAAATTGTAATATTTTTCTCGTTTCTGCTCAAAATATAGGTTGTGGTTGCATGTTAGAACCGCCTCAGTGAGGCGGTTTTAACAAGTACCCACAATCTATATTTTAGAATAGAAATAGGAAAAATAAGGTTTACCCCCGCAAACCCCAGTTATACTCTATAAATGTGGGGTTCAGGGCGGTCAAAAGTTCATATGCGTGTTTTCCTTATGTATGCTTAGAATGTCATATCTCATCATATTACACATTGTCTTGGCAGAATCATTGGTAGGTATACTAAGATTGTCACATCTCTTCACATTACACACACTGTGTTGGCAGAATCATTGGTGGGTATACTTATATTGTCACATCTCATCACCTTACACACATAGACATGGCAGATTACTTAGAATGTGACATCTCATCACATTACACACATTGTCTTGGTAGAATTGTTGGTTGTTATTCTTAGACTGTCACATCTCATGTTTTCTGGGCCAGGCTAGCTAGTTTTGGCCAATTCGGCCTCATCAGCGACCCTCAGATATTTTCAAAATTCCACAATGGAATCAATGATCCCAAAGGACAAGAAAATATAAACTACACTATGATGCCCTGTGATGTGGGTGGGACCGCTCCTTATAACCTAGCAGTTTCTAAGGGCGGTAGGGCTTGAGATGTCCTTTTTCTCATTGTCAGGTAAAAGTCCTATGAAATCAGAAACATCATCTCCAAAATGACCTAAATTGTTTGAAGGGTACCTAAAACCTCAGTTAAACAAACAAACAAATATCCAAAGAAAATCAAGGGTTTAAATCATGCATGGTATATGAGTGTTTGGTGTGTGAGTCATTGAAGTTAACTGTTCTATTCTAGGTAGGAATGGTGAAACCATACGCCAGATGTCTCGTGCATCTAAAACAAAGATCTATATTGACAGAACTCAAGATGGGTACAGAGACAAACCCAGAGTGGTTACTATCAGTGGGCCTAAGTCACAGATTGACATTGCTAAGGTATACACTAGATAAGATAGACTGCATATCTATATAACACTATTGTCCCAGGCTTCATATTTGTCAGACATTTGCAGGATTTCAGGCTTTTAGATTTTGATTTTTGTGCCTATAGTCTGTTTAAAAAACTATTTAACCCTTCTCCTACTGAATATTTAACCCTTATCCTACTGAATAAATTTATTAACCCACACCCATTTTCTGACAATAATCAACCAAATTACTTGATATTTTCACAAATTGCATTACAAACAGTAGATCCTGATCAGATGGCAAACCATCTGATCTGGATCTACACTGTTTGCAAAGGTAATAGTTGTGTCTTGTTCAGCGGGATAAGGGTTGTAGATGCAAAATCAGGCCTTTCAGGCATTGAAAAGTAGAAGTAAAACAAAGATCAGGAATTGATACAATTAACTTACTCCACCCATAAAAGACACCAAAGGGAAAGAAATACAAACATTAAGCGACCAGACCATAATGGAAACCTAAACAAAGGAAGGCCAAAAGGACAGTTACTTTCCCACAAAATGGCCATAAGGCCATTCAAAATTAAAACGCACAAGTGATACACACAGTAAGTAACAAACAGCAACTTAAATAAATCACCACAGAAAAGCCGCCTTGGAACGGTCAGTGGAAGATTTCCACTGGGGGGCTTATGGGAAAAGCCTGGTCAGTATGAGGCCTGTTGTCCATTTTTACTGGAGAACTTAATTTGTGAATATTTTTAACTCTGTTAAATGCTCTATCCAGATAAGGAGTTGCAAGGGTAATTGTATACCCAGATCAGACAGTCTGATTAGGGTCTACACTGTTTGCCATTTGGTCTGCAACTTCTGTACTCTTTGCTGGGTGGTGAAACAAATTTGTTAATTTTAGGAGATTTACAGCAAGTCCTCAAGGTGTCCGAATTTTTAGAATTTTTATGGTACCTTCAACTTATGGTTTCATGAAAAAGAAAATTTGTCCCAAAATTTATGTTGTTACTCATTATCTGGAGCTATGGTCTTTTGTCACAGAAAGTACATACAAACGAATTTGAGATCACACACGTGTACTGGTAAACTGCTTAGAAGGTCTAAACCTGCCCAGGCAAAGCGGTGCGAGTCTGACCGTCTGTGCTTTTAAACCCTATTGCTTTGTGTGGGTGGTAGGGCATGAGATTTCATTTCAGGTTCAGGTAAAAAATTTTAAGAAATGTTGCCAAAATGACCTAGATAATATTGCTGTGGACATAGAATCTCAATTCAAACCAACAGTCAAACTTCTGTGGCTCAAACACCTTTGCAACCATGAAAAATTGTTCTAGTCAGAGGTAGTTGGAGCCACTGAGGGTTATTCATAGAACCAGGTCAGGAGGTATAATTGGGAGATCTTCTCAATTTTTTAACATAAAGGTAGTTGTGTATTCTCATTAGATTCTAATGAGTACACACAACATACATTTTTAAGATAACATAAGACACTTATCCCAAATATATGAATATAAGCATCTAAGAATGTAATAACACCATGCAATAAATTCGGTTGTCCACTAGTGAATTAAATATGCAAATTAGTTAGATGCTCCATAACATTACATGTTCAACATCATTAACAATGTCGCGTTCACTAATGACAGAATATTGAATTTTTTGTTGAAACATTGTGAATAAATGCATTTAGCGGGTTGGCAACATTCTTTCCTAGAGATTGATCATGAAATCTTTTCTACGGTCATTCTCTCCCTTCCGCTGATTCAAGAAGGACAGTTGTCAGTTTCTGGCGAAATAATGTGCACTGTATTGGTTAACCACTTACTTATAAGCCTGCCCAGGAAAAGTGTGGATAGGTAAACTGACCGGCTCAAAAATTACCTAAAATAGTGTTGACTGGGCTGTTAAACACCAATACAAACAAACAAATACGTTTAAAATGTCATATGATAAATAGAATCTTGCATTCATGCTCATGTATTATTAAATTTATTAAACTCGTTGAGGAAAAGGGATAAAATGCGATTTTATCCCTTTTCCTCAACTTGTTTAATAAATTCAATAATACATGAAGGCCAATGTAAGATCCGCTATTTATAAGATTTTTTTTCCAAGGTGCTCAAGTCAAAACAGTCATGGTAAACAAGTCATCCATGTTGGAGCCATCTAAGTTTTACTCTATATTTTAGTGTTTTTTTTCTGTTTTAGAGCATGATTCAGGAGAAGATGGATGAAGAAGAAGCATATCGAGCTAAAACAGCAGTTTCAGCAGCCAACAGGGACAGAAGAAAGGGCCAGACTAGCTCTAAACACAAGGAACCCTCAAGGGACCTAGCTAATAATAACAGTAAGTTGTCTGTAAGCAGCCAACAGGGACAGAAGAAAGGGCCAGACTAGCTCTAAACACAAGGAACCCACTAGGGACCTAGCTAATAATAACAGTAAGTTGTCTGTAAGCAGCCTACAGGGATAGAAGGAAGGGCCAGACTAGCTCTAACACAAGGAACCCTCTAGGGACCTAGCTAATAATAACAGTAAGTCGTCTGTAAGAAGCCAACATGGGACAGAAGAAAGGGTCAGACTAGCATCCTCAGAAGCCATCTGATCTGGATCCACACTGTTTGCAAAGATAGGGGTTGTCGTGAACAGCAAGGTAAGGGTTAATATTTTGGCTTAGACAAACAGTAATACTAGGGTATGTTTTCACTGAAAAGTGCAATTTTCATTCACACATACTTTTGTTAGTTAGAGGATTTACGTATAGGTGTGGTTATAGCCTTCTGACAGAGGAGTCAATTGGTCAAAGAACTTAATTTCAACAAATTCAACCTTATTCATGTCAACAAGGATGCCTACTAAATGGCTGTTATATTACTGCTAAGTCATATGTTAGTGCCCTTGATTTTAACCAGTTCTAAGATATTTGCTGAGTCTATCTATTCTGGAATCCAGCTTTATTTAGGATAATGTTAGCTTTTGAACCACATTGTAAAAAGACTGTTTTTGCCATTAGCAAGCAACAAAGGTGCACATCAGCCTAATGAAGGTGTATCCCCATTAACATCTTAAGCCATTCTCCAGGGGCCAGTTCAAAACTAACGGCATCATTAGTTAACATATTGTTAAAACTGACCTTTTAATATGGCAGATATTCAATATTTTTGCTGAAAAAAAATTGAGCAGCTTTTCCAAATGCAAAAGCTGTTCATTTTTTTTCAGCATAAATACCAAAATATTAGATATTGTACTCACTGGAACAGTTAACAATATGACTACTAACGAGCTCCTTAAGCTAGCGAAAAGATGCTTTGAACAACTGGCCCCAGGTTAACAAGTTCATGTAATAAACACCCATGTAAACCAAACTTTATATCTAGAAAACTGGGGTTTACATGAATATACACTCTTTCTCTTATTTTTGCTTGAAAATATAGATTGTGGGAACTCGTTAGAACTGCCTCAATGAGGTAGTTCTGACAAGTACCTACAACCTATGTTTGGAGAATTAATAAGGAAAATGGTAAATTACATACATTTTCATCAGAAAAATATCCTTTTGTAGACGTAACAGAATGCACTATGTCACATGGGCATGTTATTGTAATGAATGCTTTGAACGCCAACTAATCCCTTATTTTTTACAGTGAAAGACAAACCTCCTAGACAGCAGACTGATGAGAGAGGAGATGGTGAAGGGGCAATAACACTTGCAACAACCCCGTGGCCACAAAATAAAGAATACGTGGAAGTGTATGTCTCTGCTGTAGCTAACCCTGGAATATTCTGGGTACAAATTGTGTCCTCCTTGTCGCTACAGCTGGATGAGATGACAGCAGGGATGTCGAGATACTACAGTGAACAAAGAGAACAGGTAAGGTTAAAGTGTATGTCTCTGCTGTGGCCAACCCTGGAATATTCTGGGTACAGATTGTGTCCTCCTTGTCGCTGCAGCTGGATGAGATGACAGCAGAGATGTCGAGATACTACAGTGAACAAAGAGAACAGGTTGAAGTGTATGTCTCGGTATCCGGACATTTCCCCCCCTGGACATTTCCCCTCCCCCCTGCTCAAATCAGGTAGGTAGGAAGATTCCCCCCTATTTTTGCCAGGGTTAGGGCACTTCCCCTCCTATCTTTTTGCACAGAGAGGACAATTCCCCCCCCCACTCCCTCATTTTTGGCATATGGAGGACTATATCCTCCCCCCCACCCCCCACCCCCACCCCCCGTTGAGTGAGTGAGCTTTATGTCCATTTTCTGCTCCAGAGCTAACTAAGAGAGAGAGAGAGAAACTGAAAATACGATTCAATATATATGACAAAAGATCTCATCAATTGAATTTATTTATGTATAGACATATATAGAAGTTCAGATTATCCTAAATGGGTCTAATTGATACATGTAAAAAAAAAAACTATGCTTCTTTAATAATTTTTTCAATTATAATTGCCCAAGTGTCTCTTACTGAAGTTCAGCTTATCCTACTATAATGGGTCTAATTGATACATGTAAAAAGACCCAAGCTTCTTTAATCAATATTTAATTATAATTTCCCAGTTGTCTCCGACTGAAGTTCAGATTATCCTATTATTATGGGTCTAATTGATAGGGTGCACGACATTTCGTCTAAACTCATTTCGTCGAATGGACACTTCGTCTAATACGACAATTGGTCTAAAAAAACCTGTCTGGTACGACATTTCGTCAAAAACAAATATGAAGGATTTTAGACGAAATGTCGCACCTTTGTTATTGTTTTGTCTTTTGTTCGATTTTTAGACAATCTGCCTGTTGTTTATACTAATGATACTTTTCTTCTTTTTGCTCAAAATATACTCATGGGGGCCGTTTTAATGAGTTCCCACAATCTATATTTTGAGCAGAAATAGGAAAAATAAGGGTTTCCCCTGTAAACCCCAGTTTTACTATATAAAATGTGGGGTTCAAAATTGGATAGGTGTATTTGTGATGGGGTGCATGGAAGCCTTTGTCACAAGGATACAACCTAAACTATTAACTTTGAAACCATAGAAATTTCATGTCACTGGCAAATAAAGATGAACCTTGTAGATCACATTATATGTGCAAACAAAACATAGACGAACAAAAATTAGACGAACAAAATTTAGACATTTTTAGACGAATTTAGACACTTTTCGACGAAATGTCGTATTCGACGAAATGTCTTTTAGACGAAATGTCCTTTAGACGAAATGGGTTTAGACAAAATGTCATGGATCCTAATTGATACACCAATTATTTATTTAATTACCTTGAGGGGAAATGTCCAGCTAGGGCAAAATGGGGGGGGGGGGGATGCCCTACCTTTGCTAACTAGGAGGGGGGAATCGTCCACTTACTTCATTTCACTGGGGGGTGGGGGGAATCATCCTACCCATCTAATTTGAACAGGGGGGAAAATGTCCAGGGGGGAAATGTCCTAGATTCATATGTCTCTGCTTTGGCTAACCCTGGGATATTCTGGGTACAAATTGTGTTCTCGTTGTCGCTGCAGCTGGATGAGATGACAGCAGGGATGTCAAGATACTACAGTAAACAAAGAGAACAGGTAAGGTTGAAGTGTATGTCTCTGCTGTGGCCAACCCTGGGATATTCTGGGTACAAATTGTGCCCTCCTTGTCGCTGCAGCTGGATGAGATGACAGCAGGGATGTCAAGCTACTACAGTGAACAAAGAGAACAGGTTCCTGTAATGATTTTGTTTTCAAAATTACTCAAGAAATTTATCAATCAAAATAGAAGTACATGTAGAGGGAAAGATCAGGAATTGATACATTTATCTTATGCCTTCCATCCAAGACACAGGAAAAGAAGCACAAATAAAAGCGAAAGCACCATATATACCATAAATAGAAGCCTGCATGGTGTAGTGGTTAAGTTTCTCGCCCCATAAACCGGGGGTTGTGGGTTCGATCCTGGACTTCTCCCGACTTTCTGATGAGTCTTTAAACCGAGGTCCCTATGACCATAATTAAAATATTACAAAAAAATTGAAAATGTGTGAGGTATCTGATGTGTACGCATTAGAATTGCCTCAATGAGGCAATTCTAATGAGAAAACATGACATACCTGTATCTTAAAGACAATAGAAAATGTGCCTTATTATGCATTCAGACCTGTAGCAATGATTAACCTGTAATGGTTTGAAATACTGCTGTCTAAAAACATCAGTCAGCCTCGATAGCGCAGTGGTTAACACGTTCCACTCATGATCGAGAGGTTGTGCGTTCGACTTCAGCGCCCAGTAGCGAGGTGTGTCCTTTGGCACGTAATGACACTGCCTCACTTCACCCAGGTGTAAATGGGTAGCAGTGGTGTAATAGTCACTGCCTCTCCCTCGGGGGCGTGAAAACATCCGGAATGAGTGTTCGAGAGCGATTAAATAAGCTTGAAGCTTCCATCGCAATCGAACAAAAATAAATTAGTATAAACTAAACTAAAAACATCCGTGTGACATGGTACATTCTTTCAGATCTCAAAAACGGTTATTTTCTGGTAAATTTTTTAAATATTTTTCTTATCAATTCCTCAAATATAGGTTTTCGGTGCTCATTAGAACCGCCTCATTGAGGCGGTTCTAACAAATGCCCACAACCTATGTCTTGGCACAGAAATAAGAAAAATAATGTACACCCCTCTGTAAACCCCAGTTTTCTCTACATAATATGAGATTCACAGGCAGTTTTCATCACACAGATTGTTAAGGTGATGAAGTTTTCACAGTCCCAGAGTTTTTTTAGCCATTGAAGTTTGTACTCTGTAAATGTAAATATACAGTTGAAACTACGGGAGCGACCACCTGTCTTAAGCGGTTTCCTGTCTTGAACAACCATCATGCAATCATCCTCCCGAGCAATTTTCAATGTTAAATTACCTGTCTTGAGTGCCCAATGCGACCACTTAAAAATTGTCCAAATTGTAAACTTTCTGTGCTGTCTGCAACCAGATAAGTAATCCGTCACACCATGAGATCAACAGGTGGGCAGGTACCAATAATTATCTCCCTTTATATTGTCTTTGGAAACCAAAATTCTTAATGTCTAAAAATAGAATGGTGTATTTTTGTGACTGGTTTACCTATCATATAATGTGATGGCATACATTTGAGGCATGAATTAAGCATGGGAAAGACACAAATCCAGTCAGTCAATAAGCGGAAACTTAAACTGATCAACGACTTTGAGAACAATGCCCCGACCCAATGCAAGAGAAGAAACTTTTCATCAATGTTTGTTTGTTTGTTACGAGGTTGTTAATGAATTGACTTTTAAATGGTTGATTTATCTTCCCTGCCTTAAGAGACCACTTTTGGTTCTTCTCAAAGGTGGCCTCCCAAGACAGGTTTGACTGTACATGTACAGTCAAATTCTACTATTAAGATCACTTAAAATTTAAGACTTTTTCTGCTTTAAAAAGTTTATTTAGTAGATTGCAGTTGTTCTTTCTTCGAATTTTCTGCATACTGAGTCCTTTGGTCAGAGACCACCTTTGGGACTGTTCAAAAGTGGTCTTAAAGACCACTTTTGAACAGTCCCAAAGGTTTTCATAATATAGGAATTTTACCGTACATGTTTATCCTGACCTGTCATTGTAGCCTCCAGAGAACGTGAAAGTAGGGGACTACGTAGCTGCTCCATTTGAGAATGATTCCTCCTGGTACAGAGCTAGAGTGATGGACATTAAGGGAGATGAACTAGATTTATTCTATGTTGACTACGGTGACAGTGGATATCTGACAAAAGACAAAGTTAGACCTTTATCGTAAGCTCTGATACATACGAGTTCAAATATAAACCTTGTCATCACGAAAACACGTCTATATAAATTTGACCCCCTCGAACCCCACTTTTATATAGTAAAACTGGGGTTTACAGGGATAAACCTTATTTTTCTTATTTCTGCTCCAAAGTATAGATTGTGGGTACTCGTTAGAACCGCCCTCGTTAGAACCGCCTCGATGAGGCGGTTCTACCAAGTACCCACAATCTATATTTTGAGGAGAAATAAGAAAAATATCGCAATTTTTCATCTTAAAATTTTTGCTTTTTAGGCGGTAACATTTTCAATGTATTTGTATAGGCGTGTTTTCGTAATGTATACACAGATCATGAGTGTAAATTATGTAACCTATGAGGGTGTTCTGTGTATGTTAGTGTATGTTTTATCCTGCTGAATAAATTAATTTTGCCACACCCATTACTGACAATCAACCAATCAAATTACTCGATAAACACTCTAATGTTGCATTCAGATTTGCACACTAATTGACAAACAGTGCAATGGTAGTTGTCAATGTGTTCAACAGGACAAGGGTTAACAGCAAAGGGTCTAACATTGTTGTGCTTAACAAGCTGTAGGGTTTACCTCCCTTTTTCTAGGGGTAGGTGAGAACACTTAAAGGCATTTATTCTTAGACAATAGGAAACACCGTGTGTTCATAATTGTTTTATTGGTCCCTGTGATATACTCTCTGTAGCAGATCAAAGGCAGCCTTTAATAGGGTGATTAGTAGCTCTTGTTGAATCCCCTGACTGAGGCAATTAAGGGAAAATTCAATAAGATACACGCTAGTCAACAGTTAGCAAGCTATTGATTTTCCCCAAGGAGGCCCCTTACCTGTTGAAGTCAAAGGACTTCTCTTTAGTCAGCACTGAGGGCTATATAATATTATGCAATGAAATGATAGTCCTCAATAATCAAGAATAAGTGCCTTTAAGAACAATAACCAAATTTTTCAAGAGAATTTAGTCCCCAAGACACCAAAGTCAAAACTAATAATGTTTATAGTTAACATGTCATTAAAACATATCATTCAGTATCGCAAATATGCTGATATTTTTGCTGAAAAAAAAATGTGAGCAGTTTTTGCAAATTTGAAAGCTACTCTCATTTTTTTTTCAGCAAAAAATCCATTGCATTTGCTAGAACTGTTAATATTTTTACCACTAACGATCTTGTTAACCTAACAATGCTTTGTACAGCTGGAGTCAGTTGTACAAAACTAACGATGTCGTTAGTTTAGGTATCGTTAAAACTTTGATAATTTAATATGGCAAATATGCTTATATTTTTGTTGAAAAAATGTGAGCAGCTTCTTGCAGATGCAAAAGCTGCTCACATTTTTTTTCAGAACAATACCAGAATTTTAAATATACTTGCTAGAACAGTTTACAGTTTGATCACTAACGAGCTTGTTAAGCTAACAAGGCTTTGAACAACTGGCCCCTGGGCTCAGTTTTGTCTGTTTGTTTTAGAGTTTAATGGCCTGGTCAACACTAATAAGTCGCCCCTGCCCATAGGGGCTTGAAGAAATATATGGGCTGCATGATGCTTCCACGCAGAGCTGAATCCGGCCCACACACTAGTACTGTTAAACCGCTTGGAGGATCTAAGCCTGTCCAGGAACGGCGGTGCGAGGCGGACCGTCCATGCTAATAAACCCTATTGGTTTCATTGGGTGACAGGGCTTGAGATGTCATTTCATCTCAATGTCGGGTAAAAATCCCACAAAATTGGAAGCAACGTCTCCAAAATGACCTTTACAGTGTTGACGGGGATGTTAAACCTCAAATCAAACAAACAATAAACAACACTATTAAGGTTGTATCAAACTGGTCAGTTTACCTATCCACAATTTTTCCTGGGCAGGCTTATACTTAAATACAGTGAAACTGTGATGGTTCAACACAGATGCCTGGTTTATTATTATTACCCATTCTTGAGTTCCTAAGGAATAGCTCTAGATAAGAAATAGTGAGGGACCATAAAGGAGATTTTCGACTTTTTATCTTGCAAGTACATGTTTATGCTGTGTGTACTTATTAGAACCGCCTGGATGAGGCGATTCTAATGAGTACTCATAGCAAATTTTTATATAAAGAATATCAAAAAGAAGTTCAAAATTATTCCTTGTATGCCTCCTGGAAGTAGCCCTCAGTGGCTCGAATTTCTCTTCTCAAACAGATTTTCCTGATCCCAAAGGTGTTTGAGCCAATGAAGTTTGACTAGTTAACCAGTACACTCTATATTCCTAGCCAGAAACTGACAACTGCCCTTCTTAAAATGGATGGGAGATAAAAACCATAACATGATCAATCTCTCTGAAAGAATGTTGCTGACCCAACTGAGCTCAGTAGTCCGTAGTTCTTGGAGAGTATCCTTTATAAGAAGTCTTGGAGCAAACAGATAAATGTTATGGGTTTATTTCACCAACATAATTCGGCCCCCGCCCATCAGGGCATAAAGAAATAGATCGGCTCCATGATGTTTCCATGCAGAGCTGAAACCGACCACACATGAGTACTGGTAAACAGCTTAGAGGATCTAAGCCAGACCAGGCAAAGCTGTGCGAGTCGGACCATCCATGCTTATAAACCCTATTGGTTTCATTGGGTGACAGGGCTTGAGATGTCATCTCATCTCAATGTCTGGTAAAAGTCCCACAAATTGGAAGCAACATCTCCTAAATGACCTGTACAGTGTTGACAGGGACATTAAACCTCAAATCGAACAAATTCACCAACATAATCACACAAGAACTTTGGTGCCCAGAAAATAGTGTTATCACGAAAACATGCCTATATAATTTTGGCCCCCTTAAACTCCATTTTTTATAGTAAAACTGGGATGTGAAGATGTAAACATCATTTTTCTTAGTTCTAATCAAAATCATAGATTGTGAGAACTCGTTAGAACTGCCTTGCCGAGAACAGTGTACCCACAATCTCTGTTTTGGGCAGAAATATGAAAAATATCAATTTTTTTATCTGAAAATTTAATTTTTTTTTTTTTTGGTGGTAAAATTTTCAATAGGCATGTTTCCATAATGACAAGAACTTTGCTGCCCAGAATGTAATGTTTAACTCTTATCTTGCTGTTCAGGACAACCCCTATCTTTGGAAACAGTGTAGATCCAGATCAGATGGCTTCTGAAGGAGCCATCTGATCAGGATCTACACTGTTTGGCATTTAGTTTATGAATTTGTAGCAATAAATTACATCAAGTAATTGGATTGGTTGATAGACAGAAATGGCTGTGGCTTATATGAATATTCAGCAAGATAAGGGTTATCATAGGAGTAAGGATGATAGTCAGTGGACATTTATATATCCCGATTACTTTATATAATCACCGCCTTAAGGGGGTTCTTACAAGTATCCACAGCACGTAATTTGATGGATAAATAAGAAGATTCATCCCAAAATCATCATTGTTACTTCACCTTACATGTAGCAATATAGTTTAAGTTGTTTATCACCTGTCTTCGTCACGTATATTATATAATTAACTAAAATCCTAAAAATTTGGACACCTTGAGGACATGCCGCAATTCTCCTAAAATTTTGACAAATATGTTTCCCAATCCAGCAGGGAGCCCAAAAGATGCTGATGGAATGGCAAACAGTGTAGACCCTGATCAGACTGCTCCTTCAGGAGCAGTCTGATCTGGGTCTTCACTGTTTGTTTAGGCATATCTGTCCCAGTACTTAGGATCTTTACAGTACCTTGCCAAGCAGTTTTGTTTGTTTGAATTGAGATTTAACATCCCCGTTAACACTATTTAGGTCATTTTGGAGATGTTGCCTCCATTTTTGTGGGCCTTTTACCCAACATCGAGATGAAATGACATCTCAAGCCCTGCCGTCCAATGAAACCAACAGAGCTTATATTCATTGGTCTGACTCGCAACACTTTGTCCGGGCAGGCTTACTCCTAAGCAGTTTACCAGTTTTCAAGTGTGGTCAGTTGCACCACTGCCTGGAAGAACCATGCAGCCCAGTCTGTTTTGGTGGGTTGTGATGGGGGGCTTGATAAACAGTATCATCCCATCATTTCTTAAAATTCTAAGCCTCTTGCTAGTTCCATTTATTTGCCTCCACCCATCGGGGCTAGAACTAAGAAGAAATAGATTCGGCTGCATGGTGTCTCCAAACAGAGCTGAAACTGACCACACATGAGTACTGGTAAACTGCTTAGAAGGACTAAGCCTGTCCAGGATAATTGGTGTGAGTCAGATCGTCTAATCTCTAATGCATATAAGCCTTCTGGTTTCATTGGGCAGCCCATTCTCAATGTCAGGAAAAAGTCACACAAAATTGGAAGCAGCATCTCCAAAATGACCTAAAGAGCGTTGGCGTGGACATTAAACCTCAATTCTAATGCACTTGCGTATGTAACGCGACGTCTGATTGGATAACGTCAAAAATTTGCGTCAGTATATTCTGCGATATACTGTCGGAAATCCGACGTCATCATGTAATGTCGCTTTCCATTGGTTGTCATTTGGTTTTACGCAGCTCACCGCGCTTGCCGCCTTGTGTAAAATAGTACAGTTTTTAACTTAACAAATGAATAAGTGCATTAGAATGGGGATAACTGTATTGAAAATTGTCATTTGGGGAGGTAAATCGTCGGTTTTACGGTCGCAAATTACGTTTTACGGCTCCGCTAGCGCGTCGCCGTAAAACGAAATTTCCGACCGTAAAACCTCCGATTTACCTCCCCAAATGACAATTTTCAGTACAGTTATCCCCTAATTCAAACAAACAAACAAGTTCCATTTATCTTTATCTTTGTTACTGGAGCAACTTACATTTTGTTCATGTTTTACAGCTCAGAGTACCTCCAGTTACCTACACAATCTGTCGAGTGTAGACTAGCAAGAGTAAAACCAAATGGTAAGCATAGTCTAGAGACATAGAGGATCTTACATGAGTGTTCATGTATTATTGAATTTATTAAACGAGTTGAGGAAAAGGGATAAAATGCGAGGCTTTGCCGAGCATTTTATTCCTTTTCCTCAACAAGTTTAATAAATTCAATAATACATGAGCATGAATGCAAGATTCTATTTATCATATGACATTTAAAATGCATTTTATGCACAATTGTTTACAAAAATGTCAATAGTCCGGCACTAGTAAACACAACGTTGTTCAGTACATCGTACATGTAACGTTATGGGACGTATCTAGCTAATTTGCATATTTAATCCACTAGTTGATTATCGAAAATATTACATGGCTTTATTACACTCTCAGAAGTGACGTCATATGATAAAGCTCCTTTTGGCACACTTGCCATTTCTCATTTTAGCCAAGACAAGAAGAAAATATGTTTTCAGACATGTATGCTCAGTGAAGACTCAGATCAGTAAGCTATTCAGACCACGGTCTCTCCATGTGCTTCAATAAAGTAACAATCACTGAATAGCCATCAGTGCTCAAATTGTTCACCAATCTATCTAGTACAATGTGGAATACTGTGGTATTTGTGCTGGAAAAATGTACAGTTGCAAAATATACTCACATTTTATTCAGCAAAACAATAGTGTGTATGCCATGTTTATTGATGGAAGTTCAAATGATTCATTCGCTAACAGCATCAATAGTTTTTTAACCAGTTTGCCCTGGCGCTCATTGAACATTGATCAGGGGGCCAATGTTCAAAACTAACAATGTCATTAGTTAAGGTATCGTAAAATAGAGAATAACAGGTGAGTGTCTTTTGATGTCAAGTTTACCAGGCAAGGCTTCGAGAACACTTGTAGAATTGCGAGGCTTGCCAAGCGATTCTACATGCGTTCTCAAAGCCGAGCCTGATAAACTTGATATCGAATGACACGAATCTGGTATTCTATTTATCAGTTTATCCCATTACAACTTACATTTTTGCCAATTTTTTTCCAGCAGTCCAGGTCTAAGAAGTGCAATGCCACGTCGACCTGATAAAGCTCACTTGTCCTGAGATAGCATATGTTTATCAGGTCAATGTGCTACAATGCAATTAATATAGGGGGTGACTGATAAAACTCATTTAATGTACTAATAATTTTGCTGAAAAAAAATGTGAGCCGGCAAATATGTTAATATTTTTGCTGAAAAAATGTGAGCAGCAAGCTGCTCTTATTTTGTCAGCAAAAATAATGTAACACTATATTAGATATAGTACTTGCTAGAACAGTGAACAGCTTCACAACTAGAGAGCTTAACAATGCTTTGAACAACTGGACTCAGATTGTACAGATGTTGAACATGCCTTGGCACAACTTGACTTAACAGGTCTCTAATTTTTTGGACAAAGATTTCCCATTTTCATTTCAATTGTTCGAGTTTGTGTTGTTGTTTCCCATTTTCTCAAAGGTTGATATTTTTTTTGTTCTTGAAACTCCCACACAGAATTTTATTGATAGGTTTCAAGATAAGGTGATTGATGTCAGCCCATATCTTGATGTTATAACTTTTAACACTCAGCTCAGTTCTGCCTGACTTGTCTAAATGAGCCCCGCCAAGCGAATTTGTGTCTTTGAGCATTCCGTCATGACAAATTTTAACTGTGCATGCCTAGCCATTCAGAGGGGCCAGGGATATGGCTTTCTGTCTGAAGGTTCCTCTTGATTCGCTTGTATGAGCGAGCAGCGAAGGTTCTGGTGAGACTGCGTGGATGCGCAGGCTCACCTGAACCTTCGCTGCTCGCATAGGCAATAAGTTAAAGTACCAAAATCGCTTGATGGGGCCCAAATATTAGATGGTCAGTGGTCTGATATCTCTGATATAGGTGACCAATGGAGTGATATCAATTGTTTGTGTCTACTGGTCTGATATTCATTGTAGGTGACTGACTGGAGCTCTGATATCTTGTATATGACCAGTGGTTTGATACCTCTGTTTTAGGTGACCATTGGTCTGATACGAGGGCAAGTCAATAAGTAACCAGCCTATCCCATTTCCAATTGACCAAGACAGCCTTGTTTCAATACATATTTTCAGCATAAGGGCAAACTTGCACCCTATCGTGTCATTTACTCATTAGATATTGAACATCAAACATGGCCAGCTGTGCAAAAGCAAGCTTTTTGTCAAAATTTGAGTTTCATAGTGTAATTCGGTACTTGTAAGATCTGCCATGCGTGCAGCAAGCCAGCTACTTGGAAAGGGGCCCACTTATGTGGACGTTGCCCCTGTACCTGCACGGTAATCAAAAATCCGTTGATGATGATGATGATGTACTTGAAAGGGAAAACATGTCAGGAAATACATTGCAATTTGTCCAATGTTTATGTCTTCTGCACCATTGTATGCATTAGTTAAATTCTGGTGGATTAAAAGGTGATAGAACGTCCTTAGAAGACAAAACCAGGGCTGGACACCAGGTCAGATGCCAGTAATGAAGAAATGTATGAAGAACAAAGTATGGGATCTGGTGTACTCTGATAGGTGAATTAAGATGGAAGAATAGCGAATGCATTTCACATGGTAGCATTTCAACTATTTTACATGATCACTTGGGTATGCGCAAACTAACAGCCCATTGGGTCCCAAAATCCCTTAGCGGCGAGCAACTGGCACCCAGAGCATCAGTATGCAGTGCATTGTTGAAGCGGTTTAGGTCAAAGGATGATGATTTTCTTTCACATCTGCTGACTTTAGATGAGACCTGGGTACCACATTATTATGAGACAGAGAATAAAACTCAAAGTTGTCAGTGGGTAGGGCCAGGGTCTTCGAGGCCAAAGAAGACTTACAAGTTCAAAATGCAACCCTTTGCTGGCAAGGTGATGGCAACTGTATTTTGGGATGCAATAGGCATTATTATGTTGGACATCATTTCCAGTCCAATGAAGAAGTTGTGGCGGCAGTTGTGGAGTGGATAGGAGACAAGGACCCTGGCTTCTTCAGTTCTGGGCTGATGGCACCAGAACAGCGTTGGTCCAAGTGTACCATTCTAGAGGGCAATTACATTGAAAAAGAAGAGATCGATCTCACCCAGAAATAAGTTAGGCTGGATTTTTATTGACTGGCCCCCATATCTTGATATTTTTTTGTAGGTGACATCTGGTCTGATATCTGTTTTATCATATGACTTCGCGTCTGAGAGTGTAATAACGCCATGTAATATTTTCGATAATCCACTAGTGGATTAAATATGCAAATTAGCTAGATACGTCCCGTAACGTTACATGTACGACATCCTTAATGACATCGCGTTTACTAATGGTGGCATATTGATATTTTTGCAAACAATCGTGAATAAAATGCGTTTTAAATGTCATATGATAAATAGAATCTTGCATTCGTGCTCATGTATTATTGAATTTATTAAACTCGTTGAGGAAAAGGGATAAAATGCTCAGCAAAGCCTCGCATTTTATTCCTTTTCCTCAACTCGTTTAATAAATTCAATAATACATGAACACTCATGTAAGATCCTCTATATAGGTGACCAGTGGGCTAATATGTTAATTATGTCTCCCCCGAAAAATTTTTTTTCGGAGAGACATATTGTTTTTCCCCCGGGCGTCTGTCTGTCTGTCCGTCTGTCTGTCACACATTCGTGTCCGCTCTATAACTTGAAAACCGTTGGAGCTATTGTCACGAAACTTAGTATAAATATAAATCAGCATTAGACGACGTGCAGTGCGCAAGAACTATAACTCTCGCATTTATACTTTTTGAATTATCTCCCTTGGAAGTTTGTTGGTATGTATATATGTATGGGCAAATCGTGTCCGGTCAATAACTTTCTTATTTTCAGATGGATTTTAAAATTACTTGGCAGAAATATTAACAACCATAAGACGATGTGTGGTGCGCATGAATCAGGTCGGTACCTCAAAGGTCAAGGTCATACTTAGAGGTCAAAGGTCAAAAAAGGGGCCTTTTTTTCGTATTTGGTCAATAACTTTCTTATTTTGAGATGAATTTTAAAATTGCTTGGCAGAAATATTAACCACCATGAGACGATGTGTGGTGTGCATCAGGCAGGTCAGTACCTCGAAGGTAAAGGTCATACTTAGAGGTCAAAGGTCAAAAAAGGGGCCTTTTTAGCTCACCTGTCACGTAGTGACAAGGTGAGCTTTTGTGATCACTTTTTGTCCGTCGTGCATCCGTGCGTGCGTGCGTGCGTCCGTGCGTCCGTAAACAATTTCAAATAAGTATATCTCTAATACCCCATGGTCAATCTTGATCAAATTTCATGAGAAGCATCATCAGGAAGGGGGAAAGGCTGCATAAGGTTTTTGGGCTGATCAGATGGGAATTGTGGTTGCCATGGCAACATATAGCTCCCATAGACTTACAATGGGAAAAAATTAAAATATCTTCTTCACTGAAACCACAGGGCCCAGAGCTTAGATATTTAGCATGTATTAACGGCCAGTGGTCACCTACATAATTCCTGCCAATCATGTCCCTGGGGTCCAAATTGGCCACGCCCCAGGGCCCCTTCGCTCCCACAGACTCATAATGGAACAAAAAGCTTAAAAAATCTTCTTCTCGGAAACCACAGGGCCCAGAGCTTAGATATTTAGCATGTAGCAATGGCAAGTGGTCACCTACATAATTCCTGCCAATCATGCCCCTGGGGTCCAAACTGGCCACGCCCCAGGGCCCTTTAGCTCCTATAGACTCATAATGGAAAAAAGCTTCAAAAATCTTCTTCTATGAAACCATAGGGCCGTGAGCTAAGGTATTTGACATGTAGCAACGGCAAGTGGTCACCTACATAATTTCTGCCAATCATGCCCCTGGGGCCCAAATTGGCCACACCCCGGGGCCCCTTAGCTCTCATAGACTCATAATGGAAAAAAAAGGTTCAAAAATCTTCTTTTCTGAAACCACAGGGTCCAGAGCTTAGATATTTAGCATGTAGCAATGGCCAGTGGCCACCTACATAATTCCTGCCAATCATGCCCCTAGGGTCCAAATTGGCCACGCCCCAGGGCCCCTTCGCACCCATAGACTCATAATGGAACAAAAAGCTTCAAAAATCTTCTTCTTGGAAACAACAGGGCCCTGAGCTTAGATATTTAGCATGTAGCAATGGCCAGTGATCACCTACATAATTCCTGCCAATCATGACCCTGGGTTCCAAATTGGGGACGCCCCGGGGCCCCTTCGCTCCCATTGACTCATAATGGAACAAAAAGCTTAAAAAATCTTCTACTCGGAAATCACAAGGCCCAGAGCTTAGTTATTTAGCATGTAACAACAGCAAGTGGTCACCTACATAATTCCTGCCAATCATGCCCCTGGTGTCCAAAAGGGCCACGCCCTGGGGCCCTTTAGCTCCCATAGACTCATAATGGAAAAAAGCTTCAAAAATCTTCTTCTCTGAAACCACAGGGCCCAGAGCTGAGATATTTGGCATGTAGCAACGGCAAGTTGTCACCTACATAATTCCTGCCAATCATGCCCCTGGTGTCCAAACGGGCCACACCCCGGGGCCCTTTAGCTCCTATAGACTCATAATGGAAAAAAGCTTCAAAAATCTTCTTCTATGAAGCCATAGGGCCCAGAGCTAAGGTATTTGACATGTAGCAACGGCAAGTGGTCACCTACATAATTTCTGCCAATCATGCCCCTGGGGCCCAAATTGGCCACACCCCGGGGCCCCTTAGCTCTCATAGACTCATAATGGAAAAAAAAGGTTCAAAAATCTTCTTTTCTGAAACCACAGGGTCCAGAGCTTAGATATTTAGCATGTAGCAATGGCCAGTGGCCACCTACATAATTCCTGCCAATCATGCCCCTAGGGTCCAAATTGGCCACGCCCCAGGGCCCCTTCGCACCCATAGACTCATAATGGAACAAAAAGCTTCAAAAATCTTCTTCTTGGAAACAACAGGGCCCTGAGCTTAGATATTTAGCATGTAGCAATGGCCAGTGGTCACCTACATAATTCCTGCCAATCATGACCCTGGGTTCCAAATTGGGGATGCCCCGGGGCACCTTCGCTCCGATAGACTCATAATGGAACAAAAAGCTTCAAAAATCTTCTTCTTGGAAACCACAAGGCCCAGAGCTTAGATATTTAGCATGTAGCAACGGCAAGTGGTCACCTACATAATTCCTGCCAATCATGCCCCTGGGGTCCAAACGGACCACGCCCCGGGGCCCTTTAGCTCCCATAGACTCATAATGGAAAAAAGCTTCAAAAATCTTCTTCTCTGAAACCACAGGGCCCAGAGCTGAGATATTTGGCATGTAGCAACGGCAAGTTGTCACCTACATAATTCCTGCCAATCATGCCCCTGGTGTCAAAACGGGCCACACCCCGGGGCCCTTTAGCTCCTATAGACTCATAATGGAAAAAAAAAGCTTCAAAAATCTTCTTCTCTGAAACCACAGGGCCCCGAGCTGAGATATTTGGCATGTAGCAACGGCAAGTGGTAACCTACATAATTCCTGCCAATCATGCCCCTGGGGTTCAAATTGGCCACACCCAGGGGCCCCTTAGCTCCCATAGACTCATAATGGAAAAAAAGCTTCAAAAATCTTCTTCTCTGAAACCACAGGGCCCAGAGCTTAGATATTTAGCATGTAGCAACCGCCAGTGGTCACCTACATAATTCCTGCCAATCATGCCCCTAGGGTCCAAATTGGCCACGCCCCGGGGCCCCTTCGCTCCCATAGACTCATAATGGAACAAAAAGCTTCAAAAATCTTCTTCTCAGAAACCACAAGGCCCAGAGCTTAGATATTTAGCATGTAGCAATGGCAAGTGGTCACCTACATAATTCCTGCCAATCATGCCCCTGGGGTCCAAACAGGCCACGCCCCGGGGCCCTTTAGCTCCTATAGACTCATAATGGAAAAAGCTTCAAAAATCTTCTTCTCTGAAACCACAGGGCCCAGAGCCGAGATATTTGGCATGTAGCAATGGCAAGTGGTCACCTACATAATTCCTGCCAATCATGCCCCTGGGTTCCAAATTGGCCACACCCCGGGGCCCCTTAGCTCCCATAGACTCATAATGGTAAAAAAGCTTCAAAAATCTTCTTCTCTGAAACCACAGGGTCCAGAGCTTAGATATTTAGCATGTAGCAATGGCAAGTGGTCACCTACATAATTCCTGCCAATCATGCCCCTGGTGTCCAAAAGGGCCATGCCCTGGGGCCCTTTAGCTCCTATAGACTCATAATGGAAAAAAAGCTTCAAAAATCTTCTTCTCTGAAACCACAGGGCCCCGAGCTGAGATATTTGGCATGTAGCAACGGCAAGTGGTAACCTACATAATTCCTGCCAATCATGCCCCTGGGGTCCAAATTGGCCACACCCCGGGGCCCCTTAGCTCCCATAGACTCATAATGGAAAAAAAGCTTCAAAAATCTTCTTCTCTGAAACCACAGGGCCCAGAGCTTAGAAATTTAGCATGTAGCAACCGCCAGTGGTCACCTACATAATTCCTGCCAATCATGCCCCTGGGTTCCAAATGGGTGACGCCCCGGGGCCCCTTCGCTCCCACCGACTCACAATGGAACAAAAAGCTTCAAAAACTTTTACTCGGAAACCACAGGGCCCAGAGCTTAGATATTTAGCATGTAGCAACGGCAAGTGGTCACCTACATAATTCCTGCCAATCATGCCCCTGGGGTCCAAACGGGCCACGCCCTGGGGCCCTTTGGCTCCTATAGACTCATAATGGAAAAAAGCTTCAAAAATTTTCTTCTCTGCAACCACAGGGCCCAGACCTCAGGTATTTGACATGTAGCATTGGCAAGTGGTCACCTACATAAATCCTGCCAATCATGCCCCTAGGGTCCAAATGGGCCAGGCCCTGGGGCCCCTTAGCTCCCATAGACTCAAAATGGAAAAAAAAAACTTCAAAAATATTATTCTCTGAAACCAAAGGGCCCACAGTTTAGATATTTAGCATGTAGCAAGGGCAATTGGTCACCTACATAATTCCTGCCAATCATGCCCCTGGGTTTCAAATGGGCCACGCGCTTGGGCCCCTTTGCTCCCATAGACTCATAATGGAAAAAAGCTTAAAAAATCTTCTTCTCTGAAACCACAGCGCCCAGAGCTTAGATATTACGCACATAGCAATCGCAAGTGGTCACCTACATAATTCCTGCCAATCATGCCACTGGGATCCAAAAGGGCCACACCCTGGGACCCCCTTAGCTCCCATAGACTCATAATGGAAAAAAGACTTCAAAAATCTTCTTCTCTGAAACCACAGCGCCCAGAGCTTAGATATTTAGCATGTAGCAACGGCAAGTGGTCACCTTCATATTTCCTGCTAATCATGCCCCTTGGGTCAAAATGGGCCACGCCCAGGGGCCCCTTAGCTCCCATAGACTCATAATGGTAAAAAGCTTCAAAAATGTTCTTCTCAGAAACTGTGAAGCACAGAACTTAGATATTTAGTATCTAGCAACATAAAATAGCCAGCTACATAAATCCAGCTTACCCTGCCCCTGGGGTCAAAATTGGCCTCGCCCCAGCTCATCACCTCCAATAGACTTATAATGGAAAAAAACTTAAAAGATCTTCTTCTATGAAACCATAAGGCCCAGAGCTTAGATTTTTAGTATGTAGCAACATCAAGTGGCCACCTACATAAATCCTGCCAGTTATGCCCCTGGGATCCAAATTGGTCCCACCCCAGGGCTCTTTAGCTTCCATAGAATTAAAATTGGAGAAACTTCAAAAATCTTCTTCTCTGAAACCACAGGGCCCTTATAATGAAAAAAACAAAAAAAAACTTAAAATGGGGGAAAAAATCTTCAAAAATCTTCTTCTCTGAAACCATAAGTCCCAGAGCTTATGTATTTAGCATGTAGCAATGTCGAGTGGTCGCCTACATGAATCATGCCAATCATGCCCCTGGGGTCCAAATCCTGTGGCCCCTAAACTCCAACAAACTTATAATGGAAAAGGCTTCAAACATCTTCTTTGAAACCATGAAGTACAGACCTTAGATATTTAGTATATAGCAACACAAAATGTTCACCTACATAAATCCTGCCAACCATGCCCTTTGGGTCAAAATTGGTCCAGCCCCAGGGCTCATTAGCTCCTATAGACTAAACTGGAAAAAACTTAAAAGTATCATTTTTCTACAAAACCATAAGGCACAGATTTTGTTTGATTTGTGGTTTTACATCCCCATCAACACTGTATAGGTCATTTTGGAGATGTCTCTTCCAATTTTGTGGGACTTTTACTAGACATTGAGATGAAATTACATCTCAAGCCCTGTTGCCCAATGAAACCAGTAGGGTTTATAAGCATGGACACCGCTTTGCCTGAGCTTAGATATTTAGTATGTAGCATTGTCAAGTGGTCTCCTACACTAATGATTTTCTGGTACATAGGTGAGCGATATAGGGCCATTGGGCCCTCTTGTTAGCTCACCGTCACGTAGTGACGAGGTGAGCTTTTGGGATCACTTTTCGTCCGTCGTGCGTCCGTGCGTCCGTGCGTAGACAATTCTTTAAACGACATCTCCTCCTAAACCACTGATCGGATTTTGACCAAACTTCACAGGAATGATCCTTAGGTGGTCCCCTTTCAAAGTTGTTCAAATGGTTCCAGTCCGTTGCACATCTAGGTCATAGGAGCCAAAAACAGATTTTTTTCACCAAAAACTTAAAAAATCTTCTTCTCTGAAACCACAAGGCCCAGGTCTTTGATATTTGGTATGAAGCTTCATCTGGTGGACCCCTACCAAGATTGTTCAAATTATAGTGCTGGAGCCAAAAATGCCCCCGCTCCGGGGCCCTTTGGTTTTACATGGGCTTATATAGGGAAAATCTTTAAAAATCTTCTTCTCTGAAACCGTAAGGCCCAGGTCTTTGATATTTGGTATGAAGCTTCATCTAGTGGACCCCTACCAAGATTGTTCAAATTATAGTGCTGGAGCCAAAAATGCCTCCGCTCCGGGGCCCTTTGGTTTTACATGGGCTTATGTAGGGAAAATCTTTAAAAATCTTCTTCTCTTAAACCGCAAGGCCCAGGTCTTTGATATTTGGTATGAAGCTTCATCTAGTGGACCCCTACCAAGATTGTTCAAATTATAGTGCTGGGGCCAAAAATGCCCCCGCTCGAGGGCCCTTTGGTTTTACATGGGCTTATATAGGGAAGAGCTTTAAAAATCTTCTTCTCTGAAACCGTAAGGCCCAGGTCTTTGATATTTGGTATGAAGCTTCATCTAGGGGACCCCTACCAAGATTGTTCAAATTATAGTGCTGGGGTCAAATATGCCCCCGCTCCGGGGCCCTTTGGTTTTACATGGGCTTATATAGGGAAAATCTTTAAAAATTTTCTTCTCTGAAACTGTAAGGCCCATGTCTTTGATATTTGGTATGAAGCTTCATCCCACACGGCCATGGTCCTTCTCCCCCCCCCCACTCCGGGGCCCTTTGGTTTTAAATGGGCTTATATAGGGAAAATCTTTAAAAATCTTCTTCTCTGAAACCGCAAGGCCCAGGTCTTTGCTATTTGGTATGAAGCTTCATCTAGTGGACTCCTACCAAGATTGTTCAAATTATAGTGCTTGGGCTAAAAATGCCACCGCCCCGGGGCCCTATGGTTTTACATTGGCTTATATGGGGAAAATCTTTAAAAATCTTCTTCTCGGAAACCCCAAGGGCCAGGTCTTTGCTATTTGGTATGAAGCTTCATCTAGTGGACCCCTACCAAGATTGTTCAAATTATAGTGCTAGGGCCAAAACTGCCCCCGACCTGGGGCCCTTTGGTTTAACATAGACTTATATAGAGATATTCCTTAAAAATCTTCTTCTGAAACAGCAAGGCCATGGTCTTTGATATTTGGTGTGAAGCTTCCTCTAGTGGACCCCTATCAAGATGGTTTAAATTAAAGCCCTGAGGTCAAAAATGCCCCCGCCCTGGAGCCATTTGGTTTTATATAGGCTTATGTAGGGAATATCTTTAATAAAAATCTTCTTCTCTGAAACTGCAAGGCCCAGGTCTTTGATATTTGGTATGTAGCATATCTAGTGGACCTTTGCCAAGATTGTTCAAATTATAGCCTTTGTTGATATTTGGTATGAAGCTTCACCTTTTTAGACGTCTCTGAACATTATGCACATTATAGCCCTAGGGTTAATAATGGCCCTCCCCGGGTCCCACTTGTTACTCTATGGATCAGGTGAGCGATCCAGGGCCATCATGGCCCTCTTGTTAGCTCACCTGTCACGTAGTGACAAGGTGAGCTTTTGGGATCACTTTTTGTCCGTCGTCCGTCGTGCGTGTGTGCGTGTGTGCGTGCGTGTGTGCGTAAACTTTTTCTTCAAACGACATCTCCTCCTAAACCACTGATTGGATTTTAACCAAACTTCACAGGAATGATCCTTAGAAGGTCCCCTTTCAAAGTTGTTCAAATGGTTCCGATCCATTGCACATCTAGGTCACAGGAGCTAAAAATAGATTTTTAAAATGAAAACTTTAAAAATCTTCTTCTCTGAAACCGCAAGGCCCAGGTCTTTGATATTTGGTATGAAGCTTCATCTAGTGGACCTCTACCAAGATTGTTCAAATTATGGCCCTTGGGCCAGAAATGCCCCCGCCCTGGGGGCCTTTGGATTTACATAGGCTTATATAGGGAAAATCTTTAAAAATCTTCTTCTCTGAAACCACAAGGCCCAGGTCTTTGATATTTGGTGTGAAGCTTCACCTAGTGGACCTCTACCAAGATTGTTAAAATTATAGCCCTAGGGCCAAAAATACCCCCGCCCCGGGGGCCTTTGGTTTTACATAGGCTTATACAGGGAAAATCTTTAAAAATCTTCTTCTCTGAAACCGAAAAGCCCAGGTCTTCTATATTTGTTGTGAAGCTTCATCTAGTGGACCTCTACCAAGATTGTTCAAATTATGGCCCTTGGGCCAGAAATGCCCCTGCCCCGGGGGCCTTTGGATTTACATAGGCTTATATAGGGAAAATCTTTAAAAATCTTCTTCTCTGAAACCACAAGGCCCAGGTCTTTGATATTTGGTGTGAAGCTTCACCTAGTGGACCTCTACCAAGATTGTTAAAATTATAGCCCTAGGGCCAAAAATACCCCCGCCCCTTGGGCCTTTGGATTTACATAGGCTTATACAGGGAAAATCTTTAAAAATCTTCTTCTCTGAAACCGAAAGGCCCAGGTCTTCTAAATTTGGTGTGAAGCTTCATCTGGAGGACCTCTACCAAGATTGTTCAAATTATGGCCCTTGGGCCAGAAATGCCCCTGCCCCGGGGGCCTTTGGATTTACATAGGCTTATATGGGGAAAATCTTTAAAATTTGGTGTGAAGCTTCATCTGGAGGACCTCTATCAAGATTGTTCAAATTATGGCCCTTGGGCCAGAAATGCCCCTGCCCCGGGGGCCTTTGGATTTACATAGGCTTATATAGGGAAAATCTTTAAAAATCTTCTTCTCTGAAACCACAAGGCCCAGGTCTTTGATATTTGGTGTGAAGCTTCACCTAGTAGACCTCTACCAAGATTGTTCAAATTATAGCCCTAGGGCCAAAAATGCCCCCTCCTGGGAGGGCCTTTGGTTTTTCATAGGCTTATACAGGGAAAATCTTTAAAAATCTTCTTCTCTGAAACGGAAAGGCCCAGGTCTTCGATATTTGGTATGAAGCTTCATCTAGTGGACCTCTACCAAGAATGTTCAAATTATGGCCCTTAGGCCAGAAATGCCCCGCCCCGGGGGCCTTTGGGTTTACATAGGCAATTATATAGGGAAAATCTTTAAAAATCTTCTTCTCTGAAACCTTAAGGCCCAGGTCTTTGATATTTGGTATGAAGCTTCAACTAGTGGACCTCTACCAAGATTTTTCAAATTATAGCCCTAGGGACAAAAATGCCCCCGCCCCGGGAGCCTTTGGTTTTACATAGGCTTATACAGGAAAAATCTTTAAAAATCTTTTTCTCTTAAACCACAAGGCTCAGAACTTTGATATTTGGTGTGAAGCTTCATCTAGTGGATGTCTACCAAGATTGTTCAAATTATAGCCTTTGGGCTAAAAATGCCCCCGCCCCGGAGGCCAGTGATTTTATATAGGCTTATACAGGAAAAATCTTTAAAAATCTTTTTCTCTTAAACCACAAGGCTCAGAACTTTGATATTTGGTGTGAAGCTTCATCTAGTGGATGTCTACCAAGATTGTTCAAATTATAGCCTTTGGGCTAAAAATGCCCCCGCCCCGGAGGCCAGTGATTTTATATAGGCTTATATAGGGAAAATCTTTAAAATCTTCTTCTCTGAAACCGCAAGGCCCAGGTCTTTGATATTTGGTGTGAAGCTTCACCTAGTGGACCTCTACCAAGATTGTTCAAATCATAGCCCTGGGGCCAAAAAGGCCCCCGCCCCAGGGGCCTTTGGTTTTACATAGGCTTATACAGGGAAAATCTTTAAAAATATTCTTCTCTGAAACCACAAGGCTCAGATCTTTGATATTTGTCGTGAAGCTTCATCTAGTGGACCTCTACCAATATTGTTCAAATTATAGCCCTGGGGCCAAAAATGCCCCCATTCCCGGGGCCCTTCGGTTCTTCATAGGCTTATATAGGGAAAATCTTTAAAAATCTTCATCTCTGAAACCACAAGGCTCAGGTTTTTGATATTTGGTATGAAGCTTCACCTAGGATAGCCCTTTGGCCAAGAATGTACTAGAGACACTGATTCTCAGGTGAGCGATTCAGGGCCCTCTGGGCCCTCTTGTGTTTTATATTAGGATCACTTTTTGTCTGTCATCCGTGCGTAAACAATTTCTTCAAACGACATCTCCTCCTAAACCACAGATCGGATTTTGACCAAACTTCACAGGAATGATCCTTAGGTGGTCCCCTTTCAAAGTTGTTCAAATGGTTCTGGTCCATTGCACATCTAGGTCACAGGAGCCAAAAATAGATTTTTTTCACCGAAAACTTAAAAAATCTTCTCCTCTGAAACCACAAGGCCCAGGTCTTTGATATTTGGTATGAAGCTTCATCTAGTGGACCCCTACCAAGATTGTTCAAATTATAGTGCTGGGGCCAAAAATGTCCCCGCCCCGGGGCCCTTTGGTTTTACATGGGCTTATATAGGGAAATCTTGAAAAATCTTCTTCTCTGAAACCACAAGGCCCAGGTCTTTGATATTTGGTATGAAGCTTCATCTAGTGGACCCCTACCAAGATTGTTCAAATTATAGTGCTGGGGCCAAAAATGTCCCCGCCCCGGGGCCCTTTGGTTTTACATGGGCTTATATAGGGAAATCTTTAAAAATCTTCTTCTCTGAAACTGCAAGGCCCAGGTCTTTGATATTTGGTATGAAGCTTCATCTTGTGGACCTCTACCAAGAATGTTCAAATTATAGCCCTGGGGCCAAACATGCCCCCCCCCTCCGGGGCCCTTTGGTTTTACATAGACTTGTATAGGGAAAATCTTTAAAAATCTTTTTCTCTGAAACCACAAGGCCTAGGTCTTTGATATTTGGTATGACGCTTCAGCTAGTGGACCTCTACCAAGATTGTTCAAATTATAGCCCTGAAACCAAAAGTGCCCCTGCCTTGTGGCCCTTTGGTTTTACATAGACATATATATGGAAAATCTTTAAAAATCTTCTTCTATGAAACCACATGGCCTAGGTCTTTGATATTTGGTGTGAAATTTCATCTAGTGGACCTCTATCAAGATTGTTCAAATTATAGTCCTGGGGCCAAAAATGCCTCGCCCGAGACCCTTTGGTTTTACATAGACTTATATAGGGAAATCTTTAAAAATCTTCTTCTCTGAAACTGCAAGGCCCATGTCTTTGATATTTGGTATGGAGCTTCTTCTAGTGGACCTCTACCAAGATTGTTCAAATTATAGCCCTCAGGGCCACAAATGCCCCCGCCCCGGGCCCTTTGGTTTTACATAGACTTATATAGAGATAATCTTTGAAAATCTTCTTCTCTGAAACAGCAAGGCCCAGGTCTTTGATATTTGGTGTGAAGCTTCATCTAGTGCACGTCTATCAAGATTGTTTAAATTATAGCCCTGAGGCCGAAAATGCCCCCACCCTGGGGCCATTTGGTTTTACATAGGCTTATGTAGTGCTGGGGCCAAAAATGCCCCCGCCCCTGGGCCCTTTGGTTTTACATAGGCTTATATAGGGAAAATCTTTAAAAAAATCTTCTTCTCTGAAACCGCAAGGCCAAGGTCTTTGATATTTGTTGTGTAGCCTCATCTAGTGGACCTTTGCCAAGATTGTTCAAATTATAGCCTTTGTTGATATTTGGTATGAAACTTCACCTTTTTAGACCTTCCTCAATATTATGCACATTATAACCCTGGGGTCAATAATGGCCCTCCCCGAGGCCCACTTGTTACTCTATGGATCAAGTGAGCGATCCAGGGCCATCATGGCCCTCTTGTGTTTTATGTTTTATATTAGGATCACTTTTTGTCTGTCATCCGTGCGTAAACAATTTCTTCAAACGACATCTCCTAAACCACTGATCGGATTTTGACCAAACTTCATAGGAATGATCCATAGGTGGTCCCCTTTCAAAGTTGTTCAAATGGTTCCGGTCTGTTGCACATGTAGGTCACAGGAGCCAAAAATAGATTTTTTTCCCTGAAAAATTAAAAAATCTTCTTCTCTGAAACCACAAGGCCCTGGTCTTTGATATTTGGTATGAAGCTTCATCTAGTGGACCCCTACCAAGATTGTTCAAATTATAGTGCTGGGGCCAAAGATGCCCCCGCCCCGGGGCCCTTTGATTCTACATGGGCTTATATAGGGAAAATCTTGAAAAATCTTCTTATCTGAAACCACAAGGCCCAGGTCTTTGATATTTGGTATGAAGCTTCATCTAGTGGACCCCTACCAAGATTGTTCGATTTATAGTGCTGGGGCCAAAAATGCCCCCGCCCAGGGCCCTTTGGTTTTACATGGGCTTATATAGGGAAAATCTTTAAAAATCTTCTTCTCTGAAACCGCAAGGCCCAGGTCTTCGATATTCGGTAAGAAGCTTCATCTAGTGGACCCCTACCCAGATTGTTCGAATTATAGTGCTGGGGCCAAAGATGCCCCCGCCGCGGGGCCCTTTGGTTCTACATGGGCTTATATAGGGAAAATCTTGAAAAATCTTCTTCTCTGAAACCACAAGGCCCAGGTCTTTGATATTTGGTATGAAGCTTCATCTAGTGGACCCCTACCAAGATTGTTCAAATTATAGTGCTGGGGCCAAAAATACCCCCGCCCCGGGGCCCTTTGTTTTTACATGGGCTTATATAGGGAAAATCTTTAAAAATCTTCATATTTGAAACCGCAAGGCCCAGGTCTTCAATATTTGGTAAGAAGCTTCATCTAGTGGACCCCTACCAAGATTGTTCGAATTATAGTGCTGGGGCCAAAAATGCCCCCGCCCCAGGGCCCTTTTGGTTTTATATGGGCTTCTATAGGGAAAATCTTTAAAAATCTTCTTCTCTGAAACCACAAGGCCTAGGTCTTTGATAATTGGTATAAAGCTTCATCTAGTGGACCTCTACAAAGATTGTTCAAATTATAGCCCTGAGACCAAAAATGGCTCCGCCTCGGGGCCCTTTGGTTTTACATAGACTCATATAGGGAAAATCTTTAAAGTATTCTTCTGTGAAACCACAAGGCCTAGGTCTTTGATATTTGGTGTGAAATTTCATCCAGTGGACCTCTATCAAGATTGTTCAAATTATAGCCCTGGGGGCCAAAAATGCCCCTGCCCCGAGACCCTTTGGTTTTACATAGACTTATATAGAGATAATCTTTGAAAAATCTTCTTCTCTGAAACAGCAAGGCCCAGGTCTTGGATATTTGGTGTGAAGCTTCATCTAGTGGAGTCTTCTATCAAGATTGTTTAAATTATAGCCCGGAGGCCAAAAATACCCCCGCCCCTGGGCCATTTGGTTTTACATAGGCTTATGTAGGGAATATCATTAAAAAAATCTTCTTATCTGAAACCGCAAGGCCCAGGTCTTTGATATTTTGGTATGGAGCTTCATCTAGTGGACCTCTACCAAAATTGTTCAAATTATAGCCCTCGGGCCACAAATGCCCCTGCCTCGGGGCCCTTTGGTTTAACATAGAGTTATATAGAGATAATCTTTGAAAAATCTTCTTCTCTGAAACAGCAAGGCCCAGGTCTTGGATATTTGGTGTGAAGCTTCATCTAATGGAGTCCTCTATCAAGATTGTTTAAATTATAGCCCTGAGGCCAAAAATACCCCCGCCCCTAGGCCATTTGGTTTTACATAGGCTTATGTAGGGAATATCTTTAAAAAAATCTTTTTCTCTGAAACCGCAAGACCCAGGTCTTTGATATTTGGTGTGTAGCTTCATCTATTGGACCTTTGCCAAGATTGTTCAAATTATAGCCTTTGTTGATATTTGGTATCAACCTTCACCTTTTTAGACCTCCCTCAACATTATGCACATTATAGCCCTGGTGTCAATAATGGCCCTCCCCGGGGCCCACTTATTACTCTATGGATTAGGTGAGCGATCCAGGGCCATCATGGCCCTCTTGTTTCGTGTTTTGTCAATAACTTTCTTATTTTGAGATGGATTTTAAAATTACTTGGCAGAAATATTAACAACCATGAGACGATGTGTGGTGTGCATCAGGCAGGTCAGTACCTCGAAGGTCAAGGTCATACTTAGAGGTCAAAGGTAAAAAAAGGGGCCTTTTTTCGTGTTTTGTCAATAACTTTCTTATTTTGAGATGGATTGTGAAATCACTTGGCAGAAATGTTAACCAATATAAGACAATGTGTTACGTGCATGACCCAGGTTGGTACCTCAAAGGTCAAGGTCATACTTAGAGGTCAAAGGTAAAAAAGGGGCCTTTTGTCCGGTTTTGTCAATAACTTGCTTATTTTTAGATAGAATTTGAAGTTACTTGGCAAAAATGTTAACTATCATGAGACGATGTGTTGCATGCATGATTCAGTTTGATACCTCGAGTGTCAAGGTCATACATAGAGGTCAAAAGTAAAAAAAGGGGCCTTTTTTTCGTGTTTGGTCAATAACTTTCTTATATTTACATGGATTTTGAAATTGCTTGGCAGAAATGTTAAACACCATGAGATGATGTGTTGCACGCATGACCCAGTTTGGTACCTGAAAGGTCAAGGTCATACATAGAGGTTAAAGGTAAAAAAGGGGCCTTTTTTGTGTTCTGTCAATAACTTTCTTATTTTTAGATGGATTTTGAAATTACTTGGCAGAAATGTTAACCACCATAAGACGATGTGTTGCGTGCATGACCCAAGTTGGTACCTCAAATGTCAAGGTCGTACTAAGAGGTCAAAGAACAAAAAGGGGCCTTTTTATGCCTCCAATTTTGAAAAAGTTGGAGGGGCATATTGGTTCTGGTTCGTTTGTCCGTTCGTCTGTCTGTTACGCTTTTGATGCATAGCATAACTAAAGAACCTTGTATGCTAGGGTTTTGAAATTTCATATATGGATTCCTCATGGAAAATAAGCTGACGCGTATTTTTTTTCTTGTCCGGATTATGCCCCCTTCAAGAGTTATTGCCCTTTGAATTTTTTTTAATAAAATCTTGTCAGCAAGATATCTCAAAAACTATTGGAGCTAGAGCCTTGAAAGTTGGTGAATATATTGGTGGTGATGAGTAGATGAACTGATTAACTTTTGACAAAATTCCGAAAAATCTTTTGTGAGTTACGGCCCTTTGTCATTTTGGTAATTTGTGCCCATTGTAATGTATGCTAAAATTGATGCATAGCATAACTTTAGAACCGTGTATGCTAGGGTTTTGAAATTTCATATATGGATTTCTCATGGAAAATTAGCTGACGCGTATTTTTTTTCTCGTCCGGATTATGCCCCTTTCAAGAGTTATTGCCCTTTGAAATTTTTTTAATAAAATCTTGTCAGCAAGATATCTCAAAAACTATTGGAGCTAGAGCCTTGAAAATTGGTGAATATATTGGTGGTGATGAGTAGATGAACTGATTAACTTTTGACAAAATTCTGAAAAATACTTTGTGAGTTATGGCCCTTTGTCAGTTTGGTAATTTGTGCCGATTGTAATGTATGCTAAAAGTGATGCATAGCATAACTTTAGAACCGTGTATGCTAGGGTTTTGAAATTTCATATATGGATTCCTCATGGAAAATTAACTGACTCGTATTTTTTTTCTCGTCCGGATTATGCCCCTTTCAAGAGTTATTGCCCTTTGAAATTTTTTCAATAAAATCTTGTCAGCAAAATTTCTCAAACACTATTGGAGCTAGAGCCTTGAAAGTTGTTGAGTATATTGATGGTGATGAGTATATGAACTGATTAACTTTTGACAAAATTCCTAAAAATACTTTATGAGTTATGGCCCTTTGTCATTTTGGTAATTTGTGCCCATTGTAATGAATGCTAAAAGGGATGCATAGCATAACTTTAGAACTGTGTATGCTATGGTTTTGAAATTTCATATATGCATTCCTAATGGAAAATAAGCTTACGCGTATTTTTTTTCTCATCCGGATTATGCCCCTTTCAAGAGTTATTGCCCTTTGAAATTTTTTGAACATTTTTAAAGTTACTTTGCAGAAATGTTTATCTTCATTAGATGATGTGTTGCACACAAGACCCGGCTCAATACCTCCAATGTCAAGGTTATACTAAGAGGTCAAAAACGGGGGAGACATGTGTGTTTTTGTAGAAAAACAAATTCTAGTATCTCCTGTAGATGACCAGTGGTTTGATATCTCTGTTATAGGTGACAAATGGTCTGATAGTTCTGTTGATGTGTTTGAAGATCTCACATACGCTTGTAAATGGCAAGTGGTGATGGCCAAGGCTGAAAGTTTCACAGACAGTGTACCACATCTCACATTGATAGACACCAACACACAGACAGTAAGTTTAGTGTGGGGATATCTGGCTTCATAATTATTGTCATTTGTGCAGATCGATCATTGTTTGTTTGTTTTTTTGGTCACAAATCATTACGAAAACACACCTATATAAATGCATTGTAAACTTTGCCGCCGAGAAAAGGAAAATTTTACACTGGAAAAAAAATGTGATATTTTTCTTATTTCTGCTCATACTATAGATTGTAGGTACTCATTAGAACCGCCTCTGCCGTCGAGGCAGTTCTAACGAGTACCCACAATCTACATTTTAGAGCAGAAATTAGAAAAATAAAGTTTACCCCTGTAAACGCCAGTTTTAGAATATAAAAGTGGGGTTCAAGCAAAGAGGTATCTCTAGGGCTCGGCACAACGAGCCGATTGACCGTGCCGGCCCGCACGGCCATCCGTCTACACCGGAAAGCCATGCCAAAATCTGTTGGTTTTCTTTTGCTCCAGCATTTCAGTGGTTTCTTGTTGTCGAGTCCTCACCGTTGTTTCATCTCTGTGGTTGTTTGATTTTTGTGTTCACGGAGATGTTGCACTGATGAGTTAGGAGGCCTTCATGCGGACTGAACAAATTATTTGTCTTAATCGCGACGGAAGTAAGGGCGAGGATTGTGGCCACGTGAAATCGATTTAAGCCCCCCAGTGGAAGTTGTTTCAGCTGACCGTTCCAAGGCGGTTCTTCTGTCGCGGATTATTTTTGTTATGGTTTGTCTTTGGGTGTTTGTGTCGCTTATATTATTTTATTTTGGATAGCCTATTGGCCATTTTGTGGGAAAGTAACTGTCCTTCTGGCTTTTCGCTATTGATGTTTCCATTAGGTCTGTTGTTTCATGTTTGTGTTTCTTTCTCTTTAATGTCTCTGATGGGAGCTGCGGGTTGATTAAATCGATTCCTGATCATTGCCTCCACTTCTATATTCAAGGGGGTCAAAATTATATAGGCGTGTTTTCATAAGGTTTTGTTTTTCGGTGAAGTGTTAGTGGAACTATACAACATGATTGGGAACTACTTTGCAACGGATATACCTCCCCAAATGACAGTTCTCAATACAGTTATCCCCATTTTAATTAATTTATTCATTACACCAGAACCTATTATTAACTATAACATGGTTTTAAATATAACAAGGTTTGAAGTTGGATCCCAAAATATGTAGATTATGTAGAAAATGATCATAAGTGGTCATTTTCTATATGGGCCCCGTCAAGGGATGTTTGTACTTATGGCCTATGCGAGCAGCGAAGGTTCAGGCGAGCCTGCACATCCGCGCAGTCTCGCCAGAACCTTCGTTGCTTGCTCATACAAGCAGTGAATCAAGAGGAACCTTCAGACAGAAAGCCATATCCCTGGCCCCTCTGAATGACTGGGCATGCACAGTTAAAATTGCTCGAAGACACACATTCGCTTGGCGGGGCTCATAGAATCTACACATATTTGTTTGGATATAACACAGTTTTGTAACTAGCACAGTTTTCTGTCAGTGACTGTGTCTCGGGGCTAGGAGAAATAGATTGGGTTGTACAGTGCTTCCACACAGAGCCGAAACTGACCGCACACGAGTACATGTACTTGTAAACCGCTAAGAATATAAGAATCTTATATGGGTGTGAGGAGTGGATGGAAAAATCCGTCCCGAGGGTCACTGTCCGGCACCACGAGGCTTGCCGAATGATGCCGGACAGTGATCCCGAGGGACGGATTTTTCTATCCAACCCTCACACCCGTATTGGATTCTTTTTCTTGCATACCTTCCATTTCTATTGCGAAATTTTAATGCTGCTGTCACTTCGGTTACCGACGTCCACCATTTTTGATGACACAACAGGAATGTTAAGTGACGTCACGCATGACGACGCCGCGCATGAGGTTGTGATCAATCAGTGCATTTATCAAACACGCGATTATATTCGATTTGGGGTCGGAACACCAGGGTCAGAACATAAATTTCTATCCCAGGGTAAAATCACGGATTTCCTTGTCTGGTGTGCAAGAAAGTTTGAGCCTGCCCAGGCAAAGTGTTGCGAGTCAGAGCATCCCTGCATATAAACCCTACTGGTTTGTTTGGGCGGGAAGGGCTTGAGATGTCATTTCATCTCAATGCAGGGTTTTCAATAAGATTTTTCTTAAGAGGCCACTCACCACTTTGAGGCAGCCAAATTCTAAACTTTCATAATACTGGCACTTTAATACACAAAAGTAAGATTTGGGACAACCAGAAAATGAAATGAGGCAGTCATTTTTGCCTCCATCCACCTTTTAATGAAAACCCTGCTCAGTATCAGGTAAAAGTCGCACAAAATTGGAAGCAACGTCTCCAAAATGACCTAAATAGTTATGACAGGGATGTAAAATCTCAAAGCAAACAAACATAAGGTGTTGTGGTGTACTAAGTTTTATTTTATACATTGTAGTGAAATCAATGCATATCTGAAACAAATAAAAGTGATATTTTCAGTGTGAAAAATAACATGACCATGTTATTTTCACAGTAGCAGCCCAGACTATTTTTATCGCCAAAATTCCTATGTTATCTATAAAATAATTCTGTAAAATACCTTGAAAAAGCATTCTTTGAACTGTAAAAATGCTGTATTAAAAATGGCGATCTGTTTATGGTTTGCAACCGACAGTTGCGACGTCATAGCCAAGTCAAAAATTGTGACGTAAGATCAGATTGATCAATTACAGTAAGTGTCCAAAAATATTATCAAATAAAAAGAAAATTTACTTTTCTTCGATAAATATAAAAAATATTTAATCTCGTGTGTTGAAAACATCAGAATTTTCAACACACTCGATGAAATATTTTTGGTATTCATCTCAAAAATAGAGGATCTTACACGAGTGGTCATTTCATATGAAATTTAGGAAACGAGCCTTCGGCGAGTTTCTTAAATTTCATATGAAATGACCACGAGAGGATCTTACATGAGTGGTCATTTCATATGAAATTTATGAAATGAGCCTTTGGCGAGTTTCATAAATTTCATATGAAATGACCACGAGTGTAAGATTCTCTTTTTCATATGACTACTTTAAATTGGATTTTATCGCCTTTTAATTTGACAATTTTTCTGCGAAAAATGCATTGTTGACATGGACATCGTCATGAAGTTACTTAATCCCGCCAAAGTGTTATTAAACCTGTGGTCATATGATTTTTATTACACGACGTCATCCATTGCTTATCAACGACATCATATGTTAAAGTAAATATCCTCTATATGAATTGTAGTGGGTGCTAAAACAAGGAAATCCTGTGAGCAGTCACAGTGTTGTGAGCAGTCACAGTGTTGTGAGCAGTCACAGTGTTGTGAGCAGTCACAGTGTTGTGAGCAGTCAAAGTGTTGTGAGCAGTCACAGTGTTGTGAGCAGTCACAGTGTAGTGAGCAGTCACAGTGTTGTGAGCAGTCACAGTGTTGTGAGCAGTCACAGTGTTGTGAGCAGTCACAGTGTTGTGAGCAGTCAAAGTGTTGTGAGCAGTCACAGTGTTGTGAGCAGTCACAGTGTTGTGAGCAGTCACAGTGTTGTACCAAATACAGCTGGACTTCAACCATAGTGCAGTTTATATTTTACTTTTGGTCCTTTGAGATCAGTGTAAATATTCTAAGAAATCAGAAATAAATTATTGGTTTAGACTCATATTCTAGACAGGTTTTTAATTATTTGGACCCCATTTTGATTCATATCAGTCTTTTAATCGACTGCCTATTCGAAATTCGCTAAATTGCAGTTCGTTTCCTCTGGCTTTCGTTGCCGGATCATTACAGGGTCACTGATGAGGCTTTATTAGCCGAAACTACGTAGTATGGCCCATCTTCTTTCTTATGAATGTTTTCATTGCTCTTAAAGGAGCTCATTTTAGATTTTTATTCAATATCTTCAAAATCTCTGGGACCATGTAAATTTCTTTGAGATAGGGGTAGTTTGAATTGTTGAGGGTTACTTTCAGTGTCAGGTTGTGGGGCATAATGGGGATCATTTTTACAATCTTCTTTAAAATAAATGTATGTTGTGTGTACTCATTGAGGTGATTCTAATGAGTACACATAAAGATAAGGTTTGTTGTGTCTACTCCTTAGAATTACCTCATTGAGGCAATTCTAAGGAGTATACACTACATATCTTTGTATGTACTGATTAGAATTGCCTCGTTGAGGTGATTTTAATGAGTACACACAACATACCTCAACAAAATGAGGTGATTCTAATGAGTTCACACTTCGGGCCCCCGGCCATCGGGGCTTGAAGGAATAGATGGGCTCCATGATGCTTCCACGCAGAGCTGAATCTGACTGCACATAAGTACTGGTAAACCGCTTAGAGGATCTAAACCTGCCCAGGCAAAGCGGTGCGAGTCTGACCGCCCATGCTTATAAACCCTATTGGTTTCATTGGGCGACAGGGCTTGAGATGTCACTTCATCTCAGTGTCGGATAAAAGTCCCACAAAATTGAAAGCAACATCTCCAAAATGATCTATACAGTGTTGACATGGATGTTAAACCTTATATCAAACAAACAAATAATGAGTACACACAACATACCTTTACAGAATGAGGCAATTCTGATGAGTAAACACAACATACCTTATCAAAATGAGTTGAATTCTAATGAGTACACACAACATACCTTTAGTACAAACAACATACCTTTACAAGATGAGGCGATACTAGTGAGCACACACAACATACCTTTACAAAATGAGACAATTCTAGTGAGCACACACAACATACCTTTACAAAATGAGCCACACCAAGCAAATTTGTGTCTTCGAGCATTCTGTCATGACAAATTTAAACTGCGCATGCCCAGCCATTCAGAGGGGCCAGGGATATGGCTTTCTGTCTGAAGGTTCCTCTTGATCCACTGCTTGTATGAGCGAGCAGCGAAGGTTCTGACAAGACTGCGCGGATGCGCAGGCTCGCCTGAACATTCGCTGCTCGCATAGGCGATAAGTACCAAAATTGCTTGACGGGGCCCAAATGGTGATTCTAGTGAGCACACACAACATACCTTTACAAAATGAGGCACTTCTAGTGAGCACACACAACATATCTTTACAAAAAGGGGCAATTCTAATGAGTACACACAGCATACGTTTAGAAAATGAGATGATTCTAATGAGAACACACAACATAACCTTTACAAGATCACCCAGTGTGTCCACTAGTAGGAGACCACCTTTGGGGCTGTTTAAAGACCACTTTGCTAAGGGCTTTGAAACTTTCAACACAGTAAAGTCCTTTTATCCCCGAGTTTCTGAAGCAGTCTCTTCCATTGTTGAATTTAGATTATCATATGACGTCATGTCTGAGTGTGTAATAACGCCATGTAATAAATTTGATAATCCTTTAGTGGATTAAATATGCAAATTAGTTAGATACGCCCCATTACGGTACATGTACGACGTCCTTAACGACTCACATTTACTTATGGCGGAATATGGACATTTCAATCGTGAATGAAATGCGTTTTAAATGTCATGTGATAAACAGAATCTTGCATTCGTGCTCATGTATTATTAAATTTATTAAACTTGTGCAGGAAAAGAGATAAAATGCTCGGCACAGCCTCACATTTTATCTCCTTTCCTCAACTCGTTTAATAAAGACACTCATGTAAGATCCTCTAAAACATTTGTTTTGCAAACAGGAAGTTCACTCAAACTCATTAACATTGTTGTTTGTTTGTTTATATTGAAGTTTAAAGGCCCAGTCAACACTATTTTAGGTCATTTTTGACCTGGTCAGTTTACCTATCCACACTTTTCCTGGGCAGGCTTATACGTAAGTGGTTAACTAGTACAGTGCACATTCTTTTGCCAGAAACTGACAACTGCCCTTCTTGAATCAGGGGAAGGGAGAGAATGAAGGTAGAAAAGATTTCATGATCAATCTCCACGAAAGAATGTTGCTAACCCTGGCAGGTATCGAATCCTCGTCCTCCCGATCACCAGTCAGACGTGCATCCGACATCGCTATTATTAACATTGTTGTATAATTTCTTTCAGGATATAAATATAAACGAAGAAATAGTGAAGCAAGGATTTGGCGTGTGGGAGCCATGACTTCAGCCATACAAATATATTGGGCAACCTCAAAAATCTTTTACTTGTTCAGTTCACTGATTGAACTTATTGGAAATGAAGGACATGTCTATTGTTCAGTGTGAAGCTGTTATAGAAGGACATGTCTGTTGTTCAATGTGAAGCTTGTTAAAGAAGGACATGTCTGTTATTCAGTGTGATGCTTGAAAAGGAAGGCAAAATCTGCATTTTCATCATGAAAATCAAAAAATTAAAGGGGAATGGATAATGGAAAAGAATGGCATATTTTATGCCATTTTTGTCAGAATCAGAATCAGAATTGTTACTGGTGACACGTCAAATGACATTCATACACCAGGACCTGTGATGTGGGAAGTTTGTCCCTAGCTCTAACCAAAGAGGTCAATTTAGCTACACAATCATCAGCACCTTCAGCTGTCGAAATAATCGAATCGGGAAGGGCATTCCAATCTCTAATGGTTCTGGGGAAGAACGACTCTTTATAAATGTCAGTTCTTGCGCTAAGGGTCTGAAACGCCAACGAATGGTGATTTCTACAGTGTCTAGCTGGGGGAACAAGGTCATCTGTTGGAATGCTGGCAGCACCCTTTAGACCTTTGTATAAAAGGATTAGCCTACTGTCTTTTCTCCTTTTCTTGAGAGACTCCCATTTTAATTTTCCAAGTATTCCAGTCATGCTCCCAGTTTCAAAGCAGTAATTGCCTGTTACAAATCTAGCAGCTCTATTCTGAACTTTCTCAATTTCATCATTAAGGACCACTCCACTGGGGTCCCAGATACAACTACCATATTCCAAGATTGGGCGAACAAGACCTTTATATGCTGCCTCTTTTACATCCTGAGGGCACTGATGAAGATTCCGCCTCAGGAAACCAAGCGTTCTATTTGCCTTAGTACACATGTTGCTAATATGAGTATTCCATCTCAAGTTGTGTGAGATTGTCACTCCAAGGTATTTAATGGAGTCCACATTCTCGAGGACCGTTCCCTCTAAGGTGTAAGAAGCCTCAACTTTATTAGATCTCTTCCTAGTTATCTGCATAATATTGCATTTAACTGGCTGAAATCTCATGCCCCATTTACGTGCCCAACATCCTAATCTATCTATGTCAGCCTGAAGTTTCAATGAGTCATCTGTATCTCTAATTTCCCGGTAACAAACACAGTCATCTGCGAACAGTCTTATTTCTGAGTCAATGTCAGTGGAAATATCATTGATGTTCAGGGAGAACAAAAGTGGACCAAGAACGGTCCCTTGCGGGACTCCAGACAAAACTGGAGCCCACTCCGAAGATTCACCATTAACAATAACCCGCTGTTTTCTGTAGCAGAGAAAGGAATCTATCCATTTGAGGGTCTTTCCCCCAATTCCATAACCAAATAACTTAGATTTAAGTAGTTCATGAGGAGGGGTGTCAAAGGCCTTCTCGAAGTCAAGAATAAATGTGTCCACCTGTCCCCCTTTGTCCAAGATTTTTGCCCAGTCATTAATTGTGCTTAGCTGAGTTTCACAACTGTGCCTTTTCCTAAATGCATGTTGCCTGTCTGACAAAAGTTTATGCTCGTCCAAGTGGGCCATGATGTTTGAGCAGACTATATGTTCCAGCAATTTACACAGAACACAAGTCAGAGACACAGGGCGATAATTACGGGCAAGAGCCCTATCTCCTTTTTTGAAGAGTGGACAAATGTTTGCTAAGAGCCATTTTTTGGGGATTTCACCCGTATCAAGAGACTGTTGAAACAAGTGTGCGAAAACTGGACCCAACTCATTTGCTAGTTCCTTCAGGACTCTGGGATGAAGCTCATCGGGTCCTAAGGCCTTACTGGGGTTTAAGCCTTGAAGTAATTTGATCACTCCTGCAGCTGTCACAACAATATTATCCATGAATGGGGCCGATCTTCCAGTCAATGGAACCTCCGTGAACTCAGTTTTATTAAACGCATCATTGAATTGACCAACTAGTTCCTCTGCCCTTTCAGAGTCTGATTCAGCAACCCCGTCCCCTCCTCTTTTATTAAGGGGCGGGATACCTTGCCTGTCTTTCTTCTGGCTGTTAATATATCTGTAGAAGTCTCTGGGATTTGCCTTTACATCACCTACCAAGTTATTCACATACAAATCATGCTGATTTTTTATATCAGTCTTGATTTCACGTCTCAAGTTTTCAAATTTTGTCCGGAGTTTACCACTTCCAGTCTTTTTTGCCTTTGCATGAATCTTATTCCTTCTGCGAATTTTCCTTCTTATCTCTGGAGTGATCCAGGGAATAGAAGATACAGCCCTACTAGTTTTTGAGGGGATATGATTTTCGGCCAAAGTATGAATGAAAGAAGTTATCAAATCAAAATTCTCCTGTATAGACCGAGCATCTGAATGACCATTAAAGTAATTCTCCTTTGCAAATCTGAGTGCATCCTTCCTCATAGTTTCATAGTCACCTTTCTGATATGAGTACAGCTTCCTCCAAGGTTTCTTTATTGGTGGTATGTGAATTTTTAAATATCCGGAGACAACATCGTGGTCACTTAGTTTATCTGGGGAATGAATGTCTTCGAATTGTCCTGGCAAAGTCGTAAGGATCAGATCCAATGTGTTCTTATCACGAGTGGGGAAGTTAACAATTTGTTCAAGGCCATGATCGTTCATAATGTCAATCAATATTTGTCCTTCCAACTGACTCAGCATTGTGCCTTGTTTGCTGAGCCTGTCGGGCCAAGCAATGTCTCTGAAGTTGAGGTCACCTAGAACATGTACAGCCGGGAGTTTTTTACCCTTATGCTGCGATTTAATGCAATCCAGTTGGTCTTTAAACAACTGGAAGTTTTCGATTGTACCATTTGGTGGTCTATACCAACTTGCTACGAAGTGGGAAGTTTTATTTGCAAAAACCTTAACCCAGACCGATTCGGTGTCATTTTCAAGTTCCATGAAAGGCATGTGAGGGATGTCTCTATGAATGAGCAACATCACCCCACCGCCATGAGAGTTCCTATCTTTTCTGTACACACTGTACTCACAAGTTTCAGGGAAAAGCTCAGATGTAGTAATTGAACTGTCAATCTTTGTTTCCTGAATAGCAACAATATGAGGTTGAGATGTATCGAGGAAAGCTAAAAGTTCAAGAATTTTCCCTCTAATTCCATTTATGTTTATACTGCAAAGTTTCAAACCTTTCACAAAATTTGACTTAGTTTCATCAGCAGTTGAAGATTTGCCTCTCTTATCCTCTGACAGAGGTTCAAACCTGTTTGGCTTACTCAGTTCTACATATTCATCAAAGAAGGAGTCTGAAAAGTTACAGACTTCACATTTTGGACATATCCAGTGGCAGCTTGAATTTACCAAAGTGCCATATTCTGCATCTGAAATGAAGGAACAGTCAGTGTGTATCCACATTTCACATTGATCACACTGAACGGCTTTGTGGCCATTAAGGACAGCACCACTGCAAAGACCACAGTCAGCTTTGCAGTCTTTGCAATACCAAGTTCCAGCTCTAGATTCAATTTCTAACAATTGACTGTTATCCAAATCAGAACATGAGGAGTGAAAGCGCTTGTTACAGTCCTCACATTCTATCCATTTCTCGGAACCTTTGCAATATTTTTTGCAGAGTCCGCAGCGAAACCTTGGGCCGGGGTTGTAATAGTTTCAATGTCTCCGGCCAAGATTAGAAGTAAAGCCAAGTTTGTACCGCGCGAGGACTTGAAGTTTCACAAGCCCTCCGAACACCTTCTGTTCCCATTCTTCCTTGTAAATGCCAAGTACTGGGAAATTCTACTACTACTCTCCTTAATTGTAATCTTGCACTCCTGATTTCCATCATCTGGATGCATTCTATAAGTTGTTTTCCAAAGAGTGAACCCAAGAATTAAGACCATGGGAAACAGGGAGACCTTCATTTTAATATACCGGGTAGTGATTTGATGATTTCTAATGACTTATTATGGGGTGTCAAGCAACAATCCTGATTCCGAGTTTGTCACAGCCAGCACACTGACAGCTACAAAGGACTATTCAGTATACTGGTCCAATTATATACAGCTCAGCACACTCAAATATCTGACAACACACAGGCTCTCCAGAAAAATGAAAGTGACAAGCGACCTAATTTTGATCCTAATAATTTCAGTTTTACGTTACCCCACCCACTAGTGAGGTAATGGCGGGAAAGAATGTCAGCAATTTTTTCGATCTACCAAGACAAATAAATCACAATCTAGGGTAACCAGCAATAAAATGTTGCTGGTTTACGCTTGTCTGTTATGAATCAGACAAGAAACCAAACAGATATCTTTAAGCATGCCGAGATATAGGAGTCCAGTTTTCTGTCCATTCATTTGTTCATCCATCCGTTTGTTCATCAAGCCATCAACATTTGTGACCACCCTAACGTTCACCCTAATGCAAGAGTCCATCTCTCAAGATGTGACATAACCTATAGCAGAATTCTTTTTACAAAGACGACAATTTGGTGACTTCCTGTCAACTGAGATCTGCTGATAATGGGGTCTACTCTTAAAGGAAAGAATTTGCTTCCCAGGAGTAAATTCTTTTCTTTAAGAGTAGATCCTTGGCTATTGATAAGGGAGGGAAAATAGTTTTATGGCCCCTGAGAATCTTTGATTTGGGGGAGGGGGGGGTGGGGGGCATATAGCTTGCCCTGACTTGTCTGTTTGTTTGTTTGTCCATCACAAAAACTTTAACCTTGATCATAACTTCAAAAGTATTTGACCTAGCCCCATGAAACTTCACACACTTATTCACCATCACAAGGGCTACATTCTGACCAAGAGCCATAACTCTGTTGTCATTTTTTGGCTGAAGTATCTCCCCTTGAAATTTTGCAAAAACTCAGAAATTGGCTACCACAGGGGGCATTTGTCACCTATAGTGACAGCTCTTGTTTATTGAAAGAGTTCCCTCTACTCAAGATGTATCCATTCCCCTTAATACAATGCCAAACGATGCCAGGTATTGTTGCAAGAGATGACCGTTAAAGATTTCAGTAGTGAGAAAGTCTAAACTGAGAGTCATTTAAGAATAGACCCTAGGCTATTGACAACGGAGGCAAAACTATTTTGTCTGTTTGAATTGGGTTTGCTGTCCCTGTCAGCACTATTTAGGTTATTTTTGAGATATTGCTTCCAATTTTACTTTCACCAAACTTTGAGATGATATGATATTGTGTATATATAAGGTCCCTTATGCTACCCAGAAAGATGCCCGCTATTTTAGCACAAGATGACAGTCTAAACTGAGGATAGCCTAAATGTTGTGTCATCCAGTGAAGGCCAAGGAATAAGCTCTATAGATACTGGGGTAGTAATAGGTGATTATAGCTAATGAAATCATATCAGTGACCTGTATTGAGCTGGTGATGAAAGCTAGAAGAAAATCATGGAGAGGTGAAAGAGAGTAAAAATATATGCTTTGTTTGTATTGGAGTTTAGTGGCCTGGTCAACACTATTTTAGGTCATTTTTAGCCGGTCAGTTTACCTGTCCACTCTTTTCCTGGGCAGGCTTATACGTAAGTGGTTAACCAGTAAAGTGCACATTCTTTCACCAGAAACTGACAACTGCCCTTCTTGAATCAAGGGAAGGGTGAAAATGACCGTAGAAAATATTTCATGATCAATCTCCACGAAAGAATGTTGCCGACCCCAGCGGGTATCAAACCTGCGTCCTTCTGATCACCAGTCAGACGCGCATCTGACTCAGCTACCGAGGCCGGCTGAGAAATATATGCTACGTTAACAAAAACACCGGTCTTGGTAGCTCAGCAGGATACCAATCTGACTGGTGATCAGGAGGTCATGCATTCAGTACCTGCTCCCTGCAATATCGAACTGGTCAGTTTGCCTAACCAAACCTTTCCTCAGGAGGAATTATACATTACTTGAGCCCCGCCAAGCGAATTTGTGTCTTCGAGCATTTTGTCATTACAAATTTTAACTGCGCATGCCCAGCCATTCAGAGGGGCCGGGGATATGGCTTTCTGTCTGAAGGTTCCTCTTGATTCACTGCTTGTGCGGATGCGCAGACTCGCCTGAACCTTCGCTGCTCGTATAGGCGATAAGTACCAAAATCGCTTGACGGGGCCCACTTGATAACCAGTACAGTACACATTCTTTTGTTAGGAACTGACAACTGCACTTCTTGAATCAGCTGAACGGAGAGAATCACCCAAGTAAAGAATTCAGTTCATGGTTGCTTTACAAAAACATGCCTATTCAAATATACTGAAATTTTTACCTCCAAAAAATGAAAATTTTCAGATTAAAAAATCTGATATTTTTCATATTTCTGTTGAAAACATGGGTAGTGGGTGCTAGTTAGGTGAGGCGGTTCTAATGGGTACCCACAACCTATGTTTTTGAGCAGAAATAAGAAAAAAAAATGAATACTCCTGTAAACCCTAGTTTTACTACATAAAAGTGAGGTTTAAGGCGGTCAAAATTATATAAGCCTGTTTTTGTGATGGATTGCTGCATAAGAACTTTGCCGAACCCAGCAGGTATGAATCTCATAACCTCCTGATCACTAGTCATACATGCAGCCGGCAGAGCTGCAGAGGTCGTAGAAATTGTGATAAAGAGAAGGAGAATAGAAAAAATAAACTGTGATTAAATATAAGAATCTGATATTGGGTTCTGTTGTTATATGGGTGTTTCCAACCCAAGGGATGACCCTGCTGAGCCAAACCTCGGCATAGCCTCGGTTCGGCTCAGCACGGTTATCCCTCTATCTACAACAGAACCCTATATTAGATTCTTTTTCTTGCACAACACAACCCAAATTTTCATTTTACTTCATTTAATATTTTATTACGCACTATACTTATGTACATGTAGTTTGCCTGGGTGAAAATTACACCCTTCAGCAACGAATTGTGAGGGACAAAATTATACATCATGTGCCGCAAATTATCTGTTGCCTTGGAACAACCATTTATGCACAGACATAGTATTTATAGAAGGATAACCCTTGTCCTGCTGAATAAATGAATTATGCCACACCCACTTCTGACTATTCACCAATCAAATTACTTGATATAATGTATTCTTCCAAATTCACCAACTGAAAGGCAAACAGTGTAGATCCTGATCAGATGGCTTCTTCAGAAGCCAGCTGATATTGATCGACACTGTTTGCAAAGATAGGGGTTGTCGTGAACAGCAAGATAAGACTTCTTCAGAAGCCATCTGATATGGATCTACACTGTTTGCAAAGATAGGGGTTGTCGTGAACAGCAAGATAAGACTTCTTCAGAAGCCATCTGATACGGATCTACACTGTTTTGCAAAGGTAGGGGTTGTCGTGAACAGCAAGATAAGACTTCTTCAGAAGCCATCTGATATGGATCTACACTGGTTGCAAAGATAGGGGTTGTCGTGAACAGCAAGATAAGACTTCTTCAGAAGCCATCTGATATGGATCTACACTGTTTGCAAAGATAGGGGTTGTCGTGAACAGCATGATAAGACTTCTTCAGAAGCCATCTGATCAGGATCTACACTGTTTGCAAAGATAGGGGTTGTCGTGAACAGCAAGATAAGACTTCTTCAGAAGCCATCTGATATGGATCTACACTGTTTGCAAAGATAGGGGTTGTCGTGAACAGCAAGATAAGGCTTCTTCAGAAGCCATCTGATCTGGATCTACACTGTTTGCAAAGATAGGGGTTGTCGTGAACAGCAAGATAAGGCTTCTTCAGAAGCCATCTGATCTGGATCTACACTGTTTGCAAAAGAAGAGGTTGTCATGTTCAGCAGTGAAAGGGTTAACAGATGAATTTGTTTGTTAGTTGATATAATGTATCTATTCAAATTCACAAACTGATGACAGACAGTGTAGATCAAGATCAGATGGCACTGCAAAGGAAGCGATTATAATGTTCAGCAGGAGTGAGTGAGTGAGTTTTAGTTTTACATCCCACCAACAGCTAAGGTCATACGGAGACGGGACCTCGGTTTAAAGACTCATCCGAAAGTCTGGAGAAGCCCGGGATCGATCCTGCGATCCCTGGTTTACAAGGCGAGTAGCGTAACCACTGCACCACGGAGGCTTCTAATCAGCAGGAAGAGGAGCATGATAGCTCAGTGGTTAGTGCACTTGCCTCTAATGCTAGAGGTCCCGGGTTCAATCCCCGGCAGCGTTGATAAAATTTCGGTGTCTGGTCAAGCTCCATTGGCATCATTTGTGGGGATGAATGTCATAAAGTGCACCGTCCTTCGGATCGGGACGTTAACTGGAGGCCCCCTGTGCAGGGAGAACCATCCCCTGTTCAGGTTAATGAACCCTACCGTAATTACATGATTACTGTGTAGGCTTTCATCCTGCAAAAACTGGAGTGTATGTAATATACACTGTCTGTGTCCCCTCCTGGGGTTAAGGCGAAATAGCAAGAAGAAGAAGAAAACGGTTTATTTTGAAAGAAAACAGTGCTAAAAATCAACATTGTAGAGATTTTAATAGGAAGTCTTCTGACCTTATAGCCATTGTTCAGATCTGAGGTGCACTTCGGACATAGAATCAAGCCCAGGATAAATAAGTTAGATTTAGAGATTTGATTTTTTATGCCCCCCACCGTTCGAAGACGGGGGATATAGTGTTGCCCCTGTTGGTGCATATAGCTGGTTTCTTGGTCAAATTTGAGTTATTTTTCAAGCTCATAAGAGATCATGGAGCACTACTGATTTGGATGAAAGTGCCAAACCTGCCATGCAGCAGTTTTGCTTGAAGGCTTTGAAAAAATGAAAAGACAAGAAAATGCTTTCAGATGATCAGCTGTAACATGAAGATGTCATACACATGTGCCAGATTTCTTGGAAATTTCATGAAACTTACCAGCACAACTGAATTCCATCACGAAAACACACCTATATAAATTTCACCCCCTTAAACCCCACTTTTATATAGAAAACTGGGGTTTGCAGTGGTATACATTATTTGTCTTATTTCTGCTCAAAAACATAGACTGTGGGTACTCATTAAAACCGCCTCGTCAAGGCAGTTCTAACGAGTATCCACAATCTATGCTTTGAGCAGAATTAAGAAAAATATCAAAATTTTTCGTCTGAAAATTTTAATTTTTCGGTGGTAAAATTTACAATGTATTTGTATAGGCGTGTTTTCGCAATGTCTACACCTGCAAAGGATTTCTTTACCCCTAAGACGCTGAGAAAAACAACATCTGAAATATTGAGGGCAGTTGTTAAAATTTAAACCTCATTTTAATCCCGTCCATCAGAACAGTTTTAAAATTGTATGTTTGTTTGATTTGCGGTTTAACCTCCCCGTCGGCACTGTAAAGTTCATTTTGGAGATGTTGCTTCCAATTTTGTGGGACTTTTACCCGACATTGAAATGAAATGACATCTCAAGCCCTGTCGCCCAATGAAACCAATAGGGTTTATTAGCATAGACGGTCCGCCTCGCACCGCGGTTCCTGGACAGGCTTAGATCCTCTAAGCGGTTTACCAGTACTAGTGTGTGGGCCAGATTCAGCTCTGCGTGGAAGCATCATGCAGCCCATATATTTCTTCAAGCCCCTATTGGCGGGGGCCAACACAGTTTTAAAATACAGATAAAAGATTATTTATCTTGGATTCCCAACATGAATACTATGACCGTGAACAAGAATTCTGCGAAGACTATGTCAAACCAAGTCACCATACCATGAAATCTAGGCCAAGGTCAAACATGCCATTCCTAGATTTTGTTTGTTTGATTTGAGGTTTAACATCCCTGTCAACACTGTATAGGTCATTTTGGAAAGGTTGCTTCCAATTTTGTGGGACTTTTACCCGACATTGAGATGAAATGACATCTCAAGCCCTGTCGCCCATTGAAACCAATAGGGTTTATAAGCATGGACGGTCCACCTCGCACCCCTTTACCTGGGCAGGCTTAGATCCTCTGAGCACTTTACCAGTACTCGTGTGTGGTCGGTTTGAGCTCTGCATGGAACGGGCCTCCGTGGCCTAGTGGATAAGAGCGCTGACTCTTAATCATTACATGTAGGTCTCTCACCGCTATGGGTTCGCGCCTGGCTCAGGTCACATGTGAGATGCCATGCTCTGCAACGGAAGGTCAGGTGGTTTTTCTCCAGATACTCCGGTTTTTTGCCCACCTCTGATTTACGATCGGCTCGATATGAGTGAAATAATTTTGAAAGGGCCGTAAAACCAAAACCAAAAAAATAGCTCTGCGTGGAAGCATCATGCAACCCATTTATAAAGCCCCAATGGGCAGGGGCCGACCATTCCTAGATGCAAGCTTGAACCAGGTGTCGATTAACCCATTGTATACTAGTTGGCTCTTCCATTGCTATAAGCTGGACAAGTCCATATTTCATATAAGGGGTGTCAGGCCATTTTTTCCATTTTTATTCTAATTTTGACAGAAAATTCTGTTAGCAAATAGTGCAGGCCCTGATCAGAGGCTGCATTGTACGGCGTCTGATCTGGGCCTGAACTGTTTGCCAAGGTACCCCTTTAGGGGTTTCCCTCATGCAATGGGTTAATGAAGCTTTTTTAGTTCTTGAGAAATGAACTTACACATTAGGGTGGAAGCTATGGATGCAATAGTTCACTAAGTCAGTGAGCCATTAAATGTAGGTCAAGGTCAAATATGGATGCTTGCATTATAGTGGTCATTCATATAGCTCTTGTAGTTCTTTAGAAATGAACTTGACCATTTGGTGAACGTTAGGTTTGACACCAAGCCAGTGTACCACGAAATGTAGGTCAAGGTGAAATATGCTTGTTCGCATTAAAGTTGCCATTGCTTATATACAAGTATTAATGAAGCTGTTATAGTTCTTGAGAAATGAACTTGACCATTTGGTTGAACACTAAGGTGGTTGCAAATGTTCACAAAGACAGTGAACCATGAAATGTAGGTCAAGGTCAAATATGGATGCTTGCATTGAAGTTGCCATCCCTAGATTCAAGTTTGTACCAAGTATCATTATGTCCTCCCACCAAGGGTGAGGGAGACATATTGTATTTGGTGCAGATACGGTTTGTGTCGGCGTTAGCGTCGGCGTAGCCTGTTTGAAGCACTATATCTCCTGAACCTCGTGATGGATTCTGGGGTTCTGACCAAACTTGCATGGTTACCTCACTAGGATGAGGAAAACAGCTGTTAGGTTTTGATGACCTTGACCTTATACTCAAGGGGCACAGGCCCCACAAAACTGTCAAATTTGGGTTTAAAAAAAGGGTCTCAAACTTTAACAATCATGAGACGATGTGTCGTGAGCAAGACCCAGGTTGGTATCTCCAAGGTTAAGGTCATACTTAGAAGTCAAAGGTGCTTGGGTGCATCTGAAACTTAAACATATTTTCAGGTGGGGGCATCCTGTGGACCTTTTCCTAGTTAAACATAATTTTGGTGTTAAAAAGTACTTAATAGCTGGTTTGCTATTCATTTTTAAGGGGAATGGCTACACCTTCAGGGGAGGTAACTCCTGCAAAAGTATTTTTGTCTCCCATATCAAGAGGGGTCAACTCTTAAAGGAAAGAATTTGCTCCTGAGGAGCAAATTCTTTCCTTTAAGAGTAGACTCCTTTTTCTGTGGGCCAGAGTGTATAGAAAAGCAAACAGGAAGTCCAAAAGTTGTCTCCTGAAAAAATGGCGGAAAAATCTGCCAGCCTTAACTGGTTTCATTTGTGATTTTTGGCTGGCCTGGTTAAGTCCATGAGGAGCTGTTACCCTTGTGTTGGGATACCACATTTATGTTAAAGGTTTTAAGCGCTCATGTTTTTCCAAAGGATATGACAGATGTAGTGTTTTGATAGATATGATTGCCAAGTTTTTATTCAGCAATACTGTCACCCCTGCCAATATCCTCAAGGTTTTGGACTTAGACACCATTTCAAGTGAGCTATGCTGTCTGATGACCGATTTTGTTGTTGAATATTTTATTTTGTTGCCTATGTTGAATATTATGACAAGTGTTAGCAGTTTTTGCTGGAGTTTGATTGGAAGGAATTACTGTGTGTGAATAGACTGTATAAAAGTACCTCTGATTATCATTTTTTATGCCCCTGGCATCAAAGATTTGGGGCATTTACATTTTGGCCCATCTGTCTGTCTGTCCATCTGTCTTTGGCAAAAATCATTAATATTGATCATAACTGTTGAATCAGTTGCCAACAAGCTTTTGTATTTGGTATGTTCACTGCTTGTGACAAGACCTTTCATTGATATCAAGGTTTTTGACCCTGTGACCTTGACTGTGACCTTTAACCTTTTTTTAGAATATTTGACATTGACCTTCACTTTTGAAGCAGTTACCATACTCTCAAATTATAGCATGTGTACTGCTTGTGACAAAACCTTCTTTGATGCCATTTTTTTACCCTATTAATTTTGACCCATTCCTTAGTCTGGGAGATTGGGGGCATTCTGTGTTTCACAAACAAATCTTGTTTATTTACTTGATTTCTGAAGAAAAGGAAGACTTTTAAATTTTTATTTAATCTCACATGTTTCATCACGTAAAGTAAAAACAACCTGATCCATGGATTAAATATCGCTCTAAAGCTCACTCTATAAAGAGAAAAGTGGGTTTACAGGGGTATATATTATTTTCTTAATTTCTGCTCCAAGACATAGGTTGTGGGTACTCGTTAGAACCGCCTCATTGAGGCGGTTAAAAATAAGAAAATTATCACAAATTTTCATCAGGGCTATGAAAAAAAAAAGCATTATGCCTCACAGAATATTATCATAATATGCAGGTTTTCTGACAGCCATAAAATGTCTCCCGTCACTTAATAGTAAGGTGGATTATATTTTCTTTTTATTTGGGATCACTGACCCCACAGCTGATGCTAGCCATGCTTACTGAATAATTGCAAAATTTTAAATATAATAAAAGAGTTACCAGTTTTCATTGTTTCATTTATTTCAGATTTTTGTTTCCCTTCATGTTTGGCTAACATAACATTCACAAGACCTTGTAACAAACACCTTGTAAACCCCATTTTCTCGGCATGTTAGCGGAACCACATCTATTTCATTACGATAACACACCCGTGCAACATAGTGCATTTTTACACCTCCAAAATGACCATTTTTCTGATGAAGTTCTGTGATATTTTTCTTATAAATACTGCAAACATAGGTTGTGGGTACTCGTTAGAACCGCCTCATTGAGGCGGTTCTAACGAGTACCCACAACCTATGTATTGGAGCAAAAATAAGAAAAATAATTTACACCCCCGTAAACCCCAGTTTTCTCTATATAAAGTGGGGTATAGGGGGGTCTTTATTTCACGAACGTGTTCACGTGATGTTAGGCCTTATAGCCAGTAAACTAATGCCAAGACTATCACTTCTCCTTAACTGTTATAAATCCTACTGAATAATTAAATTAGCCACACGCATTTCTGACTATCAGCCAATCAGATTTCACAATTTACGAGATCACGCCTATTCAAATACATGGTAAATGTAACCGCCGAAAAAAAGCGAAAAATTTCAGATGAAAAATTGTGATATTTTTCTTATTTTTGCTAAAAATATTGATTGTGGGTACTCGTTAGAACCGCCTCGATGATATATATATTTTAGATCAGCGATAAGAAAAATAAAGTTCACCCCTGTTAACCCCAGTTTTTCTATATAATAGTTGGATTCAAGGGGGTCAAAATTATATTGGCATTTTTTCGTGATGATGTTTAAATATTTTTGTTCAAATTTACACACGGAATCAGAAGTCATCTGATCTGGAGCTACACTGTCTGCAAAGGTAGAGGTTGTCGTGAACAGCAGGATAAGGGTTAAGATGCTGAGAACAACTGCATCTGAAAGTTTTATTACGTATGCTCGTGCATTACGCAAATACGCCTATACAAATACATTGCCACCTTTATCATCGTAAAAATGAAAATTTTAAGATTAAAAATCGTGATATTTTTCTAATTTCTGCTCAAAATATAGATTGTGGGCACTCGTTAGAACCGCCTAATCGAGGCGGTTCTAACGAGTACAAACAATCTATATTTGAGAGCTAAAATAAGAAAAATAAGGTATTTCCCCCGGAAACCCCAGTTTTGATGAGGCTTTATTAGCCGAAACTACGTAGTATGACCCATCTTCTTTCTTATGAATGTTTTCATTGCTCTTAAAGGAACTCATTTTTTATTTTTATTTGCCTTCACTGCAGCTGGTGTTGTGTCGTGTGGCGGCCGTAAAACGTCTCCCCGTACATCAACCATAGTGCAGTTTATATTTTACTTTTGGTCCTTTGAGGTCAGCGTGAATATTCTGGGAGATCGGAGGTGGATTGTTGGTTTGGACTCGTGTTCTGGGCGGGTTTTTGGTTGTTTTGACCCCATTTTGATTTATATCCGTCTTTGAATCGACTGCCTATTCGAAATTCGTAAAATTGCAGTATGTTTCCTCTGGCTTTCTTTGCCGGATCATTACAGGGTCACTGATGAGGCTTTATTAGCCGAAACTACGTAGTATGACCCATCTTCTTTCTTATGAATGTTTTCATTGCTCTTAAAGGAACTCATTTTTGATTTTTATTTGCCTTCACTGCAGCTGGTGTTGTGCCGTGTGGCGGCCGTAAAACGTCTCCCCGTACATCAACCATAGTGCAGTTTATATTTTACTTTTGGTCCTTTGAGGTCAGCGTGAATATTCTGGGAGATCGGAGGTGGATTGTTGGTTTGGACTCGTGTTCTGGGCGGGTTTTTGGTTGTTTTGACCCCATTTTGATTTATATCAGTCTTTGAATCGACTGCCTATTCGAAATTCGTAAAATTGCAGTATGTTTCCTCTGGCTTTCTTTGCCGGATCATTACAGGGTCACCGATGAGGCTTTATTAGCCGAAACTACGTAGTATGACCCATCTTCTTTCTTATGAATGTTTTCATTGCTCTTAAAGAGACTCATTTTTGATTTTTATATGCCTTCACTGCAGCTGGTGTTGTGCCGTGTGGCGGCCGTAAAACGTCTCCCCGTACATCAAGCATAGTGCAGTTTATATTTTACTTTTGTTCCTTTGAGGTCAGCGTGAATATTCTGGGAGATCGGAGGTGGATTGTTGGTTTGGACTCGTGTTCTGGGCGGGTGTTTGGTTGTTTTGACCCAATTTTGATTTATATCAGTCTTTGAATCGACTGCCTATTCGAAATTCGTAAAATTGCAGAATGTTTCCTCTGGCTTTCTTTGCCGGATCATTACAGGGTCACTGATGAGGCTTTATTAGCCGAAACTACGTAGTATGACCCATCTTCTTTCTTATGAATGTTTTCATTGCTCTTAAAGGAACTCATTTTTTATTTTTATTTGCCTTCACTGCAGCTGGTGTTGTGCCGTGTGGCGGCCGTAAAACGTCTCCCCGTACATCAACCATAGTGCAGTTTATATTTTACTTTTGGTCCTTTGAGGTCAGCGTGAATATTCTGGGAGATCGGAGGTGGATTGTTGGTTTGGACTCGTGTTCTGGGCGGGTTTTTGGTTGTTTTGACCCCATTTTGATTTATATCAGTCTTTGAATCGACTGCCTATTCGAAATTCGTAAAATTGCAGTATGTTTCCTCTGGCTTTCTTTGCCGGATCATTACAGGGTCACTGATGAGGCTTTATTAGCCGAAACTACGTAGTATGACCCATCTTCTTTCTTATGAATGTTTTCATTGCTCTTAAAGGAACTCATTTTTGATTTTTATTTGCCTTCACTGCAGCTGGTGTTGTGCCGTGTGGCGGCCGTAAAACGTCTCCCCGTACATCAAGCATAGTGCAGTTTATATTTTACTTTTGGTCCTTTGAGGTCAGCGTGAATATCCTGGGAGATCGGAGGTGGATTGTTGGTTTGGACTCGTGTTCTGGGCGGGTTTTTGGTTGTTTTGACCCCATTTTGATTTATATCAGTCTTTGAATCGACTGCCTATTCGAAATTCGTAAAATTGCAGTATGTTTCCTCTGGCTTTCTTTGCCGGATCATTACAGGGTCACTGACGAGGCTTTATTAGCCGAAACTACGTAGTATGACCCATCTTCTTTCTTATGAATGTTTTCATTGCTCCTAAAGGAACTCATTTTTTATTTTTATTTGCCTTCACTGCAGCTGGTGTTGTGCCGTGTGGCGGCCGTAAAACGTCTCCCCGTACATCAACCATAGTGCAGTTTATATTTTACTTTTGGTCCTTTGAGGTCAGCGTGAATATTCTGGGAGATCGGAGGTGGATTGTTGGTTTGGACTCGTGTTCTGGGCGGGTTTTTGGTTGTTTTGACCCCATTTTGATTTATATCAGTCTTTGAATCGACTGCCTATTCGAAATTCGTAAAATTGCAGTATGTTTCCTCTGGCTTTCTTTGCCGGATCATTACAGGGTCACTGATGAGGCTTTATTAGCCGAAACTACGTAGTATGACCCATCTTCTTTCTTATGAATGTTCTCATTGCTCTTAAAGGAACTCATTTTAGATTTTTATTTAAAAACATACATTGTGGGCTTGAGGTAATTCTAACAAGTAGCCACATGTTTCATACAAGAACAAGTACCCGAAACATGTTTCATACAAGAACAAGAACCCACAACATGTTTCATAAAAGAACAAGTACCCACAACATGTTTCGTACAAGAACAAGTACCCACAACATGTTTCGTACGAGAACAAGTACCCACATTTTGTACAATAACAAGTATCCACGTTTTGCACAAGTACCCACAACATGTTTTGTACAAGAAGTACCCACAACATGTTTTGTACAAGAACAAATACCCACAGCATGTTTCATACAAGAACAAGTACCTACAACACGTTTCATACAAGAAACAGTACCCACAACATATTTTGTCCCACTACATGTTTCGTACAAGAATAAGTACCCACTACATGTTTCGTACAAGAACAAGTACCCACAACATGTTTCGTACAAGTACCCACATGTTTTGTACAAAAAACAAGTACCCACAACATGTTTTGTACAAGAACAAGTACCCACAACATGTTTCGTATGAGAACAAGTACCCACGTTTTGTACAATAACAAGTACCCACAACATGTTTCATACAAGTACCCATAACATGTTTTGTACAAGAACAAATACCCACATGTTTCATACAAGAACAAGTACCTACAAGTTTCGTACAAGAAACAGTACCCACAACATGTTTTGTACAAGAACAAGTACCCACAACATGATTCGTACAAGAACAAGTACCCACAACATGTTTCATACAAGAGCAAGTACCCACTACATGTTTCGTACAAGAACAAGTACCCTAAACATGTTTCTATCAAGAAGTAGCGGCCCCCGGCCATCGTGGCTTGAAGAAATAGATGTGATGCATGATGCTTCAATGCAGAGCTGAAACCAACTGCACAAGAGTACTGGTAAATGGATCTAACCCTGCCCAGAAAGAGCGGTGCCAGTCAGACCGTCACCCTATTGGTTTCTCTGAAACGGTAGGGCCCAGGTCTTTGATATTTGGTATGAAGCTTCATCTAGTGGACCTCTACCAAGATTATTCAAATTGTAGCCCTGGGGCCAAAATGCCCCTGCCACAGGGCCCACTGGTTTTACATAGGCTTATATAGGGAAAACCTTAAAAAATCTTCTTGTTTGATATCAGAAGGCCCAGGTCTTTGATATGTGGTATGAAGCTTCACCTAGTGAACCTCTACTAAGATTGTTCAAATTATAGCCCTGGGGCTAAATATACCCCAGCGCTGGGGTCTACCAAGATTTTTCAAATCATAAAGTTGGGGCCAAAAATTGCCCCACCCTGGGACACACATGTACATATCTTAACTCAGGTGAGTGAATAAGGACCATCATGGTCCTCTTGTTTTTCAAAAGTATTGGTTCCCTTTATTTAGCAAACAGCTAGCAGTATACCTCTCAGCAAGTCAACCTCTTGTGCTGGCTTCCCGCCTTTGATATGCACTTCTAAATGGAATCAAATGCCTGATAACCGATGAAATATAAGCAAATCTACTTTCGTTTTCACATTCAAGAATGCTGTTCTTCATACTGGTGAAGATTGTTGCAAATTTAACCCATTCAGTGCTCTATAGACCCCTAAAGGGGTACCTTGGCAAACAGTGCAGGCCCAGATCAGACCCCGCAGAATGCGGAGTCTGATCAAGGGCTCCACTGTTTGCTAACAATTCACTCATTTTCCGAATCCATTTTGAAGAAAACACAACCTAACATCCCTAAATTTTGAAATGGACTCCTGCTATATTTAAGGAGGGTGATTCCATTTGGTACTAAAAGGGTTAAGCATTGTTACAGTAAAGGACAGGTTCATGTGTCAATACTCTGATATGAACAATTCACTTGATTCTTTTAATGACTTGACAAAACTGCCCGGGCCCCGCCCAACCGGGCTTGAAGAAATATATGGGCTGCATGATGCTTCCACGCAGAGCTGAATCCGACCCATACACGAGTACCAGTAAACCGCTTAGAGGATCTAGCCTGCCCAGGCAAAGCGGTGTGAGTGTCGGACCGTCCATGCTTATAAACCCTATTGGTTTCATTGGGCGACAGGGCTTGAGATGTCATTTCATCTCAAACAAAACCGCCCCGGTTGCATCCAGTATCAATGTTCCAGCAGGATGGTCAAAGACCCATCTTACGAAGTGCAATCCCTCAACAGGAATTGCAAATATTCACCTTATTTGCATTATCTGCTGGTTCCTTGTCTGAACATTATCTGTGTTGGAAAAACAGGTAACCAGACCCCCTGACCTTGAAAGGTCAGGGGGGTCTGGTTACCTGTTTTACCAATACTGAAAATGTGCAAGCTGGGAGCCAGCAAATAATGCAAATATGGTGAATAGTAGCATTTCTTGGGCCTTACATATTATTTGATTCAAATGCAGAGGTTCCAGAGGCTCTTCCCAATCTAATCAAAAGGAAGAAAGGTTAGGTCCTTAGCTGTATACATTTAGCCCCCATTGACCAGATTGAAAGCACATGCTGTTTTGACTCCTAAGTGGTTTACCAGTACTCTGTCAGTCGGTTTCAGTTCTGCACAGAAGTAGTATGCAGCCCAATCCCGCTTAGAATGTACATGTATAAGCCTGCCCAAGAAATGTGGTGGGAGTTGGACCCCTCCTTCAGGCCTAGCGGTTTCTCTGGGAGATGGGGCTTGAGGTGTCATTTTATCTCCATGTCTGGTGAAAGTCCCACAAAATCAGAAGCAGCGTCTCCAAAATAACCTATATAGTGTTGAAGTGGACATAAAACAGAAGTGAAGGCAATGATCAGGAATCGATACAATTAACTCGCAGCTCCCATCAATCTGACCAATGAGGGTTAAATGTATACAGCTAAGGGCCTAAACTTTCTTCATGTTGACACCATAAAACCTCAACACAAACAAACAAAAATCCAATGAAAGCACTCTATAGCAGTGGTAGTCATACAGTCAGATGCATTGTGTACAAACAGTTTTGCTAAACTAACATGTATAATCATGTCATGATTTTTCTGGTCGTGGTTTAAACTAAATACATGTGTTATAGTGTCTTTAATAATAAAGTATAATTTGCTTGCCAAACAATTTAACTGGGGCTCACCAAAGTTGGCCTGTATAATGTATATAACTCTCGGGCTCACTGATTATATTTTGTTATGAAAGACATACACAGATGAGTGAGTGTTTCAGTTTTACATCCCACCAACAGCTAAGGTCATACGGAGACGGGACCTAGGTTTAAAGACTCATCCAAAAGTCTGGAGAAGCCCGGGATCGATCCTGCAATCCCTGGTTTATCAGGCAAGTAGCACAACCACTACACCACAGAGGCTTCTACATACACAGATGATCTTACATGAGTGTTCTTATATTATTGAATTTATTAAAGGGGTTATCCCTTTTCTTCAACGAGTTTAATAAATTTAATTATACACGAGCACGCATGCAAGATTTAATTTTCTTATGACATTTAAAATGCATTTTATTCACGATTTTGTAACAAAAACATTAATATTTCACCATAAGTAAACACGACATCGTTAAGGACGCCGTATGTGTAATGTTAAGGGGCGTATCTAACTAATTCGCATATTTAATCCTCTAGTGGATTAATACCGAATTTAATACATGGCGTTATTATATTCTCAGACGCGACTTCATATGATAAAATGCATTTAATATACATATGCACTTTACCTTTGCATATCATTGGTGATAGGGAAGATAAGACACAGTAGTTGTTATACAAATGATAAAGGAAATCTTCAAATGCTGCTATCTTTGATGAGCTTTGAAAAGTTTAACATCAGTTTTAACATCATACAAAATTTCCTTAACAACAAAATCATCTTCCATTTTGGATAAGAAATTGATGTCTCTGTCATATCTTATCCTACATGAGAGAAAGATAACTGTGTCTGTATTACTTAAATGCACTAGTGTTCTGAGCAAATCCTCAAACACCTCTTCTATATACACAATGTCTGCTCCTAGTATCACATCAAACTTTCCAAAATCACTCAAATCTTTTGTCCAATCAAGCGCTTTTACTCTGAGAAATGTCTTGTCATCAGAAGCTGAGTTATCACCCACGGACCTCTTCAGGAAATCTAGAACATTTGCACGATCTGTGACTGTTGTTTTACCACCTAAAAAGACAAACGAAATGTGTCAAAAATACATAGAGGATCTTACATGAGTGTTCATGTATTATTGAATTTATTTAACGAGTTGAGGAAAAGGGATAAAATGCGAGGCTTTGCCGAGCATTTTATCCATTTTTCTCAACGAGTTTAATAAATTCAATAATACATGAGCACGAATGCAAGATTCTATTTATCATATGACATTTAAAACGCATTTTATTCACAATTGTTTACAAAAATATCAATATTCCGCCATTAATAAACGCGACGTCGTTGAGGACGTCGTACATGTAACGTTACGGGACGTATCTAGCTAATTTGCATATTTAATCCACTAGTGGATTATCGAAAATAATACATGGCGTTATTACACTCTCGACGCGACGTCATATGATACACAGATGTATTGAGATCTTCATTTCTTTTGCGCCTGCTTTAACCGTTCATTGGCGCAATGCAGTCTGTATTCATCAAGCTGTCAACATAGTGACAGCCTTAGCTTTCATCTTAAATTTCTAGTCCATACAGCTGCGACATAGCCTTTGGTGAAATTCTTGTTTATAAACTGTAGTCAAGGAAATCACAACTTTAAACTTACATTTAGCAGCAAGCCATTTGTGTTAAATAAAGTTACTTGCATAATGTTTCATTCATTCTATACAGGAAGCTTCAAAACGGGACACTGGTATGAAATCATTTAGAGATGCATCCCGAAAATATAGACAAACAAGTATATGCGTACATGTATTTACTTTTGAGCATACATGTATTATGGAAAATAATTATAGTAAAGTAGAAGTAAAACATAGATCAGGAATCGATACAATTAACTTACTCCACCCATCAAAGACACCAAAGGGAAAGAAACACCAACATTAAGCGACCAGACCATAATGGAAACCTAAACAAAGGAAGGCCATAAGGACAGTTACTTTCCCACAAAATGGCCATATGGCCGTCCAAAATAAAAAGACACAAGTGATAGACACAGTAAGTAACAAACAATGACATAAATAAACCGCCACAGAAGAACCGCCTTGGAACGGTCAGTGGAAAGATTTCCACTGGGGGGCTTAAATCGATTTTACGCGGCCACAATCCTCGCCCTTACTTCCGTCGCGATTTAGACAAATAATTTATTCAGTCCGCATGAAGGCCTCCTAACTCATCAGTGCAACATCTCCGTGAACACAAAAAATCAACGAACCACAGAGGTGAGACAACGGTGAGGACTCGACAGCAAGAAACCACTGAAATGCTGGAGCAAAAGAAAACCAACAGTTAGACTCCGATGGGCCCGACCAGAGACAGAGCATCAGGCGCCAACCAACATTACCTTGAATTAGATCTCTCTAATTCTCAATCAGCCTTTACGTTGGAGCCGTCATAGAATCTGAGGCCTGACCCACCGGCGTGCAATTAAAGAGGGAAGCACAGTTGCCAACCCTGATTGGGTTAACTACCATGCATGCAGTCTGTCGTATAACATCCATGTTGTACCCAATCTTTTTATATCGAAGAATGATTTTACGAAATTGGGTGCTGAAGTCATTGCGGTTATATATTTTTCTGAATTTATATACTAAGTCACCATAAATTTCGGGTTCCGATAGACCTTGTTGCAGAAGAGATTTAAGTCCAATATTGAATTTTGAAATTAAATCAGAATGGCGTCTATAAAATTTTGAAAAAGGCTTTGCGTAGTTTATGGTACCGACAACCCTGATTAAGGAGTTTAGCCGTTAATAATTTATTACGAGTGTTGAAGTCAGTAACATGACTACACACTCTAGCAAATCGAATTAATTGCGAAATATAAACGCCATAGGATGGCGCACGAGGAACATCACCATCCAAAAAAGGAAAATTTACAATCTCAAAGTCAAAGTCATCGCGTTTATCATAAATTTTGCACGAAACAAACCCATAGATGTAAATCCAAAAAAGGGGCCTCTGTATCAGAAGAATTTGCTTTATTTAACTGAAGTTCTGGGGGGGGGGGGTAAATCTGACTGATTAAACCATCGAAATAGGTATTATCAATATTTAATAAATCATATAAATATCTAGAAGTGTAGCTAAAAGCTTCAATAATTTCAGATTGGTTAGCAATGGAAAGGGACAACATGAAGTCTCTTTCATAACAATACAAGAACAGATCAGCCACAAGAGGTGCGCAATTCGTACCCATCGGAATACCCACAATTTGTCTAAACAACTTAGTACCGAATCTAATATAAATATTGTCAAGTAGAAAGGTAAGGGCATCACACACTTTCTGACATGACCAAAGTGTATAATTCTTATGCTCTTTAGAAGTGAAAAATGCATTTCTGACATTACATGCAAGATAGAGAGAATCTTCTCTGTGAAAAGCCCATTCAATTAAATCATTAAGCTTTTCTTTTATAAGATTATGAGGAAGTGTTGTGTAAAGAGTGGAAAAATCGTAAGTTGACAGACTTGAAGCACGAAAATGTCTGGATTTCAATTTATTTAAATAAAAATCAAAAATGAGTTCCTTTAAGATCAATGAAAATATTCATAAGAAAGAAGATGGGTCATACTACGTAGTTTCGGCTAATAAAGCCTCATCAGTGACCCTGTAATGATCAGGCAACGAAAGCCAGAGGAAGCATACTGCAATTTTGCGAATTTCGAATAGGCAGTCGATTCAAAGACTGATATAAATCAAAATTAGGTCCAAATAATTAAAAACCTGTCTAGAATTTGAGTCTAAACTAATAATTTATTTCTGATTTCTCAGAATATTCACGCTGATCTCAAAGGACCAAAAGTAAAATATAAACTACACTATGGTTGATGTACGGGGAGACGTTTTACGGCCGCCACACGGCACAACACCAGCTGCAGTGAAGGCAAATAAAAATCAAAAATGAGTTCCTTTAAGATCAATGAAAATATTCATAAGAAAGAAGATGGGTCATACTACGTAGTTTCAAACCTCATTCGAATTTTTTATAGACCAAAACAGGTTTCTTCCTGATCTTTCAAAGACTTTTTCATCGTTGTCTCACCTCTGTGGTTCTTTGATTTTTGTGTTCACGGAGATGTTGCACTGATTAGTTAGGAGGCCTTCATGCGGACTGAACAAATTATTTGTCTAAATCGCGACGGAAGTAAGGGCGAGGATTGTGGCCACGTAAAATCGATTTAAGCCTCCCAGTGGAAATCTTCCACTGACCGTTCCAAGGCGGCTCTTCTGTGGCGATTTATTTATGTTGTTGTTTGTTACTTACTGTGTGTATCACTTGTGTCTTTTAATTTTGGATGGCCATATGGCCATTTTGTGGGAAAGTAACTGTCCTTATGGCCTTCCTTTGTTTAGGTTTCCATTATGGTCTGGTCGCTTAATGTTTGTATTTCTTTCCCTTTGGTGTCTTTTATGGGTGGAGTAAGTTAATTGTATCAATTCCTGATCTTTGTTTTACTTCTACTTTATCACAATATTTAATCACATGCGTTTTAATAGCAGTAAGACAGGAAGTTAACAAGAACAGTGTTTTCAGAGGAAAACTTATGTCCCCCCACCAGTTTGAAGTCCAGAGCATCTTGACATTTCTTTTGTATATGGTCTTCTTACAAAAATTCTATATATCCACTCATTCAGGAAACTGAGTGGTTTCTTTTGTATAAAGTCTTCTTGCAAAAATTCTATTCATCAACTCATTCAGGAGACTGAGTGCTGAAAGCTTATTTTTTAACGTCTAAGTCCTGTGGTGACCTTGAAAATTAGGTCAAGGTCACCAAAATCTAATCAGTTCTAGTGACTACCCCATTTATCTTATGTACCAAGTTTAAACCAAATCCATCCATTGGTTCAGGAGAAAGAGTACAGGCAAGCTTATTTTTAACAGCCTTAGACCCGTGGTGACCTTGAAAATTGGATCAAGGTCACCAAAATCTAATCAGTCCTTGAGACCATCCCATTTATCTTATGTACCAAGTCTGAACCAAATCCATCCATTGGTTCAGGAGATAGAGTGCAGACAAGCTTATTTTTAACAATCTAAGTCCCATGGTGACCTTGAAAATTAGGTCAAGGTCACCAAAATCTCATCAATTCTAGAGACTGTCCCACTTACCTTATGTACCAAGTTTGAACCAAATCCATCCATCGGGTCAGGAGATAGAGCGCAGACAAGTTTATTTTTAACAGTCTAAGTCCCGTGGTGACCTTGAAAATTAGGTCAAGGTCACCAAAATCTAATCAGTTCTAGAGACTATCCCACTTACTTTATGTACCAAGTTTGAACCAAATCCATCCATTGGTTCAGGAGATAGAGTGCAGACAAGCTTATTTTTAAGTCTTAGTCCCGTGGTGACCTTGAAAATTAGGTCAAGGTCACCAAAATCTAATCAGTTCTTGAGACCATCCCAATTATACTATGTACCAAGTTTGAACAAAATCCATCCATTGGTTCAGGAGATAGAGTGCAGACAAGCTTTTTGGCCTAAAATTCGACAATGTTTTGAGCACTGTGACCTTGAAAATTAGTCCAAGGTCACCAAAATCTAATCAGTACTTTTCCCCCTCCCAATGGTGTATCTGTGTAAGTTTGATCAAAATCCATCCATCCATTCAGGAGATAGAGTGCAGACAAGAGGCAACGCCGACGCCAACGCCGACAGGATCCGCACCAAAACCAATATGTCCCCCTCCCTTTCGGGTGGGGGGACATAATAATTTAGAAAGTTCAGTGGTAGTGCAAGAGCTAGAATTTGCAATAAACCGTGCTTTGTAAGGTCTTTTATGAAGTTTAGGTAACCAGTATAGCGTAGGAAGCTTGTCTTGGCCTTCGGTAACACACACAGCAAACTTGGTGGCTGAATGACAAACATGTTTATCTACTATAGCTCTCTCTTCAGCTAAAGGCTGAAGTTCATAGGCCTTAATACCACCAAGCTCCTGTTTAAGCGTGTTAACATAGTGGAGCCGTCACACAACGACGACGTTGTTAGTTTGTTTGTTTGATTAGAGATTTAATATCCCCGTCAACACTGTAAAGGTCATTTTGGAGACGTTGCTTCCAATTTTGTGGGACTTTTACCCGACACTGAAGCCCCGCCGCCCAATGAAACCAATAGGGTTTATAAGCATGGACGGGCCGACTGGCACCGCTTTGCCTGGGCAGGCTTAGATCCTCTATGCGGGTTACCAGTACTCGTGTGCGGGTCGGTTTCAGCTCTGCGTGGAAGCATCATGCAGCTCATGTATTTCTTCAAGCCCCGATGGGCGGGGCCGTTTATAGTTCAGTAAGCATAATTCTAATGCACTTGCGTATAAAATGCGACGTCTAATTGGATAACGTCAAAAATTTGCGACAGTATATTCTGCAATATACTGTTGGAAACCCCATGTTACTCGAAAACCCGACGTCATTGGGTAACGTCGCTTTTCATTGGCTGGCATTTGGTTTTATGCAGCGCACAGGGCTAGCCATTTTTTTGTGCAAAATACAGTAGATCTTCGATGGCTCGAACACCGATTGCTCGTTTACCATGGATGAGTCGAACCCATTCTTGAGCCCCTAGCGAAATCGTCTAAATAAGAAATAGTGGAGGGTAATTAAGGAGATTTTAGTCTTTTATCTGCAAATGTATGCTGTGTGTAATCATTAGAATCGCCTCGATGATTTTCTCGTTATGCCTCCTAACAGTAACCTCAGTGGCTCGAACTACCCCTGTCTCGAACAGATTGTCGAGGTCCCAAAGGTGTTCGAGCCATTGAAGTTCAACTGTATGAAAATTTTTAATAAAACAACAGTACAAGTGCATTAGAATGGGGATAACGGTTTTACGGTTGCAAATTATGTTTTCTAATGAAATTTCCGACCGTAAAACCTCCGATTTACCCCCACCATATCACAATTTTGAATACAGTTATCCCCTAAGTGACTATTTAAATGAATATAACCAATGAATTTACAGATATAACACAGTTGTTAACAGGAATTTTTGCTTTGGAACCCATAATAATAGCGTTGTTTACTAAAAGATCACCCGATCTTGCATTAGGTAAAACAATGGCATCTTTTAAAGTGACATAGCATATCCATTCATTACATAAGCAATAACATTATATTATGAAAATTTGAAATATACTTAGTCAAAAAAGTAACTATACCAACTTCCGGGTGAAACTCACTAGATAACTGGCAGCTACTGAGCTAAATTTTGCTGTAGACATGTAAATCGGACGTTTAGCTAGAGAATGCTCAATTGCAATTGCCCATACCTTTCTGCTCCAGAGTTGTCTTGCAATATATGCCTAGAAAGATTTTGGTAGCAAATGGTCATTGCGCATGCGCAGAAATCTCTTTCTGTCTTAGATGGAAGACAATCTCCTCTGAACATCATATAACACTTTACTTTTACAATATCTCGTGATCTCGCATTATAAGCTAGGTTTTAATTTGTGAAATTCTCAAATTATCTCCCTTGCAATTAAAAATATAGCAATTTTCGAACTGCTGTAATTTTTATTCCTGTCAATCAATTTTTGCCATTTAAAAAAAAAAAAAAAAGAAAAACGCTTTGCTTCCACCATTGCTCTTCATCATGATGCTAAAAATACAGAAAATTCATGTAACATGTAGCACTAGCGGTTGCGATTTTCTATGGAGTTCCCGTTGAAAGCAGCATTTGTACACAACTTCTCAGAATTGGAGGTCAATATGTGATAGCATGTTACTCGTAGTTAATGCTACTAAAGTTCCAAATATTTTGTGAATAGTCGCAAATGGTATCTAAAGAAATGTAACATGTATCAAATTTTAGAAATTTGGGGTACAGGAAAATTGTGTGATGTTAACTCATAGCATGGTTTAAGGATTTTCTCTGTGAAAATGACACAGTGACCCCTTGGGTGTTTAAAGCAATAGTCTACGATGATGTGTTTACGAAAACAAAAACGAATGGGGCTTTTGCACGGAAAAATGAGTCTTCTTACCAAAACATAACAAACTTTGTGTAGTTTGTATCTGTAAAAGCCATAGTAACAGAAGCAATTTTAAATATAGGAACTTTTTTGACTGAGTATATTTTATTTCCATGGCAAGAATAGATTCCTGGTGGTCATAAGAACAACCTCAAGGAGGCTGGTCTAATTTTTTTTTTTTTTTTTTTATTTTGGTTTTGGTTTTACGGCCCTTTCAAGATTATTTCACTCATATCGAGCCGATCGTTAATCAGAGGTGGGGGAAAACCGGAGTACCCGGAGAAAAACCACCTGACCTTCTATTGCAGAACTTGGCGTCTCATATATGACCCGAGCGAGGCTCGAACCACAGCGGTGAGAGACCTAATGATCAAGAGTCAGCGCTCTTAACCACTAGGCCACGGAGGCCCGTTGGGCTGGTCTAATGAGTACCGAGTACCTATAATCTATGTTTTTGAGCTGACGGAAGTCCCAGCAGGCACACGTCGCTAGGGCAACGTCAAATCAACGTCGGTGGAACGTCATGACGTTGCACCGACGTCGATGTGACATTGCATAAGCGTCTAGACGTTGCCCCGACGTTGATGTGACCTCACAATTACGTCATGTGTCTGCTGGGATTGTATACCCTTGAAAACCTCACCTTTCTTTATATAAAGTGGAGTTTCCAAGGACGTTTTTAACATAGACTGTTTATTAACGCTGACCTTTTTGTTGTGGTTTGTCTTTGGGTGTTTGTGCCGCTTATATTATTTTATTTTGGATAGCCTATTGGCCATTTTGTGTGAAAGTAACTGTTCTTTTGGCTCTCTGCTATTGATGTTTCCATTAGGGTCTGTTGTTTCATGTTTGTGTTTCTTTCCCTTTGATGTCTCTGATGGGAGCTGTGGGTTAATTGTATCGATTCCTGATCATTGCCTCCACTTCTATTCTTGATTAGCTGACTGCTTAATGAATTTCTTGATGAGTGTCTGCTTAATGAACTGGTCAAAGTTTGAAATAGAGTGGGCTGTGATATTATGGGCGTTGATGATATGTCGCTACTATTGTCCTCAAAGACACAGGCATACAAGGAAACCTTAAATCATGACATGAATATTTGTAGAGGGTATACTGCTACAAAAACATTGATTGTGGGTATCTGTCAGAACTGCCTCAGAGAGGCAATCACTGATCCTGACTGGGTTTGTAGTGATGACAATAGCATCTAATGAGTATGTACAACACATCAAAATAGAAGCGAAGGCAATGATAATTACCCCATACCACCAAAAGGGAAGAAACACAAGCAAAACAACTTCACCATAATTAAAACTTCACGATTGGAAAGCCAAAAGGATAGTTACTTACCCATAAAATGACCAAAAGGCTATCCAAAATGAAAAGATATAAGCAAATCATAAATGCAAGGACGAACTGTAACAATAAGAATTCCGCATAAGGCAAAGTCGCGCCTGGGGGTGCAAAGTCACTGAACCATGAAATATAGGTTGAGGTCATACCTAGATGATTAAATTAAAGTTGTCATCCCTAGTTACAACTTTGTTACAAGTATCATTAATGAAGCTCTTATTGTCCTTAAGAAATGGACTTGACCATTAGGGTAAACACTAGGGTTGACACAATAATTTGCTAAATAGAAGTGGAGGCAATGACCAGGAATCGTTACAATCAACCCACCGCTCCCTTCAGAGGCACCAAAGAGAAAGACACACAAACATGAAACAACAGACCCCAACGGAAACACAAACAGCGCAAAGCCAAAAGGACAGTTACTTTCCCACAAAATGGCCAATAGGCTATCCAAAATAAAATAACATAAGCGACACAAACATCCAAAACAAACCATAACAAAAACAAACCGCAACAGAAGAACCGCCTTGGAACGATCAGCGGAAACGAATTCCACTGGGGGGTTTATTCGATTTTACTTGGCCGCAATCCTCGCCCTTACTTCCGTCGCGATTTAGACAAATAATTTGTTCAGTCCGCATGAAGGCCTCCTAACTGATCAGTGCAACATCTCCGTGAACACAAATAATCAAAGAAACACAGAGGTGAGACAACGGCGAGGACTCGTCGGCAAGAAACCACTGAAATGCTGGAGCAATAGAAAACCAACAGTTAGACTCTGATGGGCCCGACCAGTTACCCATGTCAAGGTAAAATATGAATGACTGCATTAAAATTGTCATACCTAGATGCAAGTGTGTACTAAGTTTCATTAATCTAGGTCCAACAGTTCTTGAGAAACGGACTTGAACATAAGGGTGAACGCTGGGGTGGTCGCAATATTTCACAGTCAGTGAACCATGGAATGTAGGACACGGTCAAATATGGATGCCTGCATTAAAATAGTCGTCCATAGATGCAAGTCTAGTCTGTATGAAGTACTGTTAATGAATCTCCAATGGTTCTTGAGAAATGGACTTTAACATTGGGGTGAATGGTAGGGTGGTCGCCATAGTTTTCTGAAGTCAGTGGTCAAGGTCAAATATGGATGCTTGCATCTAAATAGTTATCCGTAGATGCAAGTCTGTATGAAGTATCATTAATGAAACTCCTATAATTCTTGAGAAATGGACTTTAACATTGGGGTGAATGGTAGGGTGGTGGTCGCCATAGTTTTCCAAAGGCAGTGAACTATGAAATGTAGGTCAAAGTCAAATATGGATGCTCACGTTAAAGTTGCTATCCCTAGATGCAAGTCTATACTAAGTATCATCAAAGATGTTCTTTCAAATGATGAGAAATTGACTTGAACACTAGGGTGAAGCTAGGGTGCTCGGAATAGTTTCGAGTGAATGTTTGAGTTTTTATGTCCCACCAACAGCTAAGGTCATACGGAGATGGGATCGCGGTTAAAAGACCCAACCGAAAGTCTGAAGAATCCTGGGATCGATCCCGCCGTCCCTGGTTTACAAGGCGAATAGCGTAACCACTACACCAATAGTTTCGAAAGTCAGTGAAACATAAAATAAAGGTCAAGGTCAAATAAGGATGCTTTGGTATAAGTTGTTATCCCTAGATTGCAAGTTTGTACCAAGTATCATTAATGATGCTTATAGTTCTTGAGAAAGGGACTTGTTTGTTTGTTTGATTTGAGGTTTAACGCCCCCAACACTGTAAAGGTCATTTTGGAGACGTTGTTTCCAATTTGTGGGACTTTTACCCGACATTGGGATGAAATGACATCTCAAGCCCTGCCGCCAAATGAAACCAATAGGGTTTATAAGCATGGACGGGCCGACTTGCACCGGATGGCCCGGGCAGGCTTAGATCCTCTAAACGGTTTACCAGTACTCGTGTGCGGGTTGGTTTCAGCTCTGCGTGGAAGCATCATGCAGCCCATCTATTTCTTCAAGCCCCGATGGGCGGGGGCTATAGAAAGGGACTGGAACATTCGGGTGAAAGCTAAGGTGGTCGCAAATGCTGACTGACGAACGGACGGAAATTTTGACATCTATATCGCGCCATGCTTAGCGCAGACGCGACAATACATCACAGCGGAAGAACAGCCTTGGAACAGTCAGTTTTTACTGGGGTGAGGTTGGGCTTAAATCATGTTTATGGGGCCACAATTGCTCTTGGTTCTGTCCGGGTTTAGACATAATTTGCTCAGCCCGCATGAAGGATTTCTAACTCATCAGTGCAACATCTCCGAGAAGATAAAAATCAAATGGATACAGAGATGAAGCAACAATGAGGACTCAACAACATTAAATAACTGAAATGATGGAGCTAAAGACAGTTGGACTCCGGTGCTGAATTTACATGTATTTATGTATATAAAAAGCATTGGTCTTTGGTGAAATATGGCCTCAGACATGACAGATGAGAGATACACCTGTATAATAACATGCTGCTAAGAGAAATCTGAGCGGTCTTAACTGAGCCCCGCCAAGCGAATTTGTGTCTTCGAGCATTCCGTCATGACAAATGTTAACTGCGCATGCCCAGCCATTCAGAGGGGCCAGGGATATGGCTTTTTGTCTGAAGGTTCCTCTTGATTCACTGCTTGTATGAGCGAGCAGCGAAGGTTCTGGCGAGGCTGCGCGGATGCGCAGGCTCGCCTGAACCTTCGCTGCTCGCATAGGCGATAAGTACCAAAATCGCTTGACGGGGCCAACTATTAAGCAACCGGAGCGCCATTTGCCTCTGCACATTGGTGAGAAATACTAAGAAAGGATAGACGGGCCTCCGTGGCCTAATGGATAAGAGCGCCGACTCTTAATCATTAGGTCTCTCACCGCCGTGGGTTCGAGCCTCGCTCGGGTCACGTGAGAGACGCCATGTTCTGCAACGGAAGGTCAGGTGGTTTTTCTCCGGGTACTCCGGTTTTCGCCCACCTATGATTAACGATCGGCTCGCTATGAGTGAAATAATCTTGAAAGGGCCGTAAAACCCAAACCAAAAAAAAAAAAAAAATACTAAGAAATGATAACAGACAAGATTTCACCAGTTTCAATCCATACAATATAAGGTCCACAAAAACGAAAGTAGCATCTACAACAGAATGCATATTTTCAAATCAAAAATGACATTTTATATAGAGAGGAGGGGGATTTGTAGGGGTATACTGCGGGTATCTATTAAAACTGCTTCAACCTACTAATCCCAATAATGTAAGATGTGATAGCACTAGTGAATGAAAAATAAACAAACTGGTCTTAAATTCTCAGCTTTGCTTACATAAACTGCTGTGGGAAAAATACTACATTTTGTAAATTGATGCCTTCAACTGCTATTGTAAAAGTAGGGTCATGAAGGTACTACCTGCAACTGCATAACTATGTTAAGCATGTGATAGTTCATGCAGACTGAATAAATTATTTGTCTAAATCGCGACGGAAATAAGGGCGAGGATTGTGGCCACGTAAAATCGATTTAAGCCCCCAAGTGGAATTCGTTTCACTGACCGTTCCAAGGCGGTTCTTCTGTCGTGGTTTATTTTTTGTTATAGCTTGTCTTTGAGTGTATGTATTGCTTACATTATTTTGTTTTTGATAGCCAATTGGCCATTTTGTGGGAAAGTAACTGTCCTTTTGGCTTTCCACTTTTGATGTTTCCATTAGGGTCTAGTGGTTGCATGTTCATGCTTCTTTCCCTTTGGTGTCTCTGTTGGGAGTTGTGGGTTAATTGTATCGATTCCTAATCATTGCCTTCACTTCTATTTTTCAACTAAAATGCCCAACTAGACTGAAACTATGTTGTGTCATACCTTCATTGCAACTGCAAAACCAGGTCATAGATATGATACTCCTTGGTATAAGTTATCTCCCATGGAAGTGTGTCGGTATGTATGGGCAAGTCGTGTGTGGTCAATAACATATGGCCATCCAAAACCAAAAGACACAAGTGATACACACAGTAAGTAACAAACAACAACATAAATAAATCGCCACAGAAGAGCCGCCTTGGAACGGTCAGTGGAAGATTTCCACTGGGGGGCTTAAATCGATTTTACGTGGCCACAATCCTCGCCCTTACTTCCGTCGCGATTTAGACAAATAATTTGTTCAGTCCGCATGAAGGCCTCCTAACTCATCAGTGCAACATCTCCGTGAACACAAAAATCAAAGAACCACGGAGGTGAGACAACGGTGAGGACTCGACAGCAAGAAACCACAGAAATGCTGGAGCAAAAGAAAACCAACAGTTAGACTCCGATGAGCGCGACCAGAGACAGAGCATCAGGCACCAACCAACATTATCTCTCTAATTTTCGATAAGCCTTTACGTTGGAGCCGTCATAGAATCTGAGGCCTGACCCAAACGAACTCCCATTCCATGTCTCCCAAAAGTCTCCCAAACGAACCCCCATTCCATGTGGACTCTGTATCTGAAATATCTGGCCTTTTAAGAAGTGAAGGGGTGGGCCATTGATCCAAAAGAGCCCAGGTTGGTATCACTGAATGTGTCTTATCATAAGGAACAAGCATATATATGGTTTAGGGGTGGGGATATGTACAGTTCCAGAGATACAAGGCCTTTTAAGCTGTGGATGGCTTTGGACATGGCCCTGGCAGACACCAGGAAACCCCGGATGGTTGTCCAGGAATGTGTCTTACCATTAGGACCAAGAAATTATATTATTTAGGAGTGGGGATCTGAACTTTTTCTGAGATATGAGACCTTCTTATGAAGTGAAGAGGAGGGGAATATCCCCCTGTGGACCGCCAAGTTGGTGTGACTGAATGTGTCTAATCACAAGGAACAAGAATGTATATGATTATGAGGTGGGGATCTTAATGGTGTCTGAGATATATGGCCTTTTTATGAAGTGGAGTGGTGGGCCATGTCATCGACACATTGCCCTAGCATAAATACACCCAAGGTTGATGTGACTGAAAGAGTCTTATCAAAAGGAACACAAATATACATACCTTATTGGTGGGGATCTGAACAGTTTCTGAGATATATTGCATTTTATGAAGTGGAGGGTTGGCGCATGGCCCCAGCGCACCCTGGGAGACCCCTAGGTTGGTATCACTAAATGTGTCTTATCAAAAGGAACAAATGTATATATGGTTTAGGGATGGGGATCTAAACGGTTTCTGAGATATTGGGCCTTTTACAAAGTTGAGGGGGTGGGGCATGGCCCAGGCACATCCCAGGGGGACACCCAAGTTGGGGTCACTGAATGCGTCTTAACATAAGGAACAAGAATATATATGGTTTTGGGGTGGGGATCTGAATGGTTTCTGACCTATATCGCCTTTTATGAAGTGGAGGGGTGGGGCATGGCCCCGGCGCACCCTGGGAGACCGATAGGTTGGTATCACTGAATGCCTCTTATCATAAGGAACAAGAATATATATGGTTATGGGGTGGGGATCTAAACGGTTTCTGAGATATTTTGCTTGTTTGATTTGAGGTTTAACGTCCCCATCAACACTGTAAAGGTCATTTTGGAGACCTTGCTTCCAATTTTGTGGGACTTTTACCCGACATTGAGATGAAATGACAACTCAAGCCCTGTCCCCCAATGTAACCAATAGGGTTAATAGCATGGACGATCCGCCTCGCACCACGGTTCCTGGACAGGCTTAGATCCTCTAAGCGGTTTACCAGTACTAGTGTGCGGGCCAGATTCAGCTCTGCGTGGAAGCATCATGCAGCCCATATATTTCTTCAAGCCCCTATGGGCGGGGGCAATTCTGAGATACTGGGCCTTTTATGAAGTGGAGGGGGTGGGGCATGGACTGGGCACATCCCAGGGGATCTTGGTTGGTGTCACTGAAAGAAACAAGAATATTTATGGCTTTGGGGTGGGGATCTGAGCGGTTTCTGAGATATATCACCTTTAATGAAGAGGAGGGGTGGGGCATGGCCCCTGCGCACCCCAGGTGACCCCTAGGTTGAAATCACTGAATGCGTCAAGAACGGTTCCTGAGATATTGGGCCTTTTATGGGGTGGAGGGGTGGGGCAAGGCCCAGGCACATCCCAGGGGACCCCCAGGTTGGTGTCACTGAAAGCATCTTATCTTAAGAAACAAGAATATATATCGTTTTGGGGTGGGGATCTGGATGATTTCTGGGATATATCGCCTTTTATGAAGTGGAGGGGGGGGGCATGGCCCCGGCGCACCCTGGGAGACCCCTTGGTTGGTATCACGGAATGCGTCTTATCATAAGGAACGAGAATATATATGGTTTAGGGGTGGGGATCTCAACGGTTTCTGAGATAGTGGGTCTTTTACAAAGTGGAGGGGATGGGGGCACGACCCGGGCACATCTCAGGGGACCCATAGGTTGGTGTCACTGAATGCATTTTATCATAAGAAACAAGAATATGTATGGTTTTGGGGTGGGGATCTAAGTGGTTTCTGAGATACTGGGCCTTTTACGAAATAGAGGGGTGGGGCATGGGCCCGGCACATCCCAGGGGACCCCCAGGTTGGTGTCACTGAATGTGTCTTATCATAAGAACAAAATATATATGGTTTTATGGTTTAGGGGTGGGTAACTGAATGGTTTCTGAGATATATGGCCTTTTATGCACTGGAGGGGGTGGGGCATGGCCGCAGCACACCCTGGGGGACCCCAAGTTTGGCATAAAAGGTTGTGGCTAAAATAAGTTCACTCAAGGAATATTTCTATAAAAGTTTTGTCAAAATATCTGCAAAGGTTTGGCAGTAAATGCCATTTTTTCTATTTTCCCCATTATAAGTCTATGGAAACACTAAGTTGCCATAGCAACCAAACTAATGAGCCGATTTTCATTAAATACACAAACTTTCAATTCCCCAGCCCAAGGATGCTACAGATGAAATTTGGGCTGAATCGGCCCACTGGCTTCAGAGGAGATGTCGTTTCAAAGTGTTGACGCTGACGACGCAGACGAGGACGACGACGGACAACTGCCTATCTTATAAGCTCCCCCGGAGCCTTCGGCTCTGGTGAGCTAAAAGGGGGGCTTTTTTCGTGTTTTGTCAATAGCTTATTTATTTTTAAATGGATTTTGAAATTACTTGGCACAAATGTTAACCACCATGAGACGATGTGTCGCGCGCATGACCCAGGTTGGTTTTTGTTTGTTTGATTTGAGGTTTAACGTCCCCGTCAACACTGTAAAGGTCATTTTGTAGACGTTGCTTCCAATTTCGTTGGACTTTTACCCGACATTAAGATGAAATGACATCTCAAGCCCTGTCACCCAATGAAACCAATAGGGTTTATTAGCATGGGCCGTCCGCCTCGCACCGCGATTCCTGGACAGGCTTAGATCCTCTAAGTGGTTTACCAGTACTAGTGTGCGGGCCGGATTCAGCTCTGCATGGAACATCATGCAGTCCATATATTTCTTCAAGCCCCTATGGGCGGGGGCCAATGTCCCAGGTTGGTACCTCAAAGGTCAAGGTCATGGTTTGAGGCCAAAAGGGGCCTTTTTTCGTGTTCGGTCAATTACTTTCTTATTTTTATCTGGATTTTGAAGTCACTTGGCAGAAATGTTAACCACCCTTAGACGATGTGGTGCGTGCATAACCAAGGTTGGTACCTCAAAGGTCAAGGTCATACTTAGAGGTAAAAAAAGGGGTACTTTTGTGTTTAGTCAATAACTTTCTCATTTTTGGATTGATTTGAAATTACTTGGCGGAAGTGTTAACCATTATGATACGATGTTTTGCATGCAACACCCAGGACGGTACCTCAAATGTCAAGGTCATACTTAGAGGTCAAAGGTAAAAAAGGAGTCTTTTTTGCGTCCAGTCAATAACTTAATTATTTCTGGATGGACATTTTAAAGTAATCTTGCAGAAATGTTCACCTTCATTAGACGATGTGTCGTGTGCAAGACTAAGGTCCGTACCTCCAATGTCAAGGTCATACTTAGAGGTTAAAGGTAAAAAGGGGCCTTTTTTCATGTACTGTCAATAACTTTCTTATACTTTGATGGATTATGAAATTGCTTTGGAGAAATGTTAACCATCATGAGACGATGTGTTGCGCCCAAGTGCCAAGTCAGTACCTCAAAGGTCAAACCATACTTAGAGGTCAAAGGTAAAAAAGGGCTTATTTCGTGTTCAGTCAATAACTTGCTTTTTTCGCGAAGAAGTTTTTAAAGTTACTTTGCAGAAATGTTCACCTTCAATAGTAGTTAAGGTCGTAGTACCAAAGCGTTAATCCAAAATCATTAATCCATAGTCAAATGGCAAATATCAATGTTCAGACCAACAGACATTGACTCCAGAAGAGTGTAATCAGGCGTCCTAGGATAGTTAGCATTACTTGTTAAGCAAGCTTTGCCCACCATGCCTATCGAACTGGACGAAGAAAAGGAGTAAATGCCGAGATTTTGGAAGTCTTCCTATGGCTTTCCATTGGCAAACACATCAGAACTAATTCTGGAAACGGCCACATTGTACAGATCAACAAGATCATGGTGCCTCCCATAGATGATATGTGTTGCACACAAGACCCAGGTCAATACCTCCAATGTCAAGTTCATACTTAGAGGTCAAAAAGGGGAGAGACCTCTGTGTTTTTGTAGAAAAACAAATTCTAGTTTATGGCGTTTTTGTTTCATTTTAACTTGAAAAGGTATGTTGCGTGTTCTCATAAGAACCCCCTTATTGAGGTGGTTCTATTGAGTACACAACCATACATTTATTTTGCAACTAGAAACACGCCCAGAGGACACAGATGCCCCTGCCTGAAATATGTTGATGCTAGTATTTGACCTTCGACCGCTAAGTATGACCTTGACGTTACATGTACGGACCTAAGTCTTGCGCGCAACAATTGTCTCATTATTTCTGCCAAGCAATTTCCAAATCCACCCAGAAACGACAAAGCTATTGAGCGAACACAAAAACAAGACACTTTTCTTTACCTCTGACCTCTAAGTATGACATTGAACTTGGACGTACATGTACCACCCTGGGTATTGCGCATGACACATCGACTCATGACGGTCAACATTTCTACCAAGTAATTTCCAAATCCATTCAGAATAACCAGACACAAAAAAGATATTTTTCACTACCTTTGACCTCTAAGTATGACCTTGACTTTAGAAGTACCAACCTGGGTCTTGGGCATGACACATCTTCTTCACATCTTGACATTTCTGTCAAGTAATTTCAAAACCCATCCCGAAATAAGAAAGTTATGACTCTGTTTAAATTTTGGACCCTTTTTTAACCTTTTTACCTCTAAGTACGACCTTGACCTTGGAGATACGGGCCTGAATTTTGAGCAAGATAGATCCTCTCATGATGGTTAACATTTCTGCCAAGTAATTTCAAAAGTCATAAAGAAATAAAAAAGTTATTGACTGTGTGTAAGTTTTGGACCCTTTTCTTTGACTTTTGACCAATAAGTTCGACCTTGACCTTGGATGTACGGACCTGGGTTTTGCGTGCAACACATCATCTCATGATGGTTAACATTTCTGTCAAGTAATTTCAAATTCCATCAAGAAGTAAGAAAGTTATTGACCTTGTTTAAGTTCCGGACCCTTTTTTTTGACCATTGATCTCTAAGTACGACCTTCACCTTGGAAATAAGTACCTGTGTTTTGTGCATGACACATCGTCTCATGATGATTAATATTTCTGGAAAGCAATATAAAATTCTATCCAGAAATAAGAAAATTATAGACTGCATTTAAGTTTCAGAGCCTTTCATTTACCTTCGACCTATTAATACGACCTTGACGTTGAAGGTACGGGTCTGGGTTTTGTGTGCGACACATCATCTCATGTTTCTTTGTATTGGAGTTTAAAGGCCCACATACTATTTTTGAGACGGTCAGTTTACCTATCCACACTTTTCCTGGGCAGGCTTAACCATAAGCCGTTAACCGGTACAGTGCACATTCTTTCGCCAGAAACTGACAACTGCCCTTCTTGAATCAGCGGAAGGAAGAGAATGACCGTAGAAAGGATTCCATGATCAATTTCCACGAAAGAATGTTGCCGACCCAGGCAGGTATCGAACCCGCATCCTCCTGATCACCAGTCAGACACACATCCGACTGAGCTACAGTACCAAGGCCTTCCACACCGTCGCATGATGGTTTACATTTCTGCATAGTAATTTCAAAATCCATCCAGAAATAAGAAAGTTAGTGACTCCGTTTAAGTTTTGGATGGATGGACGAACGGACAGGGCCAACGCTATATTTGCCCTTCCACCGTTCTTCCAATGGCGGGGCATATATGTTTAAAAGATATCTTAAGGTCATCACATTATGCCTCATGGCCTGAGTAACCCCGAAAGAGGCAGGGTTTTCGCCACCGTCTACGGCAAGAATTTGGATATTCAAGCCATGCAGCTCGAACTACCCCTATCATGGACTATAAGAATCTTATATGGGTGTGAGGGGTGGATTGAAAAATCTGTCTCGAGGGACACTGTCCGGCATCACGAGGCTTGCCGAGTGATGCCGGACAGTGATCCCGTGGGACGGATTTTTCTATCCACCCCTCACACCCATATTGGATTCTTTTTCTTGCATGCCTTCCATTTCTATTGCGAATTTTTAATGCTGCTGTCACTTCGGTTACCGACGTCCGCCATTTTGTGATGACACAACAAGAATGTTTAGTGACGTCACGCATGACGACGCCACGCATGAGGTTGTAATCAACCAGTGCATTTATCAAACACGCTATTATATTCGATTTGGGGTCGGAACGCCAGGGTCAGAACATAAATTTCTATCCCAGGGTAAAATCACGGATTTCCTTGTCTGGTGTGAAAGAAAAAAGTTTATAGGCCACATGCTGCGGTATCTGATCCGCATCTACATGTACACTGTTTGCCAATGTTTCAGTACACAAGCCCAGTCCAGATAGCCCATTCTCTGACGGTACAGGCAGAAGAATAGCGTTGCTATTAATAAGCATTACCTGGATTCTGTATATAACGGATACAATAGAAGGCGGGAAGCTTCTTTATTTTATACTTAGCTGTGAAATCAATGCACATCTGAAACAAATAAAAATGATATCAATCACAAGCGAAATGATATTGTATCATTTCACTTGTGACTGATACCATTTATGTTGTTTCACTGCAATGAGCGGAAACTACTTTTTGTATACATTTTTGTCGGAAAAAAGTAAATTGTCTTTTCATTTGCAAAGAATATTGTTTGCTAATACCGTTAGAATGTACAGTGAAGTGTGATATTAAAAACTGATTGAATACGAGGACTGTTCAAATATGAATGCAAGTAGAACGTTTTCTCATGCACTAATGCAAAAATCACCTGGAAATAACTATCACAGCGTAGAAAAACATTTTACCTATACATTGATACCAAATCTGTTAAAATCCGTGCACTTTAGCCATGTATATCGTTCGATAAACACTGTCTACTCTTGTATACTAATACAAAACATGGTTGGAAGAAGGTCAGAGTACGCCGTTGAAATACGGTCCTATATTAAGAATCGTTGTATTCTTGGTATACGGTGCAAAGACATTTTTGATGAAATATGTTCGGTTTATGGGCATAATGCAATGTCTTTTCCGACAGTTTTTCGTTGGTGTAAGAAGTTCAGCTGTGGGCTAGGCTCAACAGAAGACGCATCACATGATCGTCGGCTGAAAAGAACAACATCTGCCAAGATGTTTGCTAGAGTGAAAGAAATAGTTGCTACCGATGCACGATACACCACTAGGCAAATAGCTAGTATGGATGGTTGGCATCTCATTAGGAGCAGCTCATACAATTCTGAAACGGGATTTGAAAATGAGAAAGATCCGTGCTAGATGGATTCCCCATTTGTTGACAGATGAGCAGAAAAAGACACGCGTTCAGTGGGCCAAGAAGTTGCTTAAAAAGTTTCCAAATTACAATGCACGGTCTTTCGCTAATGTCGTCACAGGTGACGAGACATGGGTTCACTTTTTTGAGCCAAAATGAAAGATATCGGCAACAAAGTATTGCAAAAGACCATGCATTGCAAAGCAGACCATGAGCGTCAAGAAGGTAATGTATGCCATATTCTTTTCAAATCAGGGCCCTTCTATTCAGGTTGCTGTGCCTAAAGGCAAATCTGTGAATGCGAAGTTTTACAAGAATAAAGTTCTTCGAAAATTGAAGAAATATTTCAAAGAACGAAGACCCGCAACTGGTTTGGCCAATGTCAGATTGCTACATGACAATGCGTCATCGCACAAGGCGTTCATTGTGCAAGACTATCTGAAGCAGGAAAAGGTTGTTGAACTCCCTCACCCCCCGTATTCCCCTGACCTTGCCCCATGTGACTTTTTTTTTTGTTCCCGCGGCTGAAAAAATACCTTTCTGGTCGAAAATTTGTACAGCAGCCGACACCAAAAGTATTTAATCTTGGTTTTAACACACTCGATGAAATAATTTTGGTATCCACCTCAAAAAAGTAAATATCCTCTATGTAGTTAGGAAAATTGGATTAATTTATAAATAATCAATCCCCCCTCCACATACACACACACACACACACACACACACACACACACAAAAGAGAATTATTGGTTCCCATTAGAATGGCCTTATAATCATCACAGTGTAGATTATATTTTCTTGTCCTTTGGGATCACTGATTCCATAGTGGAATTTTGAAAATATCTGAGGGTCACTGATGAGGCCTAATTGGCCGAAACTAGCTAGTCTGGCCCACAAAACATGTACACTCCATATTTTTTGGTTCTGCGGTGTATTCCTTGCTTCCAAAGGATAACCCTTTTATAGAACATATTTAACTTCACTACAGCTGGTTACGGGGAATGTGTGGCGGCGGTAAAACGTCTCCCTGCCCTACATCATAGTGTAGATTATATTTTCTTGTCCTTTGGGATCATTGATTCCATAGTGGAATTTTGAAAATATCTGTGGGTCACTGATGAGGCCTAACTGGCCGAAACTAGCTACTCCATATTTTTTGGTTCTGTGGTGTATTCCTTGCTTCCAAAGGATAACCCTTTTATAGAACATATCTATTAGGTTTGCAGACTAAGTTTTGAACTTTTTAAAAATGTTGACATGTCAGTTGATAAATTCACGAAAGATGTATAAATTCTTTTTACCCAAGAAGCTAGATACCATTCCCACTAGACCAGTGCCAGCTCCAAGTTCAATCACTGTCTTGCCTTGCACAGCTGTAGGGTTTGCCTCCAAGTACTGACAAAGCACAATAGCCTGAAATGTTTAAAACTTATCAAACACACCATTTAAAGAAGCTGTACACTAGTTCTTATGAGACATGCTATAAGTCAAAAGAAGGTTCTAAAAGATGTAGTAAGTTTGTCCTATGCTGGCCATAACATATGCACAGAAACAATTGTCGAAAATACATGTATTCCATTGAAAACTGAAACTTCTTTTTTACTCAGTTTCTGGTCCAGTGCTTCAAACAGTTTACGATATTGCAGATTCTTGCTGCTTTGGTGTATAATCATAACTGGAGTGTACATCGATCTATAGCATTCAGGTAAATTATATTTTAACATCATATTGAGTTACTAATCCATATAAGAAACTTTGTGTGCAAAAAAAAAAATGTACTCTGCAATTTTGGTGGCAGACAAAAATTTATCAAAAATTGAAAGTATTCTTGAAAGTGAGCTTGCTAACTGTCGTCATGACTGTTAGTGACTAGCTTATCAATAATACTACTGATTTCAATATTCATTAGACTTTGGAGTGAACATGATACTCAATAACTGTCATTTCAAAGCTGCCGCTGAATACTTTGAACTTTAGCTTATGATGCGACAAACTGACAAGGATAGAAAAATACTAGACAGATTATGACAGTGTGCAGGTATCCTATCAGATACAATTTCCACTTTCAGTAATTAGCACATGTTCAATGAGAGAAAGTCTACCACACGTCAAACACATGTTACAAGTCAGGAGTACAAAGAGTTTGGTGAAAGTTTGATCCTCTTTCTGGTGCACTGGCCTCTGAAATTACATCAGAATGAACCCCTTTGATCTGCTACATTTGACTGAAAGTCTAATGAACATTGAAATCGGTAGTAAACTTTCATGGCACTTTTAGGAAGACAGAATCAATATCGTTTGGTTTGAAGCCCAGACTTAGCTCAAAAAAAAAAACACAAAGATCAGGAATCGATACAATTAACTTACTCCACCCATCAAAGACATCAAAGGGAAAGAAACACCAACATTAAGCGACCAGACCATAATGGAAACCTAAACAAAGGAAGGCCATAAGGTCAGCTACTTTACCACAAAATGGCCATATGGCCATCCAAAAGGAAAAGGACACAAGTGATACATACAGTAAGTAACAAACAACAACATAAATAAGCCGCCACAGAAGAACCGCCTTGGAACGGTCAGTGGAAAGATTTCAACTGGGGGGTGGGGGCTTAAATCGATTTTACGTGGCCACAATCCTCGCCCTTACTTCCGTCGCGATTTAGACAAATAATTTGTTCAGTCGGAATGAAGGCCTCCTAACTCATCAGTGCAACATCTCCGTGAACACAAATAATCAAAGAACCACAGAGGTGAGACAACGGTGAGGACTCCACAGCAAGAAACCACTGAAATGCTGGAACAGAAGAAAACCAACAGTTAGACTCCGATGGGCCCGACCAGAGACAGAGCATCAGGCATCAACCAACATTACCTTGAATTAGATCTCTCTAATTCTCAATAAGCCTTCACGTTGGAACCGTCATAGAATCTGAGGCCTGAACCACCGGCGTGCAATTAAAGAGGGAAGCAAAGTTGCCAACCGTGATTGGGTTAACTACCATGCACGAAGTCTGTCGTATAACATCCATGTTGTACCCAATCTTTTTATATCGAAGAATGATTTTACGAAATTGGGTGCTGAAGTCATTGCGGTTATATATTTTTCTGAATTTATATACTAAGTCACCATAAAATTCGGGTTCCGATAGACCTTGTTGCAGAAGAGATTCAAGTCCAACATTGAATTTTGAAATTAAATCAGAATGGCGTCTATAAAATTTTGAAAAGGCTTTGCGTAGTTTATGGTACCGATAACCCTGATTAAGAAGTTTAGCCGTTAATAATTTATTACGAGTGTTGAAGTCAGTTACATGACTACACACTCTAGCAAATCGAATTAATTGCGAAATATAAACGCCACAACGGCGCACGAGGAACATCACCATCCAAAAAAGGAAAATTTACAGTCTCAAAATCAAAGTCATCGCGCTTATCATAAATGTTGCACGAAACAAACCCATCTACAAAAGATAGATGTAAATCCAAAAACGGGATCTCGGTATCAGAAGAATTTGCTTTATTTAACTGAAGTTCTGGGGTGGGGGGAGGGGATTAAGTCTGACTGATCAAACCATCGAAATAGGTATTATCAATATTTAATAAATCATCTAAATATCTAGAAGTGGAGCTAAAAGCTTCAATAATTTCAGATTGGTTATCAATGGAAAGCGACAACATGAAGTCTCTTTCATAACAATACAAGAACAGATCAGCCACAAGAGGTGCGCAATTCGTACCCATCGGAATACTCACAATTTGTCTAAATAATTTAGTACCGAATCTAGTATATATATAGTCAAGTAGAAAGGTGAGGGCATCACACACTTTCTGACATGACCAAAGTGTATAATTCTTATGCTCTTTAGAAGTGAAAAATGCATTTCTGACATTACATGCAAGATAGAGAGAATCTTCTCTGTGAAAAGCCCATTCATTTAAATCATTAAGCTTTTCTTTTATAAGATTTTGAGGAAGTATAGTGTAAAGAGTGGAAAAATCGTAAGTAGACAGACTTCACTGTGGTGTATTCCTTGCTTCCAAAGGATAACCCTTTTATAGAACATATTTAACTTCACTACAGCTGGCGTGTGGGAATGTGTGGCGGCGGTAAAACGTCTCCCTGCCCTACATCATAGTGTAGATTATATTTTCTTGTCCTTTGGGATCATTGATTCCATTGTGGAATTTTGAAAATATCTGAGGGTCACTGATGAGGCCTAATTCGCCGAAACTAGCTAGTCTGGCCCAGAATACATGTACACTCCATATTTTTCAATGTGGTGTATTCCTTGCTTCCAAAGGATAACCCTTTTATAGAACATATTGAAGCACAAAAACGTCTGGATATCATTTTATTTAAAACCTCATCCGAATTTCTGAAAAGATTGCAGGAAGATTCAGGGCCGACATAAGCAGATGGCATTTTCAGACGTAGTTTTTCTCGGCATCTTATTCTTAAGGGTTAATTAAGCTTTTAGAAATATGCTCTGTATTGACGGCCAGTGCTTTGCGCATGCGCAAGAATGACGGAATTCCTAAAACCTCCTATAACTTCACATAAGTATGGCTTATCATCACGAAAACACGCCTATATAAATTTGACCCCTTGAACCCCACTTTTATATAGTAAAACTGGGGTTTAAAGGGGTAAACCTTATTTCTCTAATTTCTGCTCTAAAATATAGATTGTGGATACTCGTTAGAACCACCTCAATGAGGCGGTTCTAACGAGTACCCACAATCAATATTTTTAGCAACTATAAGAAAGGTATCACAGTTTTTCATATTAAAATGTTCGTTTTTCGGCGGTTAAGTTTACAATGGATTTGTATAGGCGTGTTTTCATAATGGATAATATCTCGAGCGAGTTTGACTTTCACGGTCATGGCCTCAAGGTCAAGGACACTGTGGCTATTTTAGAAAAACTTTGTAATCACTCTAGCGTCCGTATTTATTAATGGATTTCAATATAACCACACACAAACGTTGCTTATGATAATATCTCGAGTGAGTTTGACTTTCGGTCATGGCCTCATGGTCAAGATCACTGTGGCTAATTTTGGAAAAAACTGACATCACTTCAGCGCCTACATCTGAAGGATTTTAATTTAACTTCTCACAAATGTTGGGCATGACGATATCTTGAGCGAGTTCGACTTTCAGGGTCTGGGGCTCAAGGTCAAGGTCGCTGTGGCTATTTTCAGGAAAACTTTATTTATTGATGGATTTTAATATAACTTCACACAAATGTTGGGTATGATGCTATCTCGAGCGAGTTTGACTTTAAGGGTCCTGGGGTCAAGGTCACTGTGAGTAGTTTTAGAAAACTTTTGTCATCACTCTAGTCTCTACCGCCTTCATTTATTCATGGATTTTAATATAACTTCACATAAAGCATGTTCAATCCGCCAAATATCTTGGTATCACCATCACAGACGATCTTGATTGGGGTCAACATATCTCAGAGATTACATCTAAAGCAACTAGGACTTTGGGATTCCTTAGACGGAACTTGGCTTTTGCACCTAGGCAGACAAAGGATGTTGCATATAAAACATTGGTTCGCCCTCAACTCGAATATGCATCACCCATTTGGCACCCCCATGTTAAAACTCAGACTCAGCAGGTGGAGAAGGTGCAGAGGACAGCTGCTCGATGGACCTGTAGGCGATGGCGAAATAGAAGTAGCGTCGGTGACATGCTTAATGAGCTAGAGTGGCCGTCCCTGGAGGCCCGTCGTGAGCAGTCCTCTTTAACCTTATTCTACAAGATACACTCTGATTCAGTGTCTATTGATAAAGATAGGTACTTGACCCCTGTAACACTGTCGACCCAAACAAGGGCATCAAAAGTAAACGACTCACAATATCGTAGAAACCAATCCTATAGTGATGCCCTGAAGAACTCGTTTTTCCTAGAACTATTCCCCAATGGAATAGTCTTCCCTCCTCTGCGGTGAATGCCAAGTCCGCAGAAGAGTTCAAAGTCCACACAGTGTAAGATTGGGACTCAGAGGTATGCGTTTTAGGATACCTCTGTTATGCAGATTGTAAATAGTTTTAAGGACGCATCCAGTGCCTCTCTTTTTTTTTTTTTTTTTTTCAGCTAAATTCTAAATTTAGCCACCCAATCAACTGAGGTAATGGCCAGATATGACCGACTCAGTATAAGAAGATAGATAGATAAATGTTGGGTATGATGATATCTCGAGCGAGTTCAACTTACGGGGTCTGGGGCTTATGGTCAAGATCACTGTGGTTATTTTTAGAAAAACTTTGCTATTGCTCTAGTCCCTACATTTATTGAGGGATTTTAAGAAAACTTTAGACAAATGTTTGGTGTGATGATATTTCGAGTGAGTTCGACTTCCAAAGTCCTGGGCTCAAGTGCAAGGTCAAGGTGGCTATTTTTAGGAAAAAATACTTTGGCATCATTCTATTGCCTACATTTATTAATATAACTTCACACAAATCTTCGGTATGATGATATCTCAACCAGGTTTGACTTTCAGGGTTTTGTAATCGCTGTAGCACCTACATTTATTTATGGATTTTAATTGTATTTCATTAAAATTTTGCATTTGATAATAGGCACATTTGACTATTATTTGCAGGTGTTCATTACATACACTCCAGATTTGCAGGATGAAAGCCTACAATGTACAGCAATCATGTTATTACCTTTGGGTTCTTTAATCTACAAAGGAGACAATTCTCCCTGCACAGGGGGCCTCCAGTTACATCTGGATCTGAAGGACGGTGCCTAGGTTGGCAAAAAAGTGGGAAATACTCATATTTCCCTGGATGGTGGGAAATACAGAGAATTCCCAGGAAATACAGGGAATTCCTGGGAAATAGTGGGAAATATATATTTACATAGGTAGTACCAATTGTGACTGCTTACTATACACCAACTAACTAGCTATCTGAAAGCCAAATTATTTCAAGTTCATGCAGGGCTTGAAAATTCCACTTAGTCTGCTTGCAATGACAAACAAAAATTGAAGGACAAGTAAAAAGTTTGTATTGTCCTTAAGACATTTACCAAAGTTTACATGCAATTAGTCATGTAAGTGAGATTTTGAAGAATTGTCCGGCCCTTTTTTATTGAATAACTTGAAAGATCTATAATCAAGTTGCCTTCATATAGAATGTATATAATTCCTTTTCAAATGTGATTCTAAAATATTAGTTTTTAACTTTCAGCTATTTCCCTCAACTTGTAAATTTACATGTAATTTTAATATTTAGGTGAGTATCAGTAGATAATTTAAGAAACCTTTGATGCTAAAATTAACTGTGTTCTTTGAATACCTGTCTCAAACAAACAATTAAGCTATCACACCTTTTATCATTAGGAGTATGATTACTTGACAAACTTGCAAACAAACCTTTTTTTCTAGTGTAAACATCATTAAAATTAAAACATCCAAAGAGTTGTTGCAAAGAGTTGTTGTAAATCACAAAAAAAAAAAATCAACTGTGTGGTTTAGTTTTACTATAAAGCATAAAAGACATGTAGTTCCAATGGCAAACTCTCTTAAATAAGCTAAGTGATTCTGATTTGGGTCTGCACTGTTTGCCTAGGCATGTCTGTCTCAAATATTGGGATCATTATGGTAGTTTATTAGTTTATCTCCTTAAGCATATGAGTGATTTTAAATAACTCTCTGCACCTTACATAACAACAGATCACTTTATATGTATGCTTGTGTTAGGTTGAGTAAAAGTAGACTTATGACATATACATGTATGCATGGGGAGGCATATTGCAAAATACCTAACTGTTCATTATTTCAATTAAATTACACAAATATCAATGGCATTCATTCCTGCAAATTATGCCAATGGAGCATGTTCCGACACCATAATTTTATCACTGGGGCCTCTAACATCAGAGGCAAGTGCACTAACCGATGAGCTACCATGCCTGGCAATGGGCCCCATCCATCGGGGCTTGGAGAAATAGATTGGGCTGCATTGTGCTTCCACTCAGAGCTGAAACTGACATAATATGAGTACTGGTAAACCGATTAGGTCTAAGCCAGCCCAGGCAAAGTGGACCATTAATCCCTATTTTTGTTTGGGTGGTAGGGCTTAATATGTCATTTCATCTCAATGTCTGGGAAAAGTCACACAAAACTGGAAGCAACGTCTGCAAAATGACCTTAATCGTGTAGACAGTAGGGCTGGCTAATCGGAGCTGAAAATACAATTGATTATCAGTCCTGTCATTGCGATCGATAATCGATTAGTAATCGCTAAGGTTTTGTCATAATTTTAACTGTCTGGCTTTCTTCTGAGCATGACTCTTACCATATGTTGCACTTTACCATATGTATATTTGAACAGACAGGCCTGAGCAAACAGTGTAGACCCAGATGAGATGCCACAGAATGCGGCGTGTCATCAGGGTTTGCACTGTTTGCCACTCATCCAGCTATTTTAGGCATAACTTTGGGTATGTACCTATCAAGTAATTGATTAAAAGCAAATCAGAAATGATAATCATCTTTGTTGAATTTATCGATGGATTAATCGATTATACGATTAATCGTGTCAGCCTTAGTTGACAGGCATGTAAAATCTCTGTTTTGTTTGATTTGAGGTTTAACGTCCCCGTCAACACTGTAAAGGTCATTTTGGAGACTTTACTTCCAATTTTGTGGGACTTTTACCCGACACTGAGATGAAATGACATTTCAAGCCCTGTCACCCAATGAAACCAATAGGGTTTGTTAGCATGGATGGTCCCCCTCGCACCGCGGTTCCTGGACAGGCTTAGATCCTCTAAGCGGTTTACCAGTCAGAATCAGAATTGTTACTGATGACACGACAAAGACATTCATACACCAGGACAGACCAGTACTAGTGTGCGGGCCGGATTCATCTGTGAGTGGAAGCATCTCTGTAGTAGTACTGCAAATATAAATATGTATATAGAGTGCATAACAGAGCAGTCTAACTGGTCCGGAACTTTTAGCCTATTGGTTGTGAAGCTCGCTTCTGACACTTCATAAACCAAGGGTCGTGGTTCAGTCCCCGGTCAATGCACTCAACTGGAATTTTTCTTTACAGATTTTTCTGCTCCTACAACATCTCAATTCAAACAAACACCATGCCTGACAAAAAGACATAATACTCACTGCATCCCATACAACTGCAGCAATTCCAAGACGAGACCAGTACTGCTTGATTTTAATTTCATGGCCAGCAAAATTAAAACTTCTTTCTGCCTTGTGTAAAGGAAGAATGTTTTCTTCATTATACAGGACCAATGCCATACCAAGACTGTCATCAGCTTTATTTTGGTGTAATTCTGTACAGTCCTCTGTCGAGTCTGACTTTATAGCACAGATATTTTTCATGTATTCAAAATCATCCCCTGATCTCTGATCATTAGTTTTGGTCTCTTCCATGTGACAAACTGGGTCTGTTTTACAGAAGACTTCTGCTTGTTTGATCAAAGAAATAACAGAAAACAGGAAAATCATGAAAAACATTTGTGTCTGAAACGTGAAGACTTTTCTGTTTACACCGGAAACAAAAGTAATTTTCACTCACAGTATTCACTCACAGTTTCCGGAAAAGGAAATATTTTATAAAATACGAAATTAACTTGATTTCACGAAAACGGGTATAGCTAAACAGCGAAAGGAAGCTTCCTTTCGCGAAAGGAAGGTTCCTTTCGTGAAAGGAAGGTTCCTTTCGCGAAAGGAAGATTTTCCTACGAAAGGAAGATATTTATGAGGCCCATGGCTGTAGTTTATGTATATATGGATACTTATGAAACACTTTAGTGGAAATGAGGTACTTTTGCAAAAAAATAATAGGCATACGGGGATAAAAGGGAACCTGCATTTTGAGGAACAAACACTCCTGCCGCTAAAAGAAGGTATTGTACGAAAGGAAGATACTTATGAGACCATGAAATGACTACGGGTTACTCTTTCTAAAAGGCGCTGATCAGGCGATGTTAGCACGCATTAAAAAAAAGAAAGAAAGAAAAAGAAAGAAATTAAGAGAAAGAAACACAAATAAAGGTTGGATACACGATGTAGACGAAAACATGGGAATAAAAACAAAGAAGCATAAAGAAAAAAACAAAGAAGCATAAAGGCGCTGATCAGACGGCGCAGATGCACACGCTGACCTGCGCCTTTGCATACATCATGCAGCCCATATATTTCTTCAAGGCGCTGATCAGGCTGCGCCGATGCGCAGACTGGTCTGTGCCTCTTTTTTTAGCACACGCATTAAGAAAAAGAAAGAAAGAAAAAGAAAGAAAGAAAAGAAATTAAGAGAAAGAAACACAAATAAAGGTTGGATACACGATGTAGACGAAAACATGGGAATAAAAACAAAGAAGCATAAAGAAAAAAAAAACAAAGAAGCATAAAGGCGCTGATCAGACGGCGCAGATGCACAGGCTGACCTGCGCCTTTGCATACATCATGCAGCCCATATATTTCTTCAAGGCGCTGATCAGGCTGCGTCGATGCGCAGGCACACGCATTAAGAAAAAGAAAGAAAGAAAAAGAAAGAAAGAAAGAAATTAAGAGAAAGAAACACAAATAAAGGTTGGATACACGATGTAGACGAAAACATGGGAATAAAAACAAAGAAGCATAAAGAAAAAAACAAAGAAGCATAAAGGCGCTGATCAGACGGCGCAGATGCACAGGCTGACCTGTGCCTTTGCATACATCATGCAGTCCATATATTTCTTCAAGGCGCTGATCAGGCTGCGCCGATGCGCAGGCTGGTATGTGCCTCTTTTGTTAGCACACGCATTAAGAAAAAGAAAGAAAGAAAAAGAAAGAAAGAAAGAAATTAAGAGAAAGAAACACAAATAAAGGTAGACGAAAACATAGGAATAAAAACAAAGAAGCATAAAGGCGCTGATCAGACGGCGCAGATGCACAGGCTGACCTGCGCCTTTGCATACATCATGCAGCCCATATATTTCTTCAAGCCCCGATGGGCGGGGGCCGGTCTAAAATATAATAATATAAAAGTGGTCATGATAAGCACTGTAGATATATTTCTTCAAGCCCCTATGGGCGGGGGCCGGTCTACAATATAATAATGTATAAGTGGGGATAATAAGCAGTGTCACATGTGAGACGCCAAGTTCTGCAATCGAATTGGCTTAATCGATTTATCGGCAAATTGACATCAATCGATTACACAAACTGCTGTTATCACCTTTGCTGATGGCAATTAATGACGCTCGTACGTTATATAATTTTGACCCTTTGAACACCACTTTTATACAGTAAAACTGGGGTTTACAGGGGTATTCATTATTTTTCTTATTTCTGCTCAAAACATATATTGTGGGAACTAGTTAGAACCGCCTCGTCGAGGCGGTTCCAACGGGTACGCACAATCTATGTTAAAGTAACCACTAATATCATTAATTAATCAACAACCGTGTAAACATCGTCAGTGTGGCAATAATTGTCCGAGAATGTGAGAAATTCGTTTCTTTAACTTAACCCGAAAATCTAATTAGAAACCGCGAATATCATTAATTAATCAGCAACCGTGTAAACATCGTCAGTGTGGTAATAATTGTCCGAAAATGTGATGTCTTTTGCAGGCGCCATTATGATAACATATCCGTGTGATATAGGGCGATCTTTCATAACTAAAAAAAAACGGTCATTTTTTTTAAGAAAAATTGTGATATTTTTATTTATGCTGCAGCAAAAATGTTTTGGTTCTCGTTAGTACCGTCTCAATTACGAACACAAAAAAAAACAAAAAAAAAACGAAAATTTCCAGAGAAAAACAAATCTGATATTTTTCTTATTTCTGCTCGAAACATATATTGTGGGTACTCGTTAGAACAGCCCGAGCGAGGGGGTTCTAACGAGTACCCACTATCTAAATTTTTATCAGAAATAATAAGAAAAATATATACCCTTGTAAACCCCATTTTTACCATATGAAAGTGGGGTTTATGGGGGGACAAAATTATATAGTGTTTTCGTCATTTAAACGAGAACCCTAAATCTATGTCTTAAGCCAGATATTATAATACCACCCCCACCACACACACACACAACCCATAAACCCCAGTTACCTCAATATAATTGGGGTTTAGAGGGGTGCAAATAACACTATTCAAATATATTGAAAATTTTATCAGCAAGATTTGAAGATTTTCAGATAAGAAATTATCATTTATCAATTTTTTTTATAATTCTACTCGAAACATACATGTAGATTGTAGGTTCTCGTTAGAACAGCCTCTGCGAGGCGGTTCTACTGTACTGAGTAGCAACATAGTGTGCGTTTGAGACGAAATAAGAAAAATAATATATATCCCTGTAAACACCATTTTTGCTATTTTCAAGAGATACGTCTGAGTGAGCAATTAAATTATTCAAATATTTAGAGGGACAGTTTAAACACGAGTACGGAGCAGGGCATTATCGTTTTACATACATGAATATAGATTCACATTTATAAATACACTAATCAACGAATAGTATTCAAGGGGGGAAACCTACGTCACGATGACGTCACGCAGAAAGACAATGGCAGCCGCCATCTTGAAAGTACCTCTCGCTTCGGTAAGTGTTTTTGTGTTAAACAGATGATTTAAGCACATTCTTGACACAGCTTTTATCGCAGAGTGCGGGCGAAATAACAATGTTTTGTCTGCAAAAAGAAATTTGTGCAGGCTTTCAGTAGTATGGATAAACACGTTGGATTTAGTTCATTTCAGCGATCCATTCGTCAACACTCTGGATATGAAACATTACGAAGTGGACAGATGTCAAAGACCTCGTGAAAAGGCTCACAGACATCGTCGACGAACTCCATCGACATGGCGTGAGACGTGTATTCGTGTCCAGCATAATAGAGCGAGGTTCTTTCCCGACATTTACTGGTTTAAAGAGGGAAAAATTCAACAAGATCCGACACGCAGTAAACAAGGGACTCAGAAAGAAACTGGGCTCTAGTTTCATCGACGTCGGGAAAAAAAAATCAGATACTCCCGCCACTACGACGACGATCAAGTCCACCCTGGGTTCAAGCAGGGTGGAATGCATCTTCTAAAATGCATAATTGAGAGGTGTTTCGACAGCTACCTGACTGGTTAGAAGATGCACAAAGGCCCTTTTTAGGGCCGCAATATCACTCTGAGAGAAAACCTTTATATGTCAAACATTAAAATGTTCTAGGCCCTAAACAACAAAAAAACACCTTTATTGATTAAGCTTTCACCCTTAAACTCCAACCCCGGCCGATATCAAAATCAGTGCAAAAGCAAAACGCGCTTCTGTTTATCCAGTTCTCGTGCCTGTCTATTCATAATGATAATTAAATTAACACTCGACAGGTATACTTTAATAGATAAACACGTCTTCGAAAAATTTTAAGAGCCAGATCAAACAATACCATGGACTTAAAACCAAATATAACCATTTTTATTTGAACCAAACCACATATGTACGAAGAAAATTAGGCACATTTCCAACTTAAAAAATTATAATGGTTTAATATATTCATTAAGAAATAGAGAGAATATGAATACGGGTTAAGAATACGATCTTCTCTCCAGCGCACATGTCAATTGAATAAATAAATAATTATTGTAATTGAAGTTTTTTGGTGGACAAAACCTTCCTTTCGTAGACAAAGACAAAAACTTCATTTCGTAGACAAAGACAAAAACTTTATTTCGTAGAAAAGAACTTCATTTCGTATAAAAGAACTTCATTTCGTAAACAGAAACTTCCTTTCGTAGAAAAAAAACCTTCTTTTCGAAATTTGTTAATTTCGAATGAATAAATTGTTGTTATTATTGTTATTGTTATTACTTTTATTATTAAACATTTTTGGTGTGAAACAAAAACCTTCCTTTCGAAGAAAAAACCTTCCTTTCGTAGAAAAAACCTTCCTTTCGCAGACAAAAACTTCCTTTCGTAGACAAAACCTTCATTTCGAAATTCGTAAAAAAATATTGGAGTGCAACGCTATATACAATAATATACAATAATAAAACATTCCTTTCACAAACAAAACCTTCCTTTCGCAAACAAAATCATCTTATTGTAGACAAAACCTTCCTTTCTCGAAATGAACTTTCCTTCCGGGAAATATAAGTTTCAGTCGAAATAAAAGGTCCAGTCAATCCACATATGCCCCAACTTTGGCAAAATACCATATTTCAATTATATTAGTATGTGTGATACACTTTTATATGTAAATTCACCCCTAGTGCCTTAGAAATACCTTCCTTTCGTAGAAAAATCTTCCTTTCGCGAAAGGAAGCTTCCTTTCGCGAAAGGAAGCTTCCTTTCGGTGTTTAGCTATACCGCACGAAAACAACCCACTTTAGTGAAATCAACCTATAAAATAAACAATTCCATAAGACTAAAATTTGTTTTTTTGCATATTATTTAGAATGTTATCGCACATTCACTAGCCAAGTGAATTCAAGTTTCATGAAAAAACCGCCCCCCCCCCCCCCCCCCCCCCGCGGCCCATCGGGGCTTGAAGAAATAGATGGGCTGCACTTCGCAGTACATTGAAGTCCCCTTGATGGTTATAATAAATAACATTTTCAGGTCAAGGAAGGTTCCAGAGATCTTGAAGGAGGGACTACTTACTCCAGTCTACAAAAAGGGCGATGCTACTAACCCCACTAATTATAGGGGTATCTCAGTCATTCCCATTCTTCTCTATCTATCTATCTATCTTCTTATACTGAGTCGGTCATATCTGGCCATTACCTCAGTTGATTGGGTGGCTAAATTTAGAATTTAGCTGAAAAAAAAAAAAAAAAAAAGAGAGGCACTGGATGCGTCCTTAAAACTATTTACAATCTGCATAACAGAGGTATCCTAAAACGCATACCTCTGAGACCCAATCTTACACTGTGCGGGCTTTGAACTCTTCTGCGGACTTGGCATTCACCGCAGAGGAGGGAAGACTATTCCATTGGGGAATAGTTCTAGGAAAAAACGAGTTCTTCAGGGCATCACTATAGGACTGGTATCTACGATATTGTGAGTTGTTTAATTTTGATGCCCTTGTTTGGGTCGACAGTGTTACAGGGGTCAAGTACCTATCTTTATCAATAGACACTGAATCAGAGTGTATCTTGTAGAAGAAGGTTAAAGAGGACTGCTCACGACGGGTCTCCAGGGACGGCCACTCTAGCTCATTAAGCATGTCACCGACGCTACTTCTATTTCGCCATCGCCTACAGGTCCATCGAGCAGCTGTCCTCTGCACCTTCTCCACCTGCTGAGTCTGAGTTTTAACATAGGGGTGCCAAATGGGTGATGCATATTCGAGTTGAGGGCGAACCAATGTTTTATATACAACATCCTTTGTCTGCCTAGGTGCAAAAGCCAAGTTCCGTCTAAGGAATCCCAGTCCTAGTTGCTTTAGATGTAATCTCTGAGATGTGTTGACCCCAATCAAGATCGTCAGTGATGGTGATACCAAGATATTTGGCGGATTGAACATGCTCCAAAACTTGCTGGTGAAGAGTATAGTCAAACTTAATTTGCTTGTCCGGAGGGTGTCGTGACACTCTCATTGAGTGACATTTGGCCACATTGAACTTCATTTGCCAATCGGCCTCCCACTGTGCAAGTTGATCCAGGTCATCTTGTAAAATAAGACAGTCAGAAGGAGAATATATGTTCCTATACAGGACACAATCATCAGCAAACAAACGGACCGATGACCTGATATTGTCGGGGAGATCATTAATGAAAACCAAGAAAAGGACCGGTCCAAGGACCGAACCTTGGGGGACTCCAGATAAAACAGGGACTGGATCAGACGCTTGGCCATCAAGTACAACTTGTTGTGAGCGCCCAGAGAGCCATGAGCTAATCCACCTTTGCGTGGATCCTCTTATCCCATAGTACTCCAGTTTATGTAATAGCCTTCTGTGAGGTACCTTGTCAAAGGCCTTAGCAAAGTCCATGATGATCAAGTCAGTCTGTTTGTGGCCACGATTTATGGCCCCATCCAGATTGCTCACAATGTCATGGTAAAATTGAACAAGCTGCGTTTCGCAAGACCTTTGACCTTCTCAAGGTCCTTGAACATATTTTAAACAAACGCCATAACGAATTACTGCAAAATTCCCAGTCAAAATTACAAAAGGGCTTTACAGAGAGAACCTCTTCCATCAATGCTGCCCTCATCTTGAGTGAATGCATCAATGAGTCCAAACACGAAAAGAAACCCATGTACATCGCTGCGCTAGATGTCCAAAAGGCCTTCGATGTTGTAAATCATGGGTTCCTCTTGCACAAGCTCTATCTTGACGGCATAGCCGGTGATGATTGGCTTCTCCTGAAGGATCTCTACAATGATATGACTGCACGTGTCAAGTGGGACGGGTTCATTTCTTCTCCCTTCATTATAAGGCAAGGTGTCCGTCAAGGTGGTATCTTGTCTGCCTCCCACTATAAGAGATACAATAATCCTCTTCTCTTGGAGATAGAAGACAAATTTACAGGTAAGAAGATAGGGACAGTGAACATCCCCCATGTGACATGTGCTGATGATTTGTGCTACGTGACGGAGACCAAGAGTGAACTCCAACCAATGATGTCCACTTCTGAGGGATATGCTAACCGGGAGCATTATACTGTTCACCCGAGTGGCTTACGATGCTTCTGATACCCCTACCATAACCTTGTATGGCGAAGAAATCCCGGTGGTGGAAAAAACAGTACATCTTGGTGTCTGCAGGAGTGCAGATTGTAAACCAGATATTGATGAGAAAATTTCACTAGGCCGTGGGACTGCATACTCACTAATGGGTGCAGGCTTTCATGGCAAATCAGGCATCAAGCAGAGCATAAAGGCTGATATGTGGCGGAAATATGTTATTCCCAGACTGATTTATGGCCTTGAAGCCCAAAATCTACTGAAAAAAGATCTAAAAGCCTTAGATGCTTTTCAAATAAGAACTGCCAAGCAACTCCAGGGATTACCCACAAAAACCCCCAATTCTGCCGCTTTGGTCCTGCTTGGCCTTCTACCTGTTGAGGCCTGTATTAACAAGTGTATCCTGACTCAGTTCTGCAATGCTGTTCGTGACCCCAAATCTATTGAGCATGACATAGCAATCAGACAACTAGCTGTCAAATCACCCGATGACAAAAGTTTTTTCTCAAACGTTAGGAAAATCTTGGATATTTATTCCCTTCCAACTGCATATACGTTACTTAATAATACTCCCAAGAAAGAGAAATGGAAAAAGTTAGTAAACTCCAATGTGCACTTGCACGTGGAAACCCTGTGGAAGGAGGATATTGCTAGTAAATCCTCTCTGAAATACCTAAACCGAGACTCCTTAAAGGTAGGCAAGGTCCATCAAATTTACGCATACGTAAACAATAGTATCTTTGATGTCACGAGGGCTGAAACGAAGGCTAGGCTATTAACAGGAACATATACGTTGCAGGCCAATAGGGCAAGGTTTAACCAATTTAATGTTAATCCACAATGTCCTCTCTGTAATAAGCAACCTGAGGATAGAGAACACTTCATTGTCATCTGTGAAAGATTAAATTATGTAAGGGTACCGTACATTCTCAAAATTAGGACTTTGTTTAACTATTCCAGAGAAATTGACCACGTTCTAGAGACTCCCGAACTGTGTGTACAGCTTCTACTGGATTCAAGTCACCCGCATGTTACTCAGAGGCTTGAGTTTACCAACAGACAAACAGAACTTCTGGAGTTACATTCCCGGGAACTGATTCACGAGTTACACCTGAATCGCGTTCGTTTACTGAAAACTGACTAGGAAGTGCTGAAAGTACCAGAGAGCATAAGATAGGAAAACTTTAAAGACCACAAGTTTATCTGTGCAAATGAAATGAATTTAAATCTGTGATAAATATTCACTTCACAATCTGTGAAGGTGCCACGCAAAATAAACGTGGGGACACTAAGCTACAAGAAGAAGAAGAAGATGCTTCCACCAAGAGCTGAAACCGACCGCAACCGAGTACTGGTAAACCGCTTAGAGGATTTAAGCCTGCCCAGGCAAAGCGGTACTAGTCCATGCTTATAGACCCTATCGGGTTCATTGGGCGAGCGACAGGGCTTGAGATGTCATTTAGATAGATAGATAGATAGATAGATAGATAGATAGATAGATAGATAGATAGATAGATAGATAGATAGATAGATAGATAGATAGATAGTGTGTTTATTATTATTCATGCCTTTACTGGCAGTCAGTAAACCACAGTTTGATTAGATGAGTGTCTGTTAATTTCTTAACCTGTGGTGTGAAGGACAAAAAGTCTTTAAAATCTAGAAAAAAAAAAAAACTTAAAAAATGCTATAGATTTGAAAGACACCATTTTAGGACACGGATCTGTACGCCATGAAGAAAATCTGACAAACATTTTGCGCCCGACAAAGATGCATATCAGCCGGGGCATTCACGTAGTCTGACATTATTTCATAGTCAAACCTATCAGAAGAAAACAGACACAGTAAAACGAGGCGATTCTTGTCTGATCTAGGAAAATATAACAGACAGCACTCACCCTGGGATGGAGATCATTGGAACAGAGGCGGGCAGATTCTCGCCTCCTATTGTTCTACAAGATAGTATATCTATCTATCTATCTCTATATACTGCCTCACGCCCTCGCGGGCATTCTAGGCAGGTGTGCGCTGTCGTGCTGAAATAAGAAGGAAAGTATAGACAAAAGTTGAGAGGAGATAGTGAGAGGATAAAAGATGATAGGGGTTATAAACAGTTGGTGAGGTAGAGAAGTTAAAATCAAAATTAAAAACATCACTTTCGGGAACTAGGGGCGGGAGTGGTGCAGTTTGCCAACTTCACCCTTGAAAGCCTCAAGGGTTGGCAAACAAACAACTGAATCTGGGAGAGCATTCCATTGGACAATAGCCAGGGGGAAGAAAGAGTATTTGTAAAAATTCTTGTAAGTATGGACCTGGCGGAAGGTCATTGAGTGGCATTTTTTTAGAAATCGAAGTTTTACGCTGTATGTAGTCTGGCATGGGTATTGCCACCAGCCCGTAGACAATCTAGTAGAATAGACATGGCCTTGTCGAGATTCCGCTCCCTACATACATCCAACATCCAATCAGAACTGTGGTGTATCTGGATGGCCGGTTGCCAGTATTTCATTCTATTCTATTCTATTCTTTACTGTTTCCGGTCAAACCGAAAGTAGGTCTCGGCTGACAAATTCAATCAGTTCGTTTGGTTAGTAAACTGTTTATTATCTTGTTTATTTTGCATATATCTACTGTTCCTAATTGATTTTACATGTAGATACCATGTTTTCCACATGAAACGACGGAATATGGCTCAAATTTAAGTATAAAGCGATCAAATAATCCGCCTCAGATAGACGCTTGAAATCTGATAAAATACGCCTGCATGATAAATACATTGATTCTCGGATAATTCCCGGCCGCTGCGTCTGTACTTTAACAACAGGGAACCAGTAACACATATATAAGGCCCAGTAAGCGCGAATTTGGGGGAGTTGAATGTTAGACTGCGAAGAGTAAGGAGTACTGGAGAAATATTAATTAAATAATTAAAGCTGCAGAAAATAGCTAGTTTGTGGGCCGAGCTTATCACGAACTTGGTGTCCGCGTTCTTTCACAAGCCCAGCTAGTGAGAGAGGATAGCAAGTAGTTTGATAGCAGAGAACGGGCCACAGCTAGTAAGGGTTCTTGGTCAGCTGGAAGGACGCTCCAGCCGGGCTGAAGTCGAGCATAAGTTGAGCTTCAATATAGTTTTAGTTGATTATTGTTTGGTGATTTTTTGTATGTCCAATCATTTGTATCTAATCAAGAGGCAAGGCAGCCCAACGGAAAATCTTATATCCATTTAAACTCAATGAATTAATGATCATATAGTGTTGAGCTCGGGAAAAACGTTACAATTTGGTGGCAGCGACGGTATATTTTGACAGACACTTTCTCTGTCACGAACCTATCGGCATTATTACTTTAGTGTGCAGTTGAAATTTGTTGATAATGGATTCAGCACCAAAGCTTGAAGCTTCTATGAAAGCTTTAGGGAAACGTGTAGAGGTATTGCGAAAGAAAAATGAGTTGAGCTTACTTCAGAATGAGATCCGTAAGCTGGAAAATGAGCTGTCAGAAATCGAAATTGGAGCTGAAATGGGTGTTGAACAAGGATATAAAGAAACGGCAAGATCGCGCAGGCAATTGCCGAAACCCCCAGAAGTTAAAACAAGATTTACGGGTGAGCCACCGGAACTAAATCTTTATGATGAAAGTAGTATAGGGGAAGGTTTGTCGTCAACTGACCCGCTTCCTCAGCTGGGTCATTTAACTACAGATAATGTTGTTCAGCCAGTAACTTCAACACCACGATCAGAAAGGGCAAAAACTCCAGCCGCTGCGAAAGTAAAGCCAGCCACGTTTGACGGTACGGGGCATTGGTCGGACTATAAAGCACATTTCAACGCATGTGCCGAGATTAATGGATGGACAGAAAAGGAAAAGGGACTCTATCTTGCCGTGTCTTCGAGAGGTCAAGCGCAGGGTGTGTTTGGGAACTTGACAACCAAGTCTTGCCAGTATGATGAGCTATCCAAGGCGCTGGAGGAAAGGTTCGCCCCGCCAAACCAAACTGAGCTGTACAGAGTACAATTGAAAGAAAGACGCCAGAGGGCTTCAGAAACATTGACAGAATTGGGTCAAGACATATGGCGGTTAACTAATTTAGCTTATGCAACAGCACCTGTTGATGTTCGCGAAACATTAGCCAAAGAACAGTTTATTGACTGCTTACACAGCTCGGACATGAGATTGAGAATCAAACAAGCAAGACCAAAAAGCTTGAATGAAGCAGTTCGTCACGCAGTTGAGCTAGAAGCTTTTAACAAAGCTGAAAAGAAATATGAAGGCCTCGGATTTATGCGCACTACCACCCAAAAAGAGACACAACAGACGGATACACAGTCAACTGAATTAAAAGCCTTACACGACCAGCTTAAAAATATGCAAGCTATGCTAGAAAGAATGGCAAAACCAGATGGTTCCCGACCTAAGGCAGAACAAAGTCAGCCCAGCATGAGTCAAAGAAATATGGGCCAGCATACTTACACGCCTCGGTGGCAAAAGCGAAAATGCTTTAATTGTGGCTCTGAAAATCATTTACAGAGGAACTGTCCGAAGCTTCGAGAACCAACTGAGACCGACGTTAAAGGTACTCAGCAAATGAAACATGTGTCAAGTGCTGGTTCAGGCTTATATGCAATATGTAAGGTAAACAATATTCAAACACAGTGCTTGGTAGACACCGGTGCTACATTAACAATAATATCAAATGGGATGATGGAAATAATAAAGCCCTGCAATTCACCAATGCTTGAAAAATATGATGGCAATGTCGTTACAGCAGCCGGATCTGCCGTTGAAATTACAGGAAAAACTTCAGTATTTGTTGAAATCAATGGCTTGCATTGTTTATGTAAAGTCGTGGTTGCTAATATTGATCTTGATGTAATACTAGGTCTGGACTTCTTCAGGGATCATAACTGTCAGATAGATGTAGGACGAAATGTCATGACAATACAAGGCAAGCCTTGTAACTTAATGTGTAGTGGATCTATCGGTTGCTACCGTATTGCCGTACAAGAGAAAATAGAAATCCCAGCAATGACAGAAATGGTTGTCGAAGGTAAAGTCCTAGGACTAAAACCGGATGCTGGTGGACTATATATGGTGGAGCCCAGAGATAAAAAGTTTGGTGAGACAGATACTATAATTGCAAGAAGTTTATCACATTGCAAACCTAAGACACCAGTTCGTATTATGAACATATCCAATGAAACACAGTTTTTAAACCCTGGAAAGCATATAGCCACATTCAGCCCTGTAAATAAAGTGCAAACTGTAAGCAAAGTTTCAGAAAAGACCGATGCTAATATTCCGAAACACTTAGAAGACTTATATAACAGAACAGTGACAGGTATGACTGCAGAACAACAGAAAGAAGTTGCATATCTCTTCGGTAAATATTCAAGTGTATTTTCGGAAACAGATAGCGACATCGGTAGAACAGGCATAATAAAACACAAGATACCAACTGCAACATGTCAGCCTATTAAACAGCGACCGAGGAGAATACCAGTTCACATGAACGAAGAAGTTGACAAGCAGATTGACAAGATGTTAGAAGAAAATGTTATCAAACCTTCAAAAAGCCCATGGTCAAGCAGTATAGTGATGGTCAAGAAGAAGGATGGATCAAATAGGTTCTGTGTAGACTATCGTAGGTTAAACGATGTTACTATAAAGGACGCATATCCTCTTCCGCGGATCGACGAGTCATTAGACCAGCTGTCTGGCTCAAAATGGTTTTCATGCCTAGATCTAAACGCTGGATATTGGCAGGTTGAAACAGACCCCGAGGACAGAGAAAAGACAGCATTCACAAGCAGGAAAGGTCTTTTTGAATTCAGTGTCATGCCGTTCGGGTTATGCAACGCACCGGGCCCATTTGAAAGGTTGATGGAAACTGTACTGACAGGCTTACATTGGCAGATATGCCTCATATACCTAGATGATGTTATTGTGACAGGTAAAACATTCCAGGACATGGTGAACAATTTGGGACAGATATTTGAAAGATTTCGTCAAGCTGGGTTAAAACTTAAACCAAAGAAGTGTACACTTTTCTCGAAACAAGTTGAATTCCTCGGACATGTGATTTCTGAGGAAGGAATTAAAACCGACCCTAGAAAAACAGAGTGTATTGAAAAGTGGCCTATACCAAAAAATGTACATGAAATAAGGGCTTTTATTGGTCTCTGCGGTTATTACAGGAAGTTTGTGTATAAATTCTCAGAAATAGCCAAACCATTATACAAATTAACAGAGAAGAAATCACCATTTGCATGGAGTGATGATTGTACAGAAGCTTTTCAAACACTGAAAACTAGACTCACTGACGCTCCTATTCTTGCACATCCGGATTTTTCAAAATCGTTCATTCTTGACGTAGATGCTTGTGACAAGAGTATAGGAGCTGTTCTTTCACAGAAGACAGAAATAGGTGAACGCGTCATTGCATATGGAAATAAAACACTCACCAAGTCGGAACATCACTATTGCGTCACCAGGAAAGAGCTACTAGCTCTAGTTTATTTTGTCAAATTCTTCAGACATTACTTATATGGAAAGAAATTTCTCGTTAGGACAGACCACGGCTCCTTAAGATGGTTAATGAACTTTAAAAACCCTGAGGGGCAAGTTGCTAGATGGATAGAGTTTTTATCAACATTTCACATGGAGATAGAACACAGGCCCGGACGCAGTCATGGAAATGCCGATGGAGTGAGCAGAATTCCGTGTAAACAATGTGGGAAAGTTGAAATCAAAAACAGTCAAAAGCTGTGTCAGGTCGAACAAGTGATTAATTCAGATATCAATCCACAATCGAATATGTTGGAAGCCCAGGATAAAGATAGAGATATTACGCGCGTGAAACAATGGCTCGAAACAGGCGAACGACCAACCTTTCATACAGTTTCAAGTGAAAGTTGGTTTCTGAAAAGTCTGCTTAATCAGTGGTCGAGACTTAGTATTCAAGAGGGAATCCTTGTTCGACGCTGGGATAATCTCGAAACTGGACAGATTATTTGGCAAGCGGTTGTTCCACTGTGTATGAGAAGGGAAGCTCTAAAATACGCACACGACATCAAAGCATCGGCGCATTTAGGAATAAAGAAAACACTGAGTAAGATAAGTCAAAAGTACTATTGGCCGGGACTTCAGAATGATGTTAAGATTTACATTGGTGGTTGTGAACAGTGTTCCAGAAAGAAAAATCCCAATCCAACAAAATCAGCTCCAATGCAGATAGTTCGCAGTGGCTTCCCAATGGAACGAATTGCAATGGATATACTTGGCGAACTCCCCATCACTGAAAGAGGAAATAAATATATCCTTGTCATATCGGATTATTTTACCAAATGGACCGAAAGCTTTGCAATGCCTAATATGGAGGCAAAAACTTGTGCTAAGATTTTGGTTGAAGAAGTGATAGCGCGATTCGGTGTACCAAACAAAGTTCATTCCGATCAAGGCCGACAATTCGAGAGTCGCCTATTTGCTGAAATGTGTGAAATGTTACAGATCGAAAAGACAAGAACCACACCATATCACCCGCAATCCGATGGTATGGTTGAGAGGTTTAATCGAACCTTATGCGCAATGTTAAGTACCCTAATAGGTGAAAATCAGCGTAATTGGGATACACTTCTACCTAATGTTATGATGGCATATAGGTCCACCGCACACGAAACCGTAGGTATGTCCCCAAACGCTCTTATGCTAGGACGAGAAACTAGCACACCCCTTGATATTCAGTTTGAAATGCCATCGTATATGAAGAAATCAAATGAAAATGACTGGGTCTGGGAACTTAAGGAAAATCTTGAGTTGAGCCACAAATATGTCAGAGAGTTAACTGGTTTGACCATGTACCGACAGAAACGGTACCATGATCAAAAGATAAGCTATGAACAATTTGAACCAGATGACGATGTATATGTTTACTTTCCTGTTGTGAAGACAGGGCAGTCTGCTAAATTAAGTTCATTTTGGAAAGGTCCATATACGATTCAAAGTAAACTCTCTGACGTATTATATAAACTCAACT